>WFMF01000288.1:0-106023 GCA_011033025.1 Beroe forskalii | reverse complement strand
CGAAAATCTATTAATAAATATCAATTTCTTGAAATCCCTAATTTCTACAAACATCCTTTGCGTGAACTCACGTGCTCCACTAGTTCATCATTATATTTCCCATCCTATTCACTGTGGACATGGAGAAACCGTTATCAGCTCACCATCGTATCACAGAATAGGATTACAGTACAATTTTTCGTCATAAACGTAATTTCAATCAATTTGCAGTTCAATTTTTAGAGACTTCACATGACGACATTTTTCGACCGATCACCTTGAAACTATTTTTATAGCTAAATCTCGAGGTCTAAAAGTAAAATGGACGTAAAACATTATCCATTAGAAAACTCTCTGAGTTAGAGATGTTCAAAGTAGTGCAAAATAGCGTTTTATCGCAAAATACGTTATTTTAGTGGTTTTCGCTATTTTGATGACGTCATCCTGGCGCAAAATAAAACAAACCAACTTCCCATATAGCCTATCAAGCAATTCACTGCCTTAGTAGAACATACTTTATTGGTCTCATCAAGATACGTTGTACATCTCACTCGTTTAAAGTTTTGACCTATAATTTGGAAAATCGATGTTTCACCGTACCTTAGAAAATCGCGTATATCTCGATAGAAAAATCGAGATAGCACGATAATCCGTTTGATTTTCTGAAAGCTCTTTAAATTTCAAACTAACGATTTTTCAACATTTTTGAGCTATCTCTCATTCCTTCTTGGTGAAAAATGCGCACAAAGATGACCTAAAAAAGAAATAAAATTTCGCTAAGTTGATGACGTCATAATGACGTGAAAATGACGTCACCAGAACTTCTCTTATAATATAACATTTTCCTATCTTAGATCAGCAAAACCTGACCTCGATCATATGACTCCACCATTTCCCGTTCTTGACATCTCGGCTTTCAAGTTTTGCTCCCAATTATCATGATATTATATAATATTATTATTATATATATTATATCACCCTATGACACTCAAATCTCTAACATACCCTGGCCAGTTTCTTTTTACCGCGGGGGTTACCGCCCTGGCCAGGGCGGGAATATAGATTGAAATCAAAGTTCACAGTAGTGTGGCGAATTATTTTCAAAACATCGACTGCTTGAATGATAAATTCAGGGTCAGGGGGGTTATAATATGAAAATTTTAAGAAAATGAAATGGAAAAGGATAAACTGCTGTTTTGCTAATTTCTCATATTAGAAAAAAATGCAACTTGCATCTTTGCAAATTTTACTTCCATTCATTGAGTTATTATCTTATTAATCTTCCATCAACTTGTCTTCAAATCAGAGGTCAGACTTTCTGTTTTTCTGGCGGTTTACCAGGAATGGTTAAAACGAATAATGGGTGCTATAAGATATTCTTAATTGGTTAATTGACATCACAAATTTTATCATAAATACAGTACCGGTCTACCTATGTAAACATGTAGCATCCAGTGGAAACATTCTGTTTGTCAACCTCCAATGCTGCTTGTTCCACGCAAATTAAATGGTTTAAAAATAACCGGCCCTCACATTTATATTAAACCAACGTCAAATATTTCTGGGAATCGGCTGTTCCGAATTTCCATTAATGAAATTAAATTTCCCGAGAATATATATTACTGAAGACTGTAGAGTACTGCTGACCGGGCCAAATTTAGACTGACTATGAACTCGAGTGGTTTCAAATCTACGAGAGAAGCTGGAACAACTTGTCGTATTTAAATTTGGCGAATTTATGTGCGAGTTTTATGAAGCTTTAATACCACGACATAGATTGTCAGAAAAGGTGAAATTGATGGAAATAAATATATATTTTATAAAAACTTTTAAAGTATTTAAATGATTGAAAATAGTTTCACTGAAATGATCACGTACTTCAAAGCTCTTCACAGGACCCATTTATATTTTTTTTGGTATTTCTTTAAGTTGATTCCTGAAACATTACGACCGATTTTGAGCTCTTTATTACTTCCAAACTTTTAACCATTCCTCTCCGGCATAAATCGTCGCGTTGATAAACTTGCAGAAACAACTTCTCTTTCGAAATATCAGTACGTGACTGCAAATAGGAAGAGAGTCTCTTTTCCTTTGTAGTCACATACAAAATTAATGATAGATTCCATTCCAGGCTTACAAATAGGAGGTTCTTTTATCATCAATCGGCTATTCCTTAGCCTATTACAATAGAAATAGGTGGTTCAACGTCATCAACTCACTACATTGCGTTACGATAATTAACAAGATCTTAATAATTGCCCTTTTCTCGCATTTCTATGATATTGTCACCAAAACAAACTGCCTGTTATTCTTAAAAAGCCCAGCATGACAATAGCTACTTACTTCTAGCCTGTTATCAACAACGTAGGAACTAACTGGTACTTTTATATCAATTCCATTCTACTGTAAGGCATCTTATTATCGACTGTTGACAACTTACTAACTTAAGTAATAATACATTAACCTCTTTACTTAGTTTCTTTACAAGGACTGAGACATTATCAATTTGTATATCCAGGGGTAAAAGTGTTGAAGTAGACGTGGTTTTAGTAATCAATTGACCATCCTAAGCCCTGATAATGCCATCATTTTCACACACCTATTGATATCTCGTTCCTGTGTTAACTTCAGTAACTTTTGCTTCAACTTGACACGTACCGTGCTGAAATAACCTTCAACCTCATCTACATACTGCACTTCACTAAGATAATGACGACATTTTAACCGCCTACATTTCTCATCTGCGTGTTATATATCAGTATTGTCAGGTGTTGATGGAAACAAATTGTTTATACTTTTATATAAATTCGTGGACCTTAATTATCCTCAAAATGACTGATTGTAACATTAGCAAAAGTACTGCTGCATGGGGTGGCAATTTATTTGAAAAGAGAAAGTAAAGAAACACCTGTCATACATATTACATAATCCCTGATTCTGGGCAAAAAACTAACTCGTTGATTGATAACACATAGTTTATAAATCCATGCAAAATTAGTTTCGATGATGGAAATTATCAATCAGAATTTTAAGAAAATTATACCCAATTTCAACTTTTCAAGTAAAGCAGTGCGACTCTTCAACACTTCCAAAATACTTGAAACACGTCATACTAATTAGAACTTACTTCTTGACGTTGCTAGAACAATCAATCTAAAAAAACTCTAAAAGAAACCAGAATATTACCAAATTTAATTTTATTCGAGAAATAATTTTCGTCTAATTGTCTTTACTTTTCAGAATAAAAGAAGTAAAAAGACATCACCTCCCATACCAGATGTGAGTTTAAATTCATTCTAATTTAATTCTTTACCTTTATTCTGATATCGAACATCTACACAACGTACAATGTATTATGCACATACAATGTATAATGTACCATGTACATAGTGCATGCCAACGTTCATATCAGGGCCCAGGCAATCGTCAATAAAAATTCGGATGACATGCAAATATTCCAGTCTTCAACACAAGTCACTGCACTCAAAATATTATCTTCATTCGCTTGTTATGTGATTAAACGGGCATCTCCTTTTTGGGTCATTTTTGGGTGAAATTTACTGCGTAAACCTTGCAGCTTCTTTGAAATAGATCGGTTGATCGCTCAGACAAGCAACCTGAGAACTTGAAATCTTTGGGTGTCAGCCACAATGTTAGATATAAAGCAGTACTGTGAATTAATGTACACTGATAATTTGTTATTGGATTCCTTCCAACTGTCGTCTACTGCTAACTGTATGTTCTAATTAAGTTATATATCTTGCATGCGCGGCGCTTGGAAAGGAAAAGAAAGTAAAAGTATTGAATTTCTTCCAGGGGTTTTCCAGCCAGCTGAGTGATAAGATTTTCCTGTTTGGAAAGGATTTTCTTGTTTCTGTGCGAATTTTTAGCTGAAGAAAAACATCAATTATTGAACTATTGCACTACTACATTTAAGCCTTTCCAAAGGGCAAAATCTCGGGGAAGCCACTTATCCTATAAAAAAGGGGGATTTGAAATTCTGAAACACCCAAAACACACCACGTTGATGATTTGACGTTAAAACTAAAAACACCACACTTGAAAACATAATTTCATTTTCGGACGATTATTAATATTCTTCGTCAAGCTCCACAATGGCATTGCATGACAAACATCTGAAGACGATCTGATTTGTTTTGATGATTAGTATTACTTTATTAAGTACAGCTCATATATTTGTGTAGAAAGGAGGAGATTGCTTTTCAAAATATACAGTATAGTCTAGTCAGTTAAGGGCAGAGGTCTGCAACGTCTTGAAACAAAATAATGACCGGTTCAGAGATGTTGTTTTAGGCCTCCTGATTGAAAATCCGGAGAGACCCAATTTTGTTAGGTGGTGGAGCGTGGCGCAATCGCGCCATTTTGGCGCCATGGCGCCGAAAATACTAACTTTTGATAGGAAGGTCGTAGAGACTCCATTTTTAGCTTAAAAGAACCGCAATGGCCATGTTTATATACGACTTGTTATTAAACATATGCCCTAAAACGCTCACAAACCGAGTTATGGGCGAAAAACTGTTTTTAGCCCATACGCGGGCTTGAAATCGGCGATTTTCTTAACTCGGGTCAGGAACGTCGTAGAAACTCATTTTTTAGCTCAAAAGAATCGCAATGGCCATGTTTATATACGACTTGTTAATAAACATATGCCCTAAAACGCTCACAAACCGAGTTATGGGCGAAAAACTGTTTTTAACCCATATGCGGGCTTGAAATCGGCGATCTTCTTAACTCGGGTCAGGAAGGTTGTAGAAACTCCATTTTTGGCTTAAAAGAATCACAATGGCCATTTTTATATACGACTTGTTAATAAACATATGCCCTAAAACGCTCACAAACCGAGTTATGGGCGAAAAACTGTTTTTAGCCCATATGCGGGCTTGAAATCGGCGATTTTCTTAACTCGGGTCAGGAAGGTCGCAGAAACTCCATTTTAAGCTTAAAAGAATCGCAATGGCCATGTTTATATACGACTTGTTAATCAACATAATATGTCCTTAAAGGCTCACAAACCGAGTAATGAGCAAAAAACTGCTTTTTGCCCACACCCAGGCTTGAAATCATCATCAAAAAGTAATAATGTGTAAAGGGATATTTGGAGGGTTCAAACAATTTTCTAATATCAGGAAAGTCATAAACTTGAATTATTTGAAAATGATGTAAAGTAAATATTGAAGCATGCTTATATTGACACATGGAAAAAGTCACTATAATGATATTATGTTACTACATAATCTGTATCTAAGAATGATAAGTGTCCTCGCACTCCATCCATAGAATGCTAAACTGTCGATGTGTTGCACTTTCCTTCGCAGCCACATCTGAGTAAACACACCTTGCAGGACTTTGTACAGGCACATATTTCACATTTGGCTGACCGACACTGACCATTTTTAGCTTAAAAGAACCGCAATGGCCATGTTTATATACGACTTGTTAATAAACATATGCCCTAAAACGCTCACAAACCGAGTTATGGGCGAAAAACTGTTTTTAACCCATATGCGGGCTTGAAATCGGCGATTTTCTTAGCTCGGGTCAGGAAGGTTGTAGAAACTCCATTTTTAGCTTAAAAAATCGCAATGGCCATTTTTATATACGACTTGTTAATAAACATATGCCCTAAAACGCTCACAAACCGAGTTATGGGCGAAAAACTGTTTTTAGCCCATATGCGGGCTTGAAATCGGCGATTTTCTTAACTCGGGTCAGGAAGGTCGCAGAAACTCCATTTTAAGCTTAAAAGAATCGCAATGGCCATGTTTATATACGACTTGTTAATCAACATATGTCCTTAAACGCTCACAAACCGAGTTATGAGCAAAAAACTGCTTTTTGCCCACACCCAGGCTTGAAATCATCATCAAAAAGTAATAATTTGTAAAGGGATATTTAGAGGGTTCAAACAATTTTCTAATATCAGGGAAGTCATAAACTTGAAGTATTTGAAAATGATGTTAAGTAAATATTGAAGCATGCTTATATTGACACATGGAAAAAGTCACTATAATGATATTATGTTACTACATAATCTGTATCTAAGAATGATAAGTGTCCTCGCACTCCATCCATAGAATGCTAAACTGTCGATGTGTTGCACTTTCCTTTGCAGCCACATCTGAGTAAACACACCTTGCAGGACTTTGTACAGGCACATATTTCACATTTGGCTGACCGACACTTGCAGCACTTTATCAGGTCATTCAAGAGGTTACAGGTGACCTCTGACCCTTCTGTCCATGTGGCGGTGATGGAACCCTCAGAGATGCTCCATCCCATTTCAGCAAGGTTTGGGCAATCGTTTTGAGAAAACGTGTTTCCCCATACCCAACCAGCTTGGTAACATGCTCGAAGAACATGGAGCCTTAAGCTGCTAGTTGTGTGAGGTAGTTCCCTCAGAGCATCAGTTTTCATCGTCAGAAACTTATCAAGGCGGAGATGACCTAGCTTTGAAACAGATGAGGATCCATAGAAGAAGCACACAAACCTTTCAATGAGCGGCAGACATCTGGAAATTGTCTCCATGGTAGGTTGCCATGACAATTGTTGGAAACAAGCTGTCAAATCTTCTTGTTCAGGGAACGATGCCCATGAGCCCATGATTTGTCCTTTATTGTGTCTGAAAAAGGAAGCAGTGGAATCACAGCCACTGAGGGCACATAGTAGAATACTAGAATAGTAGTATGGTTTAGGTAAATTGAGCAATCCGTATAGGCCAGTATCACACCTGTATCACGCCAGCTCCACGCCAGTTTTGCACCAGTATCATGCCTACCTCACACCAGCATCGCTCCAGTATCACACTAGTATCACGCTAGGAGCATGCCAGTAGCACACCAGTATCAGATCATATACTGGCGTGTTACTGGTGTCCTGGCTTTTAAGTAAGTTTCGATTGGCGCAATACTGGCGTGATACTGAAGTGCTACTGGCATGCTACTGGCGCAATACTGGCACGTGGTACTGGGCCTTAACAGATCGCTCAATTTACTATGGTTTAGTAGCATGGAAATAAATTTCTGACAGAAATAGTCAGAAATGATTTGAATGATAAAACAGGGACAAATTTGAAAATCAATTATTTTTTCCCACTTTTTTCTTTGTCCCAATTGTCACAAATGTCTCAAATGACAGTCCCTAAATCAAAAAAAAGTAAATTGGGACAGGGAAATTTGGGACAGTGACATTCCCCCCTATAGTGACTTTTTCCATGTGTCAATATAAGCATGCTTCAATATTTACTTAACATCATTTTCAAATACTTCAAGTTTATGACTTCCCTGATATTAGAAAATTGTTTGAACCCTCCAAATATCCCTTTACAAATTATTACTTTTTGAGTTTTTGATGATGATTTCAAGCCTGGGTGTGGGCAAAAAGCAGTTTTTTGCTCATTACTCGGATTGTGAGCGTTTTAGGGCGTATGTTTATTAACAAGTCGTATATAAACATGGCCATTGCAATTCTTTTAAGCTAAAAATGGAGTTTCTATGACCTTCCTGACCCGAGTTAAGAAAATCGCTGATTTCAAGCCCGCGTATGGGCTAAAAACAGTTTTTCGCCCATAACTCGGTTTGTGAACGTTTTAGGGCATATGTTTATTAACAAGTCGTATATAAACATGGCCATTGCGGTTCTTTTAAGCTAAAAATGGTGTCTCTACGACCTTCCTATCAAAAGTTAGTATTTTCGGCGCCATGGCGCCAAAATGGCGCAATTGCGCCTTGTTCCACCACCTAACAAAATTGGGTCTCTCCGGATTTTCAATCAGGAGGCCTAAAACAACATCTCTGAACCGGTCATTATTTTGTTTCAAGACGTTGCAGACCTCGGCCCTTTTTTTGCTTTAACTGACTAGACTAGTACACAGTCTGCATGAAAATACATTATATTATAGTACATTGTACATTGTACACAGACGAGTAGATTACTGAGCATGGTTGATCATGGTTGATCATATTACGCCAACTATGTACTGCAGTATCTAGATAAAAATAAATGATACAATTGTACACAGACAAGTAGACTACTCACTACATAACAATACATTATACAATTTACCGTACATTGTACACAGTAAAGTAGACTACGTAGCAATGCATTATAGATTTATACAATGACATTGTACATTGTACACAGTAAAGTAGACTACATAGCAATACATTATAATATACATTGTATGGTGTACAAACTTTTAGACTACATAAAATACATTGTATAATGTTATACGCGGTGTAATGACGTGTAGGCGCTAGTCATTAGATAATTTTACCTTTAATCGGTTGAGTCACGAATATTTGCTATCTCACTCTAGATTAATGATAAATTTGTCTGCCTTAATTGCATTAATTGCATTAATTTCATAACTTTATAGTACCCTCTACTTCACTTGATTTCCTTTAAATTTATAAATTACCTGGCCCCTTCCCAATAGATGCTCAGGTGACAATAAATTCATGACTACTCGAAGTACCTAATTCGAGAGTAATTCACTGTACATGACTGTACATATTATTATTAATGATAGAATACTAGGTACATTTAATGGCTAATGCATTTAAATATTTCATATTTCTTTGATAAGTACTTAGTGGCCGGAAATAAAGGGGACCGCATGCAATTTAAAATGTATCATGAGTATGGTGGCAGGGGTGGCTCATGGCAAATCAAAATCTTAAAATGAAAATAATATTAAAAAGTTAATTTTTTTTTAAATTCATTTTGCCCTTAGCCTCCTCGGCCACCATACATGAGGTTTGAGACAATTTAACTTGTACACAGTACATTGTAGATGTGTAGATACTTTATACCTTGGTATTCGGGTGTAACGCGCATCGATTATTGGTTTTTACTAATTGATTAATATTAATTTATTGTTATCAATTTTTTTATCAAAATGTTTAAATTTCCAGACGGAGACTTCATAGGAAGTCCCGTATTTTGAAGAAAAAAAATACGAATATTTTTCTCGAGGGCAAATTCTTCGTATTTTTATAAGATTTTTTACAAATTTAACAATCCTGGTATTTTCAGACGGACAGTACGTGCAGTAGCTGCTCCAGTGACGAGGGAGAGTTCTGTCCGGTGTGCCTTGACCTGTACAAACCACGAGAAGTTATCAGAATACTGCCGTGCAAGTAAGTAGCTGTTAATTGTTATTATATAACGATCGTTATATAATTCTTGCTCCGATAATTTTTGTTATATAACGGCTTCAAAAATGGGGTTTAGGGGTCAATTAATAATATTCATAAGATTTTAGAATTTTCGAAATTTTGGGGTGTGATAATTTTTCCAGGTGTGTGATAACTGTACAGTTATCACACCCCTCAAAGAACAGTTATCACACGTTTGAAAAATTATCACACCCCAAAAATCGAAACTTTTGAATTTTGTGATTAGTATTTATCTACTATGTAAAATCATTTAAATCTGACTTTTTAGAGTTTTAGTTAATGCTCTCACTCCCTTGCGATACACCGGTGTATACATATTACGTTATCTTGTTTTTCGTTTCATGTCCACTTTAGTCGTTATATGAGCCGCACGCACGTGCCAGTAAAACCTGAAGACCACTTGCTCTCACTCCATTACAATACATCAGTGTATACATTATCATGTTATCTTTTTTTGATTTAATGAGTTTATTTATGTATACTCAGTAGTCGTTATATGAGCCGCGCACGCACGTGCCACAAGGAGTACAAGGACCACTTACCCTCACTACTTGTATAAATAACGATACACGAGCATATACAAATTTATTCTCTTGCTTTGGCGTTAAGGTTTCTTGTTTTGGTGTTTTATATACTTGTTGTACACGTTGGTCATTGGTGAAATTTCGCTTGTTTGAATCATGTTTCCCTTCTTACATCTTTACATTTTAAACAAATGCCACCGCCCGCAATTTGCCGAAACATTTGCGTCCGTTGCCGCGTTACACACTTACACGGAAATGTCCTTTCTATTTTGTTGTTGTACATTTCAATCGACAATCACTTTATAGTACCTTGTTGTTGAATCAAAAGATCATACGATCAAAGTTGATGAATATTCCGGACTTGCGTTTTTATTCATACTTTCTTGGGCAAATTCAAATATACATAGCCACTCTTCACCATCTAAATCTAAAATTCCCGGCCACTTCGAAGCTTGATATTTTCAAGATTCAATTTCAGGCGCTCTAGTTTAAAAGTTTTATATCCATAAAGGCTTCTAAATTTGCTTTCTTATTGGAAAACCAGTGTAAATATCTGCCCGTTTCTCACGTTATATAATAGATTAATCAAACACCCTAAGGATACGTTTATATCAATTATCACACTCGCCTTCGGCTCGAGTGATAATTGGAATTATTGCACTCGCCTTCGGCTCGAGCAATAATTCGAATTATCACACTCGCTTCGCTCGTGTGATAATTCATATAAACGTATCCTAAGGGTGTTTGATTATCCTATATTTGTTAGTTTTTAGTTTTTAGTTGTTATTTGTTAGTTGTTAGTTGTTAGTTGTTAGTTGTTAGTTGTTATTTGTTAGTTGTTAGTTGTTATTTGTTAGTTTTTAGTTTTTAGTTGTTAGTTGTTAGTTGTGAGGTGTTAGTTGTTAGTTGTTAGTTGTTAGTTGTTAGTTGTTAGTTGTTAGTTGTTAGCTGTTAGTTGTTAGTTGTTAGTTGTTAGTTGCTAGTTGATAGTTGTTAGTTGAAAGTTGTAAGTTGTTAGTTGTTAATTGTAAGTTGTTAGTTGTTAGTTTCAAGTTGTAAGTTGTTAGTTGTTAGTTTTTAGTTGTTATTTGTTCAATGTTAGTCGTTAGTTGTTATTCCTTCTCGCTACTTCGAGTTAACTGTTTATTGATTGGAAAGCGCAAATTTAATTCACAGTCCAACCGTCCGCGACCGTGTGGCGCGCGTCACATCGCTACGAATGTTGCAAATTTCAAACTATAATCGTCTATTCTGCTACTGCCTCAATTCCCTGCTCCCTCAATCGGCACGGCTTAGACGTTACGTACACGGCTCACAAAGTGAGGGGGTATATATCACACTAAGTGCGTGACAAATGACAATGTTACGCCGTGACAATGTCTCTTACCCGGGATAGGATTTGTCAGTATTCCTATGTGCGTGACATCTCTCTTACATAGGATAGGATTTGTCAGTATTCCTATGTGCGTGACCTCCCTCTGACATGGGATAGGATTTGTCAGTATTCCTATGTGCGTGACATCTCTCTTACCCGGGATAGGATTTGTCAGTATTCCTATGTGCGTGACAACCCTCTCCTACATGGGATAGGATTTGTCAGTATTCCTATGAACTACTGCTCAGGGCGTGTCCTTTGACATGGACTTCAAATTACTTTTCCGAGGGATCAGGGCAGTTAGGTGGCTTAGTATATGGTCCTCTGGCAAGTGATAGCCGAGCTATAATGACGTTTTAGTTACAGTTATAAGTGGTTACTTGATGATGTCATACCGTTCATTTTGTAGTTGGTAGTTTAGTTAGTATCCTTATGAGGGAGGGATCATAGTGCATAAAATTAGTTGGTTGTCAAAAAATCAACTATTTAATTACCCCAACAGAATAATTAATCTGCCATCACAATAGACTTTTATTCAGCATAGTAATAAAGTAAGATTCGTGAATTAGTGAATTAAAACAATAAATTTCTTTGTCAGTATGTCAAATTTCGTGATGGAATTGAATATCCATTCACGTCGCAAAGTTATTCTCTGCTAGGATAAAATATGAAATGAATAAAGAGCGAAATTTGGAGCCTTATGAACTTATAAAGGTATGAAGGAGTTTAACCCAATCCCCATCAAATCCTAATTTCAACATTTCAGTGTGCTTGTTATGAGAAATAATATCCTGATTACATTGCCAATGTACAATATGAACAAAATTACAATTGTTTAAAAAAAAAATTGTTTAAATTCAAATTACCTATGGTACTAGGATTTCTCCAATCCTTCATAAGTGCCATGAAATTCCATAATTTGATGAGCGAAATTAGAGGTTCATGAGAGCATGAAGGATTTTATCTAAGTTATTCAGACTGCATGTGGTACTAACAATCCCGCAATAATTATGAATCACGATCTAAAACTGCAGAATTTCATATGGCATGACTTTCTGATCAAATATATGAAATTAAAATGGCATGTCTCGCTTTAAATAATACGCCGGATGCGACCCCCATTTCATCTCGGAATCTCGTTTTAATAAAAACCAATGGAGTTTTCTGCCTCCATTATGTTAAACTGTTATAGTTCCAGCTTAAACTGATGTGACTGTATGCACCCAGGAGAAATAGGCGGTTTAAATTTCTTTGTTACGTATCATAGCACAATGCAGTGAGTTGGTGACCGGGCACCGTCCATTTTTCTTTCTCTCGCAGTGAGTTTATTTATTATTTAAATTTTAAAGGCGTAAGATATAACTAGGCAGATGATAGTGACGTCATTATCATAGCACAATGTAGTGAGTTGGTGACGCTGAACGGGCCATTTCACTGGGGTTGATTCCCTCTTTGACTGAGCTTCCTTCCAACGATATAGGTGGAGGATATGACAGTTCTAGGGATACACTTGAAGAGCGTGTTTCCGGGAAAATGTGGTTTTAAATGAACGTAAAAGGTTGCACTTGAAGTCCTTCACATTATAAAAGATTCATTTAGGAACTGGAAATGATCTTTTAAATGAAAGACATTAGACAAGAAGGACACCTTCCAATCTTTATAACTTCATAACAGTTTAACGCCAGGTCGCAAGGCGAACTTTCAAATCATATATATTGACTTGAAATGTCTTTGTACGCCTTTCTATAAGGATGAACTTCAAGTCTGGGAATATTGTGACAGAAACTCAAATATATATAATGGAATCACACGTCACGCATTGTGTGTTTCCACGCTTGAGTTTCTGTGAAACAAAGATGTCTGGTTCGTGGTTTAATGGGCACAGATTTTTATGCCACTTTGGCATGACATATTATGGTTTATATGGCATTTTGGCATGGGATATGGCTATTGCAACTGTCTAATGCAGATCTCGTCTTGCGCCGTTCGGTGATAAAACACGTACGGTAGAAGTTAATAATTAGATTAATCAGAAAATTCATTTTGATGCATGTTAGCTATTATTAATTATAGCGAAAAGAGCGTTTTAGGTTTCGTTTCTTAATCTCGTGCCGATGGCACTCAATTAAGTAACCCGACCTATAACTACTCCACTGATCTACCCTCTTAAACACTTCACTGCGCAGTGCACAGACTAGCATATCGGCGGCGAAATAGTCATGACCAATCAGCGCGAGAGTTAAGGGTCAACTCGCACGCTGATTGGTCAATGTCAAATGGACCTGTAGGTAAAGTAATACCAGTGCAATCCAGACTCACAAAATTTAGAGGAGAAGCAACCACTCCTTTAATTTGGCGTCACTTACCTCATCACTAATTTCAATTGTTGCACACACAAACTCTTTTAAAGTCTACACGCGACATAATATGCTCATAGAATGACGTCATTATCATAGTTCAGAACGCTCAAAAGATGACTTACACCGCTGATTACATCTTCTTTCTTTTAAACGTACGGTTCATGAAAAACATGAAGGAGAAGTACATGACTACATGAATAATGCTTATAGATTAATTTTAGAATAGAACCATCCATTATTCAATGAAGAAAAAATCCATGGTGTTACTAATAATTTAAGACCTAAAAGACAAGTGCTCTGAACTAACAATGGGTCATCAGATGGCTCATCGGAGGCGTCATTGTCAATGTCTAAAATGTTAAAACAATGACATCGCCAGACATATTATAATATTCTCTTGTGTTAATGCATAACATATGATAATAATATTCGACAAAGTGAAACGCGTGGTTTTGAGACCCATGCTGTGGGGGTTGACACCCACTAAAAACCTAGATTAACGCCAACGGTCTCTCTGTTCATGGCCTCAGTTAGTTAATTTAATATGTGTTGTAAGTTTAATATGATAATAATATACTGCAGTTCAGGGACTAAATGCATATTTCAAAACTTGTTGTATTTTCACGAAAATTTCAAAATGGTATTAGATGAAAATAAACATTACCATCCTATTGGCCATAGTCTAAAGTGTCAAAATCCAAAATTTGGTGAATAAACCTTGAATAATAATAATATGATAATAATAAACTGCAGTTCAGGGTGTAAATACCTGTAATAATTAGAAACGTCTTTGTTGATGGCTGTAATAAAACTGAAAGATATAGGCATGTATAACATATATAGATGTTGTGACGTTATCAATTCGCTATTCTAACTCATGATCGTGACGCTCTTCCGGCATGTTTTGCATGTGTGACGTATGTGTACAAAGTGTCATGTAGTATTATTATACACGTGATGTGTTGTGTAAAGTATGTATTCATATGTTCTCTCGGTAGAGGAAACCTGAGAGAGAGAGAGATGGATTTTGGCAGTGTTTCATTCGTTCTAGCCATCATCATAAGTGGTGTTCCCCAGGGAACCGTCTTAGGCCCTATCCTTTTCATCATTTTCATAAATGATATAGAAAATGGCATCATACACTCCAAAATCAGTTTCTTTGCTGATGATTTACGTGTATCCAAGCAGATATCTTCTGAACTGGATGTCCACATCTTCAAGAGGATCTAGACTATTCATTGACTGGTCGAAATCGAACAATATGATGCTCCATGAAGACAAGTTTGAACTCATAATCCATAAAATAAGCTAAATCAGCTATTTATGAGTTACCATTCATGTAAGTCTCATGTCATACAATGTCTCCACTGGGGAAACCATCACCCCAGTTGAACAACTCAAAGACCTAGGGGTTATTGTTTCAGCATCTCTCTCTTGGCGCCCTCACCTGAGTAGTATTGTCCAGCGAGCTCGTTCTGTTGCATCTTGGGTCCTTAGTGCTTTCAGATCAAGAGATTCAACAACAATGGTAACGCTCTTGTCCGCTGCCACTTAGAATACTGCTGTCCACTTTGGCATCCGTCAGCAATCCAAGACATAAAGCTCATTGAAGGGGTACAGCGATCATTCACCTCTAAGATCAATGGTGTTCAACATCTCAATTACTGGCAGCGGCTTAAATGTCTTGGACTCATGTCACTTCAACGCAGACGTGAGCGATACATCATAATCCAAATGTGGAAAATACTCCATGGCCTCTGTCAAAATGATGTTAATGTTCAGTTCTCAGCACCATCCCGTAATGGCATCAAGGCTAAGATTCCTAGTCTTTCGAGGCACAGCAGTCAGCATAATCAGTCTCTGTATGATTCTTCGTTCGCTGTGATCGGCCCAAAATTATGGAACTGCCTCCCTAGCAGCTTGCCACAAATAGCAGACCTGGAGCAGTTTAAGCAAAAATTAACAAATTTTTTGCTTACATTCCCAGACAACCCGCCAACGGGAGACTACACAACAGTGAATAATAATTCGCTGTTAGATTGGTGCATGAACAAAGCAGAGGCGAATCTGCTAGGGCAGTCGCGGACACATGTGATGACCCAGTAGAAGTTCTACGAAACAGACGCAAGTAACGCAAGTAACATTATATATTGGTGAACCAGGTCTTTGAGTCACACAGGCACACTACCCTTGAGTTGACTAGTTGAGCCACCATTAATATAGAAATATTATGTCAATTGTTATATTAAACTTGTCCTGAAAATGCAGGACACACCGATAATATGTCATCACACTGGAATGCTGATGGACTGGGTATCTACCAAATGGTTTCCCATATAATTGATGATAAATATTTGTCTGTATTCACTGTTTACGTCACCAAAACCGTTGGACGGTTGGTCAAGTAACCCCCCGCTGGTTTGGATGTGATCAGCCCATTTTGTCTCTTTTCAGGTTCCGTTGTCACATCCAAACCCGCGGGGGGTTACTTGACCAACCGTCCAACGGTTTTGGTGACGATATCTTGACAGATGTATGTAGTTTGAACCCATGTTACTTGCCCAAAGGCAGTTTGGACCCACATAACTTGCCCTCACGTAGTCCGAACCCACGTTACTAGCCCACACGCAAGTCTAACCCACGTAACACACCCTGACGAAGTCCAAAACTACGTTATTCTAACGTGGTATTACTAGAATTGATATATTTCTTAATTTCTACAAATCGTCCACGTGAACTCACGTGCTAAAATATAGCAACCAGATCTAATTTCACGTGCATTAGTCGTATTTGAACTCATTTCAACGTGATCATGTCGAAAATCCCGTGTAAATATCAATTTCTTCAAATCCCCTAATTTCTACAAAACGTCTGTGTGTAATCACGTGCATAAATATGGCAACCAGATCTGATTTCACGTGCATTAGTCGTATTTAAACTCATTTCAACGTGATCATGTCGAAAATCCCGTGTAAATATCAATTTCTTCAAATCCCCTAATTTCTACAAAACGTCCGCGTGAACTCACGTGCTTCACTAGTCCATCGTATATTTCCCGTTATTCGGACCCCCGTTATTCGGACCCCCGTTATTCGGACCCCCGTTATTCGGACCCCCGTTATTCGGACCCCCCATTATTCGGACCCCCGTTATTCGGACCCCATTATTCGGACCCCTGTTATTCGGACCCCCGTTATTCGGACCCCCGTTATTCGGACCCCCGATATTCGGACCCCCGTTATTCGGAACCCCGTTATTCGGACCCCCGTTATTCGGACCCACATAATCCGATGAAAACTCTATGAGTTGGAGATGTAAAAGTAGCGCAAAATAGCGTTCTATTACAAAATACGCTATTTTAGTGGTTTTACGCGATTTTGATGACGTCATCACAGCACACAAATAAGCTCAAACCAACTTCCCATATAGCCTATAAGACAATTCCGCCTTAGTACAACATACTTTGACCGGTCTCATCTCAAGATATGCTGCAGTTCGTGACATATCACTCGTTTAAGTTTTTCTCCTAAAATTTTGAAATTGATTTTTCACCGTACCTTAGAAAATCGCGTATATCTCGATGAAAAATCGAGATAGCCCAATGATCCATATGATTTTCTGAAAGCTCTTTAAATTTGCTAAAAATTGTTCCAAAAAATCAGACCGCTATCTCCTTTCCTTCTTGGTGAAAAATGCGCTCGAAATTAGCCTATTTTCGCTAAAAAGCAATAAAATTTCGCTAAGTTGATGACGTCATAATGACGTGAAAATGACGTCACCAGAACTTCTCTTATAGCCTATAACACTTTCCTATCTTAGATCAACAAAACCTGACCTCGATCATGGCTCTACCATTTCCCGTTCTTGAGATCTCGGCTTTATAAATTGGGTCCCGAATTATCAGCTCTTATTATTATTATTATATATTAATATTATACACCCTGTGACACTGAAATGTCTAACTTATACCCCTGGCCAGTTTTTTTTTTATTCCGCGGGGGGTTACCTCCCTGGCCAGGGAGGGAAAAGTGTTCACTAGTTGTGTTTAAAATTAACTATGGTTTACCTACTACATCATTACTTTTATTAAACGTGGCTACTGGCTTGACTGGTTCACCACATCACCGTTATTTTGCTGCACAAGGTACACCATACTGCATCAAGTATAGAGCAGGTGTTTTCATGATGTATCTTATGAGTGACAGAGCTGAAAGCTGTCTTTCAATCCACCGTAGCATTAACTTTCATGCCCTATACCACCTACTCATACATATTTAAGATTCGTTGAATCACTGAACCTGCAAAATTTTAGCCATCTTGGTACTGAAAGCTTGAAAGTCGGAGCATCAAGCTGTCTCGTAGATCTGGGAAATGTATTTACATGATAATGTGTTCACGTTGGGAACCAAGTTAGTGGTGGTTAAAAGAGTACTGCTAAGTGATTCTATGGTTATGTTTCGTGAAATTGTCACACTTTCATTTCCGGTTCACCTTATTGCAGTGAGGGTTAAATTATCGTTAAATGAATGATGATCAGCAACTGCTTCCCACCTTCAACTTTTGGCAAAATAAGTAGTTCAGAATTAACGCGAGACTGGATACCATAATATCACATTTCTACTCAATCATTTATTGTGAGGTTGGCATCAGATAGGACTTGTTGATTAGTTCCATTAATGTTCGCCTTAATAAGTCCGTATAAGCTCAGTCTAAACTCCAAATCATCAAGCAAAAGAGGGATTCTAAATGCTGAGGTGGGGGTGTTGGTTTTGCTGACGTCAGCAAAGCATTTTAGAGATTTTCACCCCCACAAATGTCTAATTTTATTACATGCCATTAGCCAAATCGCTTATTGATAAGGAGCAAATATTTGAACTTACTTCTGATCCTTTCTCACTATACTTATTGCCCCAATGCTCCAATACTATGAGAGGCCCATAATGAACGGGAACAAATATATTAGAGGCCAATTCACTAATGTCAGCAGCTTAGGGGAGGCGTTAGCTGAGAGAATTCTGAGAGAATACGCTGAAAGAAGGGGTATAAATGTTCCGATTTAAATTTTAATCTGCACTGAAATATGTGCATTACATAAAATGTCCCAATTCAAACTGCACTCTAAATGATATATGTACGTCAGCATGGCAGCTCCTATGGTAGAGATTAAAAGAGTAAAGTGCTACACAAGTTATTAAAAGGTGTACTTCCAACGTATAAGTCATAGTCTGAGAAAAGGTGTAATGTAGATCAAAAGTGTAACTTAGTTACAGTCTGAGCTGGTAAGGTGTAATGTTAAGCCAAGGTGTAATCTGTAATTTGAAGGTGTAATCTGTACATATAGCTCTATTAGAACTGCACACCTTGCCATGATCTTTGAGGATTTGGTGTTATATAGTGACTAGTGACGGCCTACAGCTTTCCAGTCACGATCAGTCCATTACTGTCACTATTATATTTGTACGTTTTGTATTAGGAAGTTGCTGTGAACATACCCGTTTATGGCAACTTTTACAAATTATCGAGTGGGCTGTAGCAATCAAATTCCTGACCCTATTGAACGGTTTGTTGACTAATGATTGGCCATTTTGACTTTGCAGTATATAAAAATAGGACATTACTCTCGAAAAACCCTGGACTGTATACTTTACTTTTTTTGATGTCCCTCTATTTTATAAGCTACCTTCCCCCTCCCTGGGAAATTGCTTCTAGATATGTGTTATTTAAGGATATTACAACAAGAGGCGAATGCCACTATGCCGTGAAAGGTTTCGCTTCTCATGATCTAGGTTATAAAGGGGAGACTTGAGCAACAGCAGAAGATCAAAGTAGTCCGAAACACTTAGTACCCCACACTTTAATCTCGATAGTGGACGTCTAATAAGCCTGAGACAAATCCTACTCTTACCCTGAAACCCTAAAGGCCTAAACGAGCCCGTCCAATTAGGAAAGTTGAGTAGGGGAGTTGGAAACCCAAAAAACAAAGCCTACCCTACTTTTCCGATTCTTGGGCAAGGTTTTTTGGGTTGCAAAGCCCCCAGAGTAGACAGTGGATGTCTACTAAATTGACGTGTTTGCGAGTAAGTTTTAAGTAGATGAATGCACCAGAACCCTAAAAGCTACTATGGACCATTGGGTTACTCATTCGCGAATATTTTCATATATTTGTACTGACAGTGATGGTTAACTCTGTGAATAGTAATTACGATTCTCAACTTAAGTCCTGAAATCACTTTTAAAAATAGATTATCACAAAAATGATGATATAATATGTTAATTTCTTATCATATATTTAAATGGTAATAGCTCTATCTATTCTATTCGATGTT
This sequence comes from Beroe forskalii, assembly GCA_011033025.1. Taxonomy (NCBI): domain Eukaryota; kingdom Metazoa; phylum Ctenophora; class Nuda; order Beroida; family Beroidae; genus Beroe; species Beroe forskalii. The sequence continues at coordinate 86,262 of WFMF01000288.1, read as the reverse complement.
TTAATTACATTCCAATTATAATAATTATTACAACCTATTAAAGTACTCACATCCCACTCACTCACGAGTCCCTTTTCTCTGCAGCTGGTGTCTCAAGTGTGCTGACATTTAATGTGGTGTGCGCGCGCAATATGCGCTGCAACGTCGACCGCGCGCCACTTTAACGCCTGATAATGACGTCACGCACGCCCGTGCGCGGACTGTTTTTATATGCCGCGCGCGAGGAAAAGGCGGGTAGGATGACGTCATTATCATAGCTCAATGTAGTGAGTTGATGACGTGGAAGCGCCTATTTCTCCTACGCCGGCTTCTTTTAATGTGGTTCCTCTCATGGATAGTGTGGAGTTGATAATACATACGTGCCGCGTTTCGTTAATGGGACAGTAGCTTTCACGTTGTTTTGTAGTTACTCAACTTTGTTTTTCTGCCTTTTATATTTTCTAACGTTTCCTTATACAGTATTTCTACATATATCATATTTTTTCGCAATCGAGACTCCTCTGAGTTCAATCACATCTGACGGAAAATTTAATTGCCTCGGTTATAGCCCTTTTGTAACTTTTGTATGAGTTTTGTCGCGCTATTTTTAATGTCTGGGTTCGATATTTTAATATTTCTAGCAAACTATATAACAGAGAGACGCAACAATAACGGTACGGGAATTAAGTAATAAAGTCAAAATCATTGATTGGTTAATTTCATCGCCGTTTTGTTCTCTAATATTAATTTCCATATTACAACTTTGTAAGTTTGTATAAACCAGCAATGCAGCATGATGTTATATTCCTGAATTTTACGATTGTAAACATTTTGTAACTTGCAAAGTTTTATTTCTCTTATAATCTTTATTTCCATATTATAACTTTACAATGCAACATTTTGTAATATTACTGAATTTCGAGCGATTGTATACATTTTGTTACTTGCAAAGTTTTATTTCCTTACGGAAATTACTCACTTCTTCATTTATAAAAATCTCACGGTTTTTATAATAGCAATTGGGAATGCAATGAATTGCGGAAATCTTTTGCTCATGTTTCTTATTGTATATTTAGTATTTGTAAAGTTAAAAGTTGTGTTATACTTTATAGTAATTTCGTTTCTCTTTTCGCGTGAACTAAGCTCGGATATTTGCGTAATTGTAATTTGTGTCAATCATCAATTCATCAACTTATTATTTCGCTATTGTTAATTCTATAAAGTAAACTAAGGAAACCCATATGTGTGCACATGCAACCGTCGATGAAGGGATTGATGAATAGGCGCATTTTACAGTGCGCGCAATTTACTTTTAATGGAATTTCTGTTGAAAACAAAGTTAACTTATGCGTACTTATGCGTTTTTATCGATCGATCTCTGTAAAATGAGGAGCTGCCCATTGCAACTATGTATCGGACAAATTAAGTATTGATTAACCGTGCCACTGAATTAATTATGGCATTCCTAACGCAAAACTGCTTTTTCGGACTTCGTTGTGCCGTAAAACTAAGCACTAAGGCTATAGTGTTGCCTCATAATATCATTTTCTGAGTTCTTTACAAATTCCTGCCGAAAGGCATGATAATATCGTACGTGCAAAGCCTCAAATACTGCAGTGAATGTTGAACACATAATAAGAGACCGTTTAACCTTTGTTTTTAATAAGTCCTAAGATTATATTATAGTACCATTGTCTAACTTGGCCTAACAACATTAGATCAGACAATAACTTGTACGTGTACGCAAAACCGTACAATGTCTATATTCCATGTTGAATACACTCACTAATCAACAAGGCTATGTGATTTTATGTGACGTCACTATCATTGATTAACAAGTGAAATTGATGACGAATTACCTACCTGCGATTCCCACTCGCCACGTGTAGTGTGTATAATAACATACCTCTATCACACATGTATGATAAACCTATAAACAAAACAATGTATGATATTTAAACATTGTTTTATATAGGTTTAACTAAACACAATGATTGTTCCAGAATTGTGTGTGTGCACACTGCACACTGTTCTATGTTTGTATTAAACACTTTGTTTATTGTTGTTCTACGTATCTTAAGTGTGCAACCATCCTTTACAGGAGTATACACAGCTTAAACATTGTGTTATTTTTATTTCCACATTCAATATAATATAAATGTGTCTTAAAATTATTGTTACCTGAACGCTAGAACAGTATTATATTGTGTTGTCTTTATATTTTGTTTCGGACCCTTTGCGTCTTATAATACATTATTTTCCTTTCCATGTATTTTATTTGCAATCGGCAAAGTTAAACCGTTGTCTGCATCTCTGAATTTGACGAACATATTATTTTAGGTTCAACTTCGAACTTTCTTTGCAGTAGGTATTTATAATTCACTGAAAATTCATGATGAGTCATTAAAATTTTATTTGATATACTGCGTGGACACATAAATTCTAAAGATCTGCATGGATATAAAAGTTCAAAGATGTCAATTTCCCGACAATTTTCTTGGTCATGATATTGCCTCTCCAGACAAAATAAAATAGAATATTAAATTTTGTCATCAAAATACACAATGCGTCTTTGCGGCACGCAATTACGATCTTTTCGGGACCCTGGTAGGAGATAAAAATCGTAAAATATAAAAACATATATTATGAAGGGAGCGATCCGAACAATTGACCTGCAGAGCTCTCAGCAAAAAGAGGTGCACATGAAAATATTATGATAGAGGCACTACAGTATGACGTCATTATGATACGCTAGAATGGTGTTCTGATGTCGTGACAAGGGAGACTTGTCCTGCATATATCAAGCAGGGTATATATATTGCAATCAAACGTCTAGAATAATGCACAACAGAAAGATATATATTTGGACTTTTTGTCCTTTTGTGATAAAAGAGGAGATGAGGGAGTTTTTATATTCTTTGTTGTAGATAGGCTGACTGGAGCAATTGTAGAGATGATGGTCTTTTCTAACATAAAATAGTTTTATATTTTATATTTTTATGCCTGGTGTTGCCGTATTTTTGCCCCACGTACCTTGCAACTCTTCAATGCTTTTTGTTAAACTCATAACGCTTCATTTGACAACTTCTTTTTAAGTTACAACTTTACAAAGTCAGATCATAACGTTGAATTATGTTTCAAAGTTCAGATTCAAACATGATAATAATCATTAATCACATGATATAAGTTCGTGAGATCCGGTATGATATACTGCATTTGCTGTGAACACAGTCTTATCAGGTCATTATCAATAACTCAATAACTAATGAAACGCCACCTGTTGTTTGATGAAAGCTCAATATTTAAGCGTTTTATTGTCAATAATTCCCCACAATAACCTATGATAATGACGTCATTCTCAGTGGCATTTTCTCTTGTTCGCGACCTCTCCTGTTGTTCATGCATTGAAATATGCGGTGTGTACACAAGTTCTCTCCGCATTGTGCTATAGTGAGAAATATATGGTTCAACGTCGTCAACTCACAACATTGAGCTATGATAATGACGTCATCCTACCCGCCTATTTTTCGTGCGTGGCGTATAGTTGAGATAGTGAGAACTCTTGTCTATATTATTATGAACTGTACATTCAATACGGAGCTTTAGAAAGGTTTTTTGTTCTACTATTCGTTGTGTTTCTAGTTATGTTGTGTGTTGTTAGGACTGCTGCTAAAGTTATCATTTTCTTAGAATTGTTCGTGATTATGTGTTGCCGAATGCGTTTTAGTTTAATCTTTTAATAAAGACTTTTTATTATTTTTGAGTTCTGTGAGTTTCTGTAAATTTTGCGTGTAAGTTTATTTCTAATTCAGTTTTCCAATAAAACTTTCGACAGTGCCCTTTTTTGTTACTGTACCACCAGTATCTCGCACCATCAAGATAACGGTTTAATTTCTTGTTGAGTTGTTGCTATTCGCAAGAAGAAACCTTACACATTATTATCACTCTCTTCTTCTCCTCTTCTTTAGTTCTGTGGAACTTTGTCGAGAATCTATCATGAGCATTTTGTAATTATTAAGATCAATATTCAAGTTCAATTATTCCTGTAGCTATTCGCAAGAAGAAACCAGACACATTATAATCTTATTGTCATTAAACCTCCTGATCCTTCTCCTTTCAACTCCTCTTTTATGATTTGTTAAAGATAAAGAATAACAATCTTCATAACAATGAAGTATTGATTTTCACGCAACTATCAATTCCTGTAGCTATTCGTGAGAAGAAACCACACACATTATTACGATTCAACCTCCTGAACATCTTCTACTCTTCTCTTTAACTGTGGACCATGGTGGAACCCCTCCTCGTTATCGTTACCACACTGTGGGCAGCAGCCATCTCCTGTCACGTGGGGGGCTGGCTGGTCAGCTACATCACGGAGTGCTGTCGAGAGGTAATTCAAACGCAAGGAAATATCTTAGAAAATAGAACCACTTCTTTGTATATTCAAACGCAAGGAAATGCCTGAGGTTGAAAATAGAAAATTATAGAACCAATAATTCGTGCGTTCTCTCAAAACATCATGCATCGTTGGGATAGCTTAATAGCTTGGTAAATTTTTCTTTTTGAAATTTTGTAAAGATGACACTTTTGAGCCAAGCAACATAAGAAATCAGCACGTTTTATTGAAACACACCGCCTCCTTTTCAAAAGTCTGGCTACGCCTCTGATAAGAATCCAAAAACGAGTGACATTGGACTACTAAAGTACTAAGGTTAGCATTGTACCGCTTTTCCGAGTGAGGCTTTCCCCGAAACTGGAACCCTGCATCTCACCAATGTCAAGGAGAACCGGGTAACGTGTTCACTCATCCAATCACAGTTCATTTAATGATCCAATTCATTAAAGATCCAACTGATGTTGAATTCCGACTTGATTTCACATTGCGGTAACATTTTAATTTAGAAGTCCATTTCCCAGTCCACTGTTTTGAGATCCCAGCATTGTTCCATGAAATTTCAGGTTTGAGATTTCAACATTTCTAGGACGAATTTCTATTACATATCCTTGTAACAGTCGGGTTTAATAAAGATCAGTGCATCAGGAATATGAATGTTAATTCCCTGAATCCATAGTGAGGATAGATGAAATGGTAGAGTTATGAATTAATATTGATTTTATTCCAATTACATCTGACAGAAAATTGACAATTTATACGCCCTTTCCAATTAGTTTCCCAGCGAAAGGTTATTTGATTTTAAAATGTTCATTAGGAAACATAAATACTGCTGTCATAAACCCTCTCAGTTCTCTTGGAAAGCGAATTCCCTTCCAGAATCTATTGCTAATTCCAAAAGCTAATTCTCATCCAAAAGCTAATTCCAAAAGCTAATTCCAAAAGCTAATTCCAAAAGCTAATTATTCAAAAAACTAATTCCTATCTAAGCTTCCGAATACCTATGGCAGTATTGATCTTGACTTGAGTTTCCGTATATTACAATACATATCTTTCCAAGTTCCGAATGTTTTATGTATCATCCCCTTGGCAATATATAGAACTCCCAGCCAATATATAAACTCACTGTCAGTGTTCTAAAGTAGGCGTTCCAGCATCATCAATATTGTTTATTTAAACTATGATAATGACATCATTTGAACCGTCTATTAACTCCGATCTTTGTGTCAGTTAGTTAGCAAAGTTCTTTAGAGCGTTAGAAGGTTTCTTATTAAAGTTGTTGTATCAACGGCCTTCCGGATTATCGTGAATCAATAACAAAAGTCAAAAATAGATACTGTTTATATAAGGAAGTGTTCATTAAGAAGTGTTTAAGTTTATGAGAAACTGCATTTTTGATAGCTAGCAGTTTAAATTTTTATGATGAAATGAGATTAAAAAAATAAAATTAAAATTAAAATCAAAATTAAAATAAAAAAAAACTGCCAGGCTTGTTGAAAATATAGCGCGTTTTTTGTGCATTCCTCTGCTAGATTTTTGAAATTCAAAGAGAAAGTGGCAGAAATTACTACTTTTACTACGTAATTGGACATCTTTATCATTGGGTCTGAGTGTTATTTTTAAGCTATTTGCGCTATGTCATAGAATAAATGATAAAGGTTGCAACATTAGATGATGCAGAGCCTATAAAAAGATTGAAGTATCAAAACTTTAATATTTGATATCTCCGTGGACACTTTGTAAGCTGACATTCATAGTCTAATTCTGACAGAAGTGAAATATTGTACAATTACTCCGACTTATTGAGACACATAATGTTCTAATACGGTCAATATAACTCATGAATTCTACACTATATCTAATGTTAGCCGTAGTATCAATGCAGAATATCTTCCCACTATGATATTATGAGATATTCTAGCGGCCTGATGTTCATAAGTCGCATTGTTTCAACTGATGATTGAAGTAAATTCTAATTTTCCTCTAATTGCGACGTACAAGGGAAACGAAAGGTTGAAGACCTTGTACGTCGCAATTAGAGGAAAATTAGAATTTACTTCAATCATCAGTATGATATTATGGTGTCTACTGCAGTACTCCTACAGCATCGGGATAGAACATCTTGAAACTACGTTCTGCGTCAATGCCAACGTCACCCACCATTAAAGCATAATTAAAGCATTGCGTAACAGGCGTGTCCTGTAAAGGGCTTAAAGGTCGTATGTGGGGCTTCATAATGGAGGGACCAAATGGGGAATCACCGAATCTTTTTGATTAAATTCGGTGACGTTAATGCACATAAATCATTATAATTCACATCCAGTATTTTATAAATTAGGAATTTACAGCCCTCCGGAGTTCAGAAGGTATAATTCCATAATTCTCCGATCATTTCAGAGTCGACTGTGTGTAGCAGCAAAACGGGCGGTTGGCAAACTACCAACGAAAACAGTGCCTGATCAACCTAAATCTGTAAGTTTTAGGATTTTGTGATCAAATTGTGTAGCCAATTTTATGTACAGATGGAAATAATTATTACTGTATTATTTATTAATAATTGAAGTTTAATTATCATTGGTATCGGATATTAATCAACGAATCGAATTTCTCGATGGTTTCTTGAAATTTAGAGTTTCGAGATCTCCTTCCAGCTTTCCTGTAAATTTCAAATGAAATGACAGGAAATAATTTCCAAAAGAAATTAAATTGGTTTTTGGAACTTCCTGTGCCCCATGCCTATATCTGATTAATGAACGTGAACAGCTCTGCTTCCTCTAGACCAACCATTGCACCAGAATTAGAATCTTTAATTAACTTAATATATAATGGTACGATTTAAATGGTGTAATTTACGGACAAATTCTACATTAATTTAGGTAATTTTGCAACAAAATTAAACAATTTCATTAGCTTATCAAAAAATTCAAACTTTTCCGTGATCAAATTCGTCAAACTCTCAAAGAATTGATGAAGAAATACTCAAATACCTCTCTTAAATAGAACCACATAGAAATAATCTTACATTTACGAGAGAATTTTAATTCTGTCGCAAATGTCTGAAATTTAAATTTCTAGGAACCACGGTTCTAATGTCTTAAAGTGCTACGGTTCAAAAGTATTATGATTCGACGTGATTCAATGGTGTAGATTGAGCCGTTTTGAAATGTTTAGCAATTTAGACACGGTCAGCTCTTTAAACCTCTCTAAACTTCCTAGACTGATCAACTGGTTGACGGTACTGTGGTGAATTATTTCCGAACATCGACTGCTTTAATAATAAATTCAGGGTCAGGGGGTCTATTATATGAACATTTTAAGAAAATGAAATAGAAAAGAATAAACTACTCTCTTGCTAATTTCTCGCACAATTGGAACATATTGCAGTGCATCTTTGCCAATTTTACTTCCATTCTTTGAGTTATTAATCTTCCATCAACTTTTCTTCAATTCAGAGATCAGAGTTTCTGGCGGTGTACCACAGTACCAGGAATGGTTTTTAATGAATAATGGGTGCTTTGACATATATTCTTAATTGGTTAATTGACATTACATTTTTCCCTATTACAGTACCTATGAAAACATTTAGCATCTAGTGGAAACGTTCTGTTTGTCAACCTCCAATGCTGCTTGTTCCACGCAAATTAAATGGTTTAAAAATAACCGGCCCTCACATTTATATTAAACCAACGTCAAATATTTCTGGGAATCGGCTGTTCCGAATTTCCATTAATGAAATTAAATTTCCCGAGAATTGTATATTACTGAAGACTGTAGAGTATTGCTGCCGGGCCAAATTTAGACTGACTATGAACTGGAGTGGTTTAAAATCTACGAGAGAAGCTGGAACAACTTGTCGTATTTAAATTTGACGAATTTATGTGCAGGTTATATGAAGCTTTAATACCACGATATAGATTGTCAGGGGAGGTGAAATTGATGCAAATATATTCTTCATTCCATCAAAACTTTTAAAGTATTTAAATGATTGAAAATAGTTTCACCGAAATGATCACGTACTTCAAACCTCTTCACCGGACCGATTTATATTGTTTTGGGTATTTTTGAAGTAGATTCCTGAAACATTACGACCGATTTTGATGATGAACTTTTTATTACTTCAAATCTTTTAACCATTCCTCTCCGACATAAATCGTCGGGTTGATAAACTTACAGAAGCAACTTTTCTTTAAAAATATCAGTACGTGACTACAAACAGGAAGAGAGTCTCTTCTTATTTGTAGCGACGAACAAAATTGCTGATAGATTCCATTCCAAGCTTACAAATAGGTCTTTCATCATCAAAAGGCTATTCCTTAGCCTATTACACGAGAAATAGGCGGTTCAACGTCATCAACTCACTACATTGCGTAACGATTATTGACAAGATCTTTATGCCCTTTTCTCGCATTTCTATGATATTGTGGCCACACCAAACTGCCTGTTATTCTTAAAAAGCCCAGCATGACAATAGCTATTTCCTTCTAGCCTGTTATCAACAACGTCGGAACTAACTGGTACTTTTATATCAATACCATTCTACTGTAAGGTATCTTATTATCGACTGTTGACAACTTACTAACTTAAGTATTAATACATTAACCTCTTTACTTAGTTACTTTACAAGGACTGAGACATTATCAATTTGTATTTCCAGGGGTAAAAGTACTATAGAAGACGTGATTTTAGTAATCAATTGACCATCCAAAGCCCTGATAATACCATCATTTTCCCACACCTATTGACATCGTTCGAATGTTAACTTCGCTTTCAGTAACTTATTTGTCAACTTGACACGTACCGTGCTAAAGATATCGCCTTCAACGTCATCAACATACTGCACTTCACTAAGATAATGACGACATCTTAACCACCTACATTTCTCATCTGCTTTCTCCTTTGCGCATTATATATCAGTATTGTCAGGTGTTGATGGAAGTAAATTGTTTATATAATTTCGTGGACCTTTTAATTATCCTTAAAATGACTGATTGTAACATAAGCAAAAGTACTACTGCATGGGGTGGTCTAAGTGGCAATTTATTTGAAAAGAGAAAGTAAAGAAACACCTGTTATACGTTACCCCTGATTCTGGGTAAAAAACCTAACTCGGTGATTAATAACACATAGTTTATTTCATGCAAAAATTTGTTTCGATGATGGAAATTAACAATCAGAATTTCAAGAAAATTATACCCAATGTCAACTTTTCAAGTAAACCAATGGCACGACTCTTCAACACTTCCAAAACACTTGAAACACGTCATACTAATTAGAGCTTACTTCTTGACGCTGCTAGAACAATCTTAGTTAGTTAGTTTTCCAAAAAACCCTAAAAGAAACCAGAATATTGCCATATAAATATAATTTCATTCGAGAAGTATTTTTCGTCTAATTGTCTTCACTTTTCAGAATAAAAGAAGTAAAAAGACATCTCCTCCTATACCAGATGTGAGTTTAAATTCTTTTAAATTCATTTTAATTCAATTAAATTATTTAATTATCAATGTTGCTTTGTCGACTAAGTCCTCTTTACCTTTACTCTGATATATCGAACATCTACACAATGTACAATGTGTTATGTAGTATGTACATAAAACATGTACATCGTACAATGTACCATGCACATACTTACATAGTGCATACCAGGCAATCGTCAATAAGAATGCGGATGACATGCAAATAATTCAGTCTTCAACATAAGTCGCTACACTCTTAATATCATTATTATTCGCTTGTGATTAAATAGGCATCTCCTTTTTGGGTAAATTTAGAAGAAATTTACTGCGTGAACCTTGCAGCTTCTTTGAAATAGATCGGTTGATCGCTTAAACAAGCAACCTGAGAACTTCAAATTTTTGGGTGTCAGCCACAATTTTAGATATAAAGCAGTACTGTGAAATGTACACTGATAATTTGGTATTGGATTCCTTCCAACTGTCGTCTACTGCTAAGTGTATGTTCTAATTAAATTATATATCTTGCATGCGCGGCGCTTGGAAAGTAAAAGTAAGAAGAAGTATTGAATTTCTACCAGGGGTTTTCCAGCCAGCTAAGTGATACGATTTTCCTGTTTGAGAAAAGGGTTTTCTTGTTTCTCTGTGAATTTTTGGAATTAAGAAATAAGTAAACATCAATAATCGCATTCCATTTCAGCTTTTCCCCAAGGGCAAAGCCACGGTGAAACCACTTTTCCTATTAAAAAAAGGGAGAGGGGAGAATTGGTAATTGGTATTTGTCATAATAGTCAAAGTCTGATATTCAAAAGCATTATAACTTTGAGTTGACGTATATGTTTCAAGTTGAAACTAAGAACACGACACTTGAAAACATAATTTCATTTTCGGACGATTATTAATATTCTTCGTCAAGCTCCACGATGACATTGCTTGACAAACATCTGAAGACGATCTGATTTGTTTTGATGATTAGTTTTACTTTATTAAGTACAGCTCACATTTGTGTGGAAAGAAGGAGATTGCTTTTCAAAATATGTACACAGTCTGCATGAAAATACATTATATTATAGTACATTGTACATTGTACACAGACGAGTAGCTACTGAGCATGGTTTATCATGGTTTGTCATATTACGCCAACTATGTACTGCAGTATGTAGATAAAAATATATGATAAAATTGTACACAGACACGTAGACTACTCCCTACATAGCAATACATTATACAATTTACTGTATCGTACATTGTACACAGTAAAGTAGACTCCGTAGCAATGCATTATACAATGACATTGTACACAGACTAGCAGACTACATAGCAATGCATTATACAATGACATTGTACCCGTTATATAAGCGGTGTAATGACGTGTAGGCGCTAGTCATTAGATAATTTTGCCTATAATCGGTTGAGTCACGAATATATTTTGCTATCGCACTCTAGATTAATGATAAATTTGTCTGCCTTAATTGCATTAATTTCATTACTTTATAGTACCCTCTACTTCACTTGATTTCCTATAAATTTATAAATTACCTGGCCCCTTCCCAATAGATGCTCAGGTGACATTAAATTCATGACTACTCGAAGTACCTGATTCGAGAGTAATTCACTGTACATGACTGTACATATTATGATTAATGATAAAATACTAGGTACATAATGGCTAATGTATCTAAATATTTCATATTTCTTTGATAAGTACTAAGTTGCCGGAAATAAAGGGGACCGCATGCAATTTAAAATGTATCATGAGTATAGTGGCCGAGGTGGCTAATGGCAAATTAAAATGAAAATAATATTAAAAAAGGAAAATGTATTTTTTTAAATTTATTTTGCCCTTAGCCTCCTGAGACACAATTTAACTTGTACACAGAATATTGTAGATGTGTAGATACTAACTACTTTACATCTTGGTATGCGGGTGTAACGCGCATCAATTATTAGTTTTTACTTATTGATTAATATTAATTTATTGTTATCAATTTTTATCAAAATGTTTAAATTTCTAGACATAGACTTCAAAGGAAGTCCCTTTTTTGGAGAAAAAATACGCGTATTTTTTCTCGAGGGCAAATTCATCGTATTTTTGACATATTTAACCATCCTGGTATTTGCAGACGGACAGTACGTGCAGTAGCTGCTCTAGTGACGAGGGAGAGTTCTGTCCGGTGTGCCTTGACCTGTACAAACCACGAGAAGTTATCAGAATACTGCCGTGCAAGTAAGTAGATGTTAGTTGTTAGTTGTTAGCTGTTAGTTGTTAGTTGTTAGTTGTCTTGTGTATCTTGACCTGTACAAACCACGAGAAGTTATCAGAATACTGCCATGCAAGTTCGTAGTTGTTAGTTGTGGTTAGTTTTTAGTTTTTAGTTGTTAAAAATGTTTGTCGTAAGTTGTTATTCCTTCTCGAGTTAACTGTTCATTGATTGACGAGCGCAAATTTACTTTACAGACCAGCCAGCAACAACCGCGCGGCGCGTGTCACATTGCTGCGAATGTTGCAAAGTTCAAACTATAATCTGCTATATTCTGCTACTGCCTCAAGCTCTCTTAACTCGATTTTCCGGCTCCCTCGGTCCTGTCTGAAACGTAACTTATTCAATCTGTCGAGCATCATTTAAACTTCTCAACGCCCTCTCACGGCTCAGACGTTACGTACACGGCTCACAAAGTGAGAGGGAGTATATATCACATTAAGTGCGTGACAAATGACAATGTTACGCCGTGACAATGTCCCCTACATAGGATAGGATTTGCCAGTATTCCTATGAAATGTCTCATACAAGGGATAGGATTTGTCAGTATTCCCATGTGCGTGACATCCCTCCTACTCTCTTACATGGGATAGGATTTGTCAGTATTCCTATGTGCGTGACATCCCTCCTACGCGGGATAGGATTTGTCAGTATTCCTATGTGCGTGACATCTCTCTTACCCGGGATAGGATTTGTCAGTATTCCTATGTGCGTGACATGGGATAGGATTTGTCAGTATTCCTATGAACTACTGATCGGGGCGTGTCCTCTTTGACATGGACTTCAAATTACCTTTCCGCGGGATCAGGGCAGTTAGGTGGCTTACTATATGGTCCTCTGGACCATTTTAGTATAGCCGAGAGACAATGACGTTTTAGTTACAGCTACAAGTGGTGACTTGATGATGTCATACCGTTTTATAGCTGGGAGTTTAGTTAGTATCCTTATGAGGGAGGGATCATAGTGCAAATAATTAGTTGGTTGTCACAAAATCAACTATTTAATTACCCTAACAGAATAATTAATCTGCCATCTCAATAGACTTATATTTAGCATAGTAATAAAGTAAGATTCGTGAATTAGTGAACTAAAACAATAAATTTCTTTGTCAATATGTCAAATTTCGTGATGGAATTGAATATCCATTCACGTCGCAAAGTTATTTCTGCTAGGATAAAATATGAAATTAATAAAGAGCGAAATTTGGAGCTTTATGAACTTTTGAAGGTATGAAGGAGTTTAAATTCAAATTACAAATGGTACTAGGATCTCTCCATTCCCTCATAAGTGTCATGAAATTCCATAATTTGATGAGCGAAATTAGAGGTTCATGAGAGCATGAAGGATTTTAACTAACTTATTCAGACTGCATGTGGTAAATCTAACAATCCCGTAATTATGAATTACGATCTAAAACTGCAGAATTTCATATGGCATGACTTTCTGATCAAATATATGAAATTAAAATACCATGTCTCGCTTTAAATAACACGCCGGATGCACCACCCATTTTTTATCTCGGAATCTCGTTTTAATAAAAACCAATGGAGTTTTCTGCCTCCATTATGTTAAACTGTTATAGTTCCAGCTTAAACTGATATGACTGCATGCGCCCAGCAGAAATAAGCGGTTGAAATTACGTATCATAACACAATGCAGTAAGTTGGTGACCGGGGACCATCCATTTCTTTTTGTCGTGGAGCCTGGAGGGTTAATAAAAGGCGCAAGATATAACTAGGCAAATGAGAGTGACGTCATTATCATAGCGCAGTTTAGTGAGTTGGTGACGCTGACTCTGTTCATTTCACGGGGGTGATTCCCTCTTTGACTGAGCTTCCTTTCAACGATATAGGTGGAGGATATGACAGTTCTAGGGATACACTTGAAGAGCGTTGTTCCGGGAAATTGTGGTTTTAAATGAATAAACGGTTGCACTTGAAGTCATATTATATATGAAATAGTCCTTAAAAGATTCATTTTGGAACTGGAAATGATCTTTTAAATGAAAGACATTAGACAAGAAGGACACCTTCGAATCTTTATAACTTTATAACAGTTTAACGCCAGGACGCAAGGTTAACTTTCAAATCATATATTGAGTTGAAATGTCTTTGTGCGCCTCTCTAAGGATGAAATTCAAGTCTGGGCATTTTGTGACAGAAACTCAAATATATAATGGAAACACACGTCACACAAATTGTGTTTAGGGATTAAGTTAAAACGTTTAAATGATAGTATAAACTTTAAAATCAGGAGCTTACGAAAACACACATTGTGTGTTTCTATGCTTGAGTTCTATGCTTGAAACAAAGATGTCCAGTACGTGGTTGAATGGGCATAGATCCTTTAATTCCACTTTGGAATGACATATTATGGTTTATATGGCATTTTGGCTTGGGATAAGGCTATTGCAACTTTCTTATGCATATCTCATCTTGCGCCGTTCGGTAATAAAACACGTACGGTAGAAAATAATAATTAGATTAATCAGAAAATTCATTTTGGTTCATGTTAGCTATTATTAATTATAGCGAAAAGAGCGTTTTGGGTTTCGTTTCTTAATTTCGTGCCGACGGCACTCAATTAAGTAACTCGACCTATAACTACTCCACTGATCTACCCTCTTAAACTCTCCACTGCGCAGTCCAACATATCGGCTGCGAAAGAGTCATGACCAATCAGCGCGAGAGTTAAGGGTCAACTCGCGCGCTGATTGGTCAATATCAAATGGACCTGTGGGTAAGCTAACCCCACTGCCAGTGCAATCCAGACTCGCAAAATTTAGAGGAGAAACAACCACTCCTTTAATTTGGCGTCACTTACCTCATCACTAATTTCAATTGTTGCACACAAACTCACACTCTTATTAACGTCTACACGCGATATAATGCGCTAGTAGAGTGCCGTCATTATCATAGTTCAGAACGCTCAAAAGATGACTTGCATTGCTGATTGCATCTTTTTTCTTTAAAATGTACACTTCATGAGATTATGAGAAACAAAACGAAATTAATAAATAAATCATGCTTATGCTCTCAAAGATTATCATTTAGGAATAGTACCAAGCACGATTCAATGAAAAATAAATCCATGGTGTTACTTATAATTGAAGGCCTTAAAGACAACAAGTGCTCTGGGCATCAATGGGTCATCAGATGGCTGATTGGAGTGGCGTCATTGTTTGAAATGTTGAAGCGATGACAATGCCAGACATATTGTGAATTAATATTCTCTTTATGTGTTAATGCACATAATAATATAATGGTAAAAATATTCAACAAAGTGAAACGCATGGTTTGATACCCATGCTATGGGATTGACACCCACTAAAAACCCAGATTAACACCAACGGTCTCTCTGTTCATGGGCTCAGTTAGTTAATTTAATATGTGTTGTGTTGTAAGTTTAATCTGATAATAATATGCTACAGTTCAGGGTGTAAATGTGGATATTTGTTGTATTTTCACGAAAATTTCAAAATGGTATTAGATGAAAATCAACATTACCATCCTATTGGCCATAGTCTAAAGTGTCAAAATCCAAAATTTGGTGAATAAACCTTGAATAATAATATGATAATAATATACTGCAGTTCAGGGTGTAAATACCCGTGTAATAATTAGCAACGTCTTTGTTGATGGCTGTAATAAAACAGAAAGATATAACATGTCGCTAACATAAATAGATGTTGTGACGTAATCAATTCGCTATTCTCTCTCATGATCGTGACGCTTTTCCGGCATGTTTTGCATTTGTGACGTATGTGTACAATGTGTCGTGTATAGTATTATTATACACGTGATGTTGTGTGTAAAGTATGTATTCATATATTCTCACGGTAGAGGAAACCTGAGAGAGCGGAGATGGATTATTTGGCAGTGTTTCAAAGGATTTCAGTGTTATTCTGCACTGTACAGAATGAAATTTTGCAGTAGTTCGGGTTCGAAGTCTGGAATATTTCCATTTTATGATGTAGAATGATATATACCCAATATTATTATACCTTAGTACTGAGATAGATGTAGTTTTACGGTTAGACGCGAGATTTTTGTCAATTCTTACCTTTATGAGATCGTGTCGCACGAATTCCTCAGAAAGAATGTTTAGGTACTTTTATACAGTTCTGTTCAGTAGGTAGTGCGTACGTGGAAAGACGAATCTTCGTGTGATTTTAGAAGCGCGGTAATGATGATAATACTGCGCTTCTTGCAAAATAGAGACCCAAATACCGGGCAAAAAGACTAAAGAGAAGTCAGCCCACTAAAAGGTATGGGTTCTGCCACAGAGAGTCTGAGTAAAAGTATAAAATACATAGACACGTGCCTTTTGGTTCTATTTAGGGAATTGGGACAGTTCCCGAGGGCCTAGACCGAGGGATGTATCCGCTTTAGACCCTAAGGGGGACCCTAGCTTTCAACCCTTCCCCCCTATAAAATTGTAGGGGCGAGGCCCCTTCTTCCGCAGAACAATGTAGGGGGCGAGGCCCCTTTATCCCCAGAAAAATGTTGGGGGCGAGGCCCCTTCTACCCCTTCTAACTTTGTTATGACATGGTTCTCGATCACAACTTCAAGATCTCCGTGGACGGTCAACTAGTCCTTCCTTGAACGTTAGTTTTGTAACCACTTAACTACATTAAATTACACATCTTCCCTCTCTCTCTGTAGCTATCCTGACTTCAAGGTCTCTCTGTAGCTACTTAACTCCACTAAGACTTTACGGTATCTGTGTGACAAGCTAACTACTCTCTGACCCTCACGCAGAGAGAGCTCTCTGACCCTCTCAGAGAGCTCTCTGACCCTCTCGCAGAGAGCACCTGACAAGCCTCCAGGAGAGAGAGTGGTTGACTACCTATCTAGGTATATATTAACCACTGTCCACTTGGGGGATGATGGTTCTGCTGGGGTCAACAGACCATTCAAATTTGAGTATATCATGCAAAATTTCCCTACTACAGTGCTACAAAGGTGGGATGGTTCGTTCTAGAGGAGTAATGAGGTCAACAACCCACTCATATTTCATGCATTTTTCTCATTGATGCCAAAAAAAAATTGCTGACATAATGTTAGCTTTTTAGAGGCCCCAGAGTGTTCTACTCTGCTGAAAATTGTCAGTGGGCCATCAGAACACCCATTTAAAAGATTGGTCTGGCTTGTCCCTGATAGAGTAAATTGCCTTGTCAAAGTAACCTGATTGTCATGGTGGGACCAGTGTCATGCTCAGACATCGAAGAACTAATTCCTCAGCCAAATAACAGGCATTATTCGACTTATGGTGGTATTGAATAGTAAGAAACACGATTTTTTTCGCCCCACCATTGATTAATCAGCCTGTATATTATGATAAACCCACTCCAGTGCAATCCAAGGAACAGTACCTGAGTACCACTGCAATCTGTTACGATTATAAGAATACCCAATGCCCGGGTATAACTCTTATTTGATAAGTTTGCTTGGCCTTTTCATGTCATACGGGTTTAAAGTAGGACAATTCAAGTTTTTTTTGGTCTGACATTACGAGATATACGGAGTATATGTAATTAGACTGTAAATATTATTTCTATTTCTATTTTCTTTCTATAACCCCCATAGTACATACCGCCATGTGTGTGTACCCGTATATAAACGTGCTGCCTATTAATTTCCAGGGTAGGATCATGCAGGAAATATTAAGGGGTTGGTATGTGTGCCAGAAACACCAGGCTACATCCTTACCATTCTTACATCAAACATTTTCTAGGGGTAGGTATGTGTGCCAGAAACACCAGGCTACATCCTTACCATTCTTACATCAAACATTTTCTATAATATCACATATTATTATGTGTTACATACAGTATATCATTAAGAGCTGTTTAAAATCCATCAATTACATTGCGCCCTAATAAGGTGCTCAATTATCACTCGCAACAATGTCAGTTTAAAAATCACATTCCATTCGTAGCAGTAAATGATACGGACATGGGTTAATTTTGCAATGCAGCGAAGTTCCTGCTTTCTTGAATAAGTCAGGCGTAAAATTGGGTAAAATTACAATTTAAAATTTGTCCAGCATTTAAAACTTAAAAAGAAACGGGAAATCATTACCATGGCGTAATCATCTCTATTCTCTGACATAGTTTGAAGTTTCTTCTTGCCTATGATTAAAGAATCAACCGTCAAAGGAAAACGGTAAAAGGGCGTGCAGTGCACACTGCACATCTCACAGAGATTGAAATGATTAATTCATGATTGCCATTATACAATCTTATAGGTCCAAAAATCAAACTTGATAATTCTAATCACACGGAAATCAGAGAGCAATTAGTTAAAATTGATAACTTTCTTCGTAAATTACGCACAAGAAGTCCGTGGATTTGGGCACGAGAGCTTGTGAAATGACCTTCAAAAGAACTTATTGAGGCCCAACCAGACCCCAGTGTTTTCGTTACAAACAGATTTGAGACTCATGAAAATATTAAAAAACTCCAGGTTAGAATGTCAGCATCTCCAGCGCCTTCAAAAGAAAAACGGAAGCGTTTTGGCGTGACGCCAGAACTCTTCCGGAGATTGTGAACGAGTCCCATATAATAAGTGGTACTGCTAAATAAGTGTTACTGCTAAATAAGTGGTACTGCTAATATATAAGAATTAGCGGCGGTGTAGATGACGTCATAATACACTTGAATTAGGATTTTATAGTTTTATTGATAATTATCATTCCTTATATCATGAAGTGGAACGAAGATTATTATTTTACTAAATTCTGTTTCATGGTGAGCCACGATCATCCAAACCTTTGTACGTGCAATGTTTCTCTGCTTTTATTTCAGCATACTTGAGCGAGCTCAGAGTAATTTGAAAAATTCTTAGAGATACATTGTTTGAATTTCTATCAAACGTATCACCAAGTGATATTCTCTTTCACTAGTTCATATAACCTGCCCTTAAAGAGGATAATTACCATAGAGATATTTAGAGACTTCCTGTTATGTAGGGTGTTGGTGGATCATAATATAGCGCATCTCTATTCAAGACTCAGTCCTAAGATCGCACTCTGACGAAGTTTGACGTCAAATTGTTCGAGGGCAAATAGCTTTTATTCAATAACTCACTACTCTCTTGAAACTGACGGATTTGAAACAGCTCTTGAGCAATGAAAAAACAAATTTTTGGTCAAGGTAGTGAATGAATTTCTGAAATAATCAGCACTTCCAATAACTCAGAAAACCAAAAAATATGATGGAAATTCAATGGCTTGGCTGCAGTGACCGTTACAAAGAAAGTCCCATTTTTAAAGATATCACCCGTTTAAGTTTAAAACTACCCTCTTATCAATACACGCTGAAGTATGAAGTGGCAATATTGAGATATATTGCATAGTTACATGGTTCATGATGTTTCAAGAATGTGAAATGAGGAACGCTGATAGTAAGTAGTTGAGTAGTTCAATAAGTTCGGAAGTCAAATTGTCAACGGTTATCTAGTTTATACAGATCTTTTGGATAAACATTAAACAGTTAACCTTGATAAACTGATTATGACTTATCAGTTCGCTCTTTGACACTTTGACATCATCAAAACCACATTCTTTTATACCACAATAATAAAGCTACCATTTGTGTGCAACAGACTACCTCAGAAGTGTTCCTCAGAGTGTTTATACCATGAACTTAGACATTCTCAAGAATAAGATTATATCTCATATTTGAAGCTGTCATGTAGTTTGTTGTCAAAGTTCATCCTTTATTTGGACCGAGGGGACTCTGATATTTGATCTTCATTATTGATAGAGTGTGTATGATATGTCTCGGTGTTCTTTCATAAGTTAAAATGTTGGAATCCATACATCGACAGTTGTAGACTCGCGACTAATGGATCCATTGGGGATACTACCTGGAGGCACAGCCCAAGATATGTATTCGGTTTAGACTAGCACTCTGTACGATAAAGGTCTAGACCAATATGAAATCCATCTGGCAAAGGTCTATGAATATGCACCGTTTTAATGGCAGAATATTTGTCAGAATTTCGGACATTTTTTGCTAGGTATTTAAAAATCATAAATACCTAGCAAATAATTGAGGAAATTGTGCTAGATGAATCAAATATATAATATTCTTAGTTTTTGTTGAGACATATATTTTATGAACTTCAGTGCTTTATCCTCGTTATTAGAATGTCATAAAAATGTCATTCATGAAACTTGGCAAGTAGTGATCAAAGTGGGCTGATGAAACATAGCTTTAGTGTGCTGCTGAAGAAATAAGTTCTTGTGCCAGCATCCAAAACAAAGATATATTATTCTGCTGTGTGAGGCATTGTTGAGACTTGAGACTATAATTACAATAGATGTGTGATAAGATGAGTGGAGGTTTTAACTACGGTTCATAAATGAAGGAGAAGTACATGACTACATGAATAATGCTTATAGATTAATTTTAGAATAGAACCATCCATTATTCAATGAAGAAAAAATCCATGGTGTTACTAATAATTTAAGACCTAAAAGACAAGTGCTCTGAACTAACAATGGGTCATCAGATGGCTCATCGGAGTAGCGTCATTGTCAATGTCTAAAATGTTAAAACAATGACATCGCCAGACATATTATAATATTCTCTTGTGTTAATGCACGACACATGATAATAATATTCCACAAAGTGAAACGCGTGGTTTGAGACCCATGCTGTGGGGGTTGACACCCACTAAAAACCCAGATTAACGCCAACGGTCTCTCTGGTCATGGGCTCAGTTAGTTAATTTAATATGTGTTGTAAGTTTAATATGATAATAATATACTGCAGTTCAGGGACTAAATGTGCATATTTCAAAACTTGTTGTATTTTCACGAAAATTTCAAAATGGTATTAGATGAAAATAAACATTACCATCCTATTGGCCATAGTCTAAAGTGTCAAAATCCAAAATTTGGTGAATAAACCTTGAATAATAATAATATGATAATAATAAACTGCAGTTCAGGGTGTAAATACCCGTGTAATAATTAGAAACGTCTTTGTTGATGGCTGTAATAAAACTGAAAGATATAGGCATGTATGTCGCTAGCATATATAGATGTTGTGACGTTATCAATTCGCTATTCTAACTCATGATCGTGACGCTCTTCCGGCATGTTTTGCATGTGTGACGTATGTGTACAAAGTGTCATGTATAGTATTATTATACACGTGATGTGTTGTGTGTAAAGTATGTATTCATATGTTCTCTCGGTAGAGGAAACCTGAGAGAGCAGAGATGGATTCCTTGGCAGTGTTTCAAAGGATAACTTCAGAATTTCAATAAAATTCTGCACAATAAAGAATTAAATTTTGCAGTAGTTCGGGTTCTACGCCTGGAATATTTCCATTTTATGATGTAGAATGATATATACCCAATATTATTATTATACCTGAGTACCGAGATAGATGTAGTTTTACGGTTAGACGCGAGATTTTTGTCAATTCTTACTTTTATGAGATCGTGTCGCACGAATTCTTCAGAAAGAATGTTTAGGTGCTTTATATATTTTTATACAGTTGTGTTTAGTAGTGCGTACGTGGAAAGACGAATCTTCGTGTGATTTTAGAAGCACGGTAATGATGATAAAACTGTGCTTCTTGCAAAAATATAGACCCAAAATAGAAAGCCAAATACCGGGTACAAAGACTAAAGAGAGGCCAGCCCACTAAGATGTTAGGTATGGGTTCTGTCACAAAGAGTCTATGTAAGAGTACAAAATACATGGGCACGTGCCTTTTGGTTCTATTTCGGGAAGTAGGGCAGTTGCTGAGGGTGTAGACCGAGGGATGTATCCGCTTTAGACCCTAGAGGCGAACCTAGCTTTCAACCTTTCCCCCCTAGAAAATTGTAGGGGCGAGGCCCCTTCTACGCCAGAAAAATGTGGGGGGCGAGGCCCCTTTATCCCAAAAAATGAAGGGGCGAGGTCCCTTTATCCCCAGAATAATGAAGGGGGCGAGGCCCCTTCTACTGCAGAAAAATGTAGGGGGCGAAGCCCCTTTATCCCCAGAAAAATGTAGGGGGCGAGGCCCCTTCTATCCCAGAAAAATGAAGGGGGCGAGGCCCCTTTACCCCTTCTACCTTTGTTTTGACAAGGCTTTCTGGTTCGCGGTCACAAGATCTCCGTGGACGGTCAACTAGTCCTTCCTTGAACGTTAGAATTATAACCACTTAACTACATTAAATTACACATCTTCACGATCTCTCTCTCTAGCTACTATACTCCGCACACGAGAAATAGGTGGGTAGGATGACGTCATTATCATAGCGTAACGTGGTGAGTTGATGACGTTGAACCGCCTATTTCTCGTAGCGGCGTATAGGAGCTTCACAGTCGTCTCTCTCTAGCTACTTAACTGCACTAAGACTTTACGGTATCATAGTGACAAGCTAACCACTAGCTGCCCCTCTCGCCGAGAGAGAGCTCTCTGACCCTCACGCAGAGAGAGCTCTGACCCTTTCGCAGAAAGCAGCTGACAATCCCCAGAGAGAGAGTGTGCTTGACAATCCGAGAGTGAGCGGTTGACTACCTATCTAGGTATATATTAACCACTGTCCTCCTGGGGGATGATGGTTCGTTTTATTTGGGCCAACAAATCACTCAAATTTGAGTATTTGATGTAACATTCCCCTACTACAGTACAACAGGTCAACAAACCACTCAAATTTCATGCAATTTTCTCATTGGGGCATAACACAAATTTTGCTGACATTTTATAACTTTTTAGTGGCTCTGAAGTGTTCTAATCTTCTGAAAATTGTCAGTGGCTCATCGCAAGGTCAATTTAAGGGGGCCGGTGGGGGGGGGTCCGAGGTCGGTTTTTGGGTTTTTATTGTTTCTTATAGAGGAGAACGCCAGCTACCAGTAGGTTTTTACCCCATGTAAAAATATTGTTCCTATCCGAAGTTATGAATTTTTCAAATCGCGGGATGGTCTGATTTGTCCCTGATTGAGTTAATTGCGCTGTCAATTGCCAAAGTGACCTGATTATGACGGCAGGACCAGTGTCATACTCAGACAACGAAAATCTAATTCCTCAGCCAAAAACTGGGAATAATTTGACTTATCGTTGAAGAAATTGTAAGAAACACGAATTTTATGTCACAACAGCTGCTGATGGATATTATATTTTAAAAAACTATCTATTACGCCTCTCCGGTGCAAATAGAGCAACAGTACCACAGCGTGCTGTAATGATTATACCCAATGCCCGTGTATAACTCTATAACCCCCCCCCCCCCCCTAGTACATATAACCATGTGTATACTTATATAAACGTGCTGCCTATTAATTTCCAGGGTAGGATCATGCAGGAAATATTAAGGGGTTGGTATGTGTGCCAGAAACACCAGACTACATCCTTACATTAGGGTAGGTATGTGTGCCAGAAACACCAGACTACATCCTTACCATTCTTACATCAAACATTTTCTATAATATCGCATATTATCATGTATTACATACAGTATATCATTATTCATTAACCATTTAACTTACAGATTATGTATGACATCAGCTATTTAGAGTATTGATAATTAAAGAAATCAATTCACTCCCTTGATCGAATACTTGCATTTTATCACTAAAGAGCTGTTTAAAATCCATCAATTACATGCGCCCTAATAAGGCTTTCAATTATCACTCGCCACAATGTGAGTCAAGAAAATTACATTGCATTCCTAGCAGTAAATGATACGGACGTGGGTTGATTTTGCAATGCAGCGAAGATGATTGCCTTCTTGAATAAGTCAAGCGTAAAATCAGATAAAATTACAATTTAAAATTTTTCCGGCATTTAAAACTTAAAAAGAAACGGGAAATCATTACCATGGCGTAATCATCTCTATTCTCTGACATAGTTTGAAGTTTCTTCTTGCCTATGATTAAAGAATCAACCGTCAAAGGAAAACGGTAAAAGGGTGTGCAGTGCACACTGCACATCTCACAGAGATTGAAATGATTAATTCATGATTGCCATTATACAATTTTATAGGTTCAAAAATCAAACTTGATAATTCTAATCACACGGAAATCAGAGAGCAATTAGTTAAAATTGATAACTTTCTTCGTAAATTACGCACAAGAAGTCCGTGGATTTGGGCACGAGAGCTTGTGAAATGACCTTC
Source organism: Beroe forskalii (assembly GCA_011033025.1). Taxonomy (NCBI): domain Eukaryota; kingdom Metazoa; phylum Ctenophora; class Nuda; order Beroida; family Beroidae; genus Beroe; species Beroe forskalii. Next base: position 62,050 of record WFMF01000288.1, on the reverse strand, counting down.
AAAAGAACTTATTGAGGCCCAACCAGACCCCAGTGTTTTCGTTACAAACAAATTTGAGACTCATGAAAATATTAACAAGAATTGCGCCTGCCGGTGCTTTTCTTGTTTTCCGTTGTTCCCGTATGCAGGCGCTTAATTTCCCTCTCCTATGTGCTTGATTTAGCGCGCGCATGCACGTGGGCGATTGATCGGTCCGGATGCACGTGGCAAAATCTACGCGCGCGCAATCACCACAATTCGTACAACTCTTTGAAGATTGATTCGTTTGTTGCGCGCCGTTCCCAGTTTCATAACCAAAGGGTTCATTTTGTTACGCGTTACATTTTCTTTGCTGTTGATATCAAGCCGTCGCACCTTATTGTTGCATCCCGACTCCTTTTGCATGAATTCAAGAGGTCAATAAACATGAAAATAGAAATGATGGGCAGGTACCGGAATGAAAAAGATTGCAGATTCGCATATAATTACGGGGCTAACTTCTACTCAATTCCTTGGACCAATCATCATGATCCATCGTCGCACTCAAGTCTCAATTCATTAATTCATTGTCAGTTAGATCAAGATGCTCAAGCTGAAAAAAGACTAAATGTTTCAATCGAAACTGTGAAAAATATTTTGAATTCATTATTTTATCGTGAAAAGATTCGATGAAATCGATCTAGCAAGGTTTTAAAAAGAATCAATTTTAAGGTTAGAATGACCTGAGCATTGAACCCAAATTCCTGTCAGGTAACTGCAGTGTACAGTTTCACTCGATGCCACTACACCAAAAACTCCAAAATACCCCGACTTGACTGATATTATAAAGGAGCAGTTGCATGATTTCTTACGCCATTTGTGGAAATTTCTCCCCCATTTGTGGAAATTTCTCCCCCATTTGTGGAGATTTCTCCCCCATTTGTGGAGATTTCTCCCCCACCCGGGCACTTTTCAGAATAACAGTACGGATAAAGGTAGTATACACAAATTCTCCCACAATCCTCAAAAACACGATCTCTGCTAACCCTCTCATTTGCCTTTTTGTAAAACAAAAAGGTGATTGGAGAGGGAAAAAATCTCCAGGTTAGAATGTCAACATCTCCAGCGCCTTCAAAAGAAAAACGGAAGCGTTTTGGCGTGACGCCAGAACTCTTTCGGAGATTGTGAACGAGTCCCATATAATAAGTGGTACTGCTAAATAAGTGGTACTGCTAAATAAGTGGTACTGCTAATATATAAGAATTAGTGGCGGTGTAGATGACGTCATAATACACTTGAATTAGGATTTTATAGTTTTATTGATAATTATCATTCCTTATATTATCATGAAGTGGAACGAAGATTTATTTTGCTAAATTCTGTTTCACGGTGAGCCACGATCATCCAAACCTTTGTAAGTGCAATGTTTCTCTGCTTTTATTTCAGCATACTTGAGCGAGAGAGAAATTGAAAAATTCTTAGAGAGTTAGAGATACATTGTTTGAATTTCTATCAAACGTATCACCAAGTGATATTCTCTTTCACTAGTTCATATAACCTGCCCTTAAAGAGGATAATTACCATAGAGATATTTAGAGACTTCCTGTTATGTCGGGTGTTGGTGGATGATCATAGAGCGCAGTTGGTTGATCATAATATAGCGCATCTCACGACTCAGTCCTCAGATAGCACTCTGACGAAGTTTGACGTCAAATTGTACGAGGGCAAATAGCTTTTATTCAATAACTCACTACTCTCTTCAAATTGATGGATTTGAAACAGCTCTTGAGCAATGAAAAAACAAATTTTTGGTCAAGGTAGTGAATGAATTTCTGAAATAATCAGCACTTCCAATAACTCAGAAAACCAAAAAAATATGATGGAAATTCAATGGTTTGGCTGCAGTGACCGTTACAAAGAAAGTCCCATTTTTGAAGTTATCACCCGTTTAAAACTACTCTCTTATCAATACACACTGAAGTATGAAGTGGCAATATTGATATATTGCATAGTTAAATGGTTCATGATGTTCCAAGAATGTGAAATGAGGAACGGTGGTAGTTAGGAAGTCAAATTGTGAACAGTTATCTAGTTCATAAGTTTATAGTTTATGATACAGATTTGAGATGGTCATTGAACAGTTAACCTTGATAAACTGATTATGACTTATCAGTTCGCTATTTGACACTTTGACATCATTAAAACCACATTCTTTTATACCACAATAATAAAGCCATTTGTGTGCATCAGACTACCTCAGAAGTGTTCTTCAGAAGTGTTTATACCATGAACTTCAACATTCTCTGGAATGAGATTATATCTCATATTTGAAGCTGCCATGTCATTCTTTGTCAAGATCATCCTTTATTTGGACCGAGGGGACTCTGATATTTGATCTTCATTACTGATAGAGTGTGTATGATATTATGTCTCGGTGTTCCTTCATAAGTTAAAATGTTGCAATCTATAAATTGTAAAATACATCGACAGTAGACACGCGACTATTGGGTTCATTGGGGATACTACCTGAAGGCACAGCCCAAGATTTTTATTCCGAATACATATCTTGGGCTGTGCCTTCAGTATTCGGTTTAGACTAGCACACCGTAGGATGAAGGTCCAGACCAATATGAGATCCATCTGGCAAAGGTCTATGAATACGCACCGTTTTAATGGCAGAATATTTGTCAGTATTTCTGATATTTTTGAATCATCTCATTAAAAATCATAAATACTTGGAGGAAATTATTGAAGAAATTGTGCTAGATAAATCAAATATAATATTCTTAGTTTATGTTGAGACATATATTTTATGAACTTTAGTGCTTTATCCTCGTTATTAGAATGTCATAAAAATGTCATTCATGAAACTTGGCAATATATATAAAATAGTGATCAAAGTGGTCTGATGAAACATAGCTTTAGTGTGCTGCTGAAGAAATAAGTTCTTGTGCCAGCATCCAAAACAAAGATATATATTATTCTGCTGTGTGAGGCATTGTTGAGACTTGAGACTAATTCCTACAGATGTGTGATAAGATGAGTGAAGGTTTTACGAACTCATGTGACAAATCATTTTAGGGCACCAGTGTACCAAAATGTGACTAATGACTATAGTGTGATTTCGGTCTTAATGAAAGTTTCAAAAATTAATATTGATATTCACTGAGTTTTTGTAAAACAGTAATACCAATGATAATTGTGGTTTTCAAGCCAGAATAAGCATTACAAAAACTCAGAGAATTTGCCTTTTTCCTTTGAAATTTCATGCACACTTCAACCAAACAATGTGTCAGGATGACGTGAGTCGGAAGAATCCGACACCTTTATTGATCAATCACCCTTCAGCTGCTGTCTCTTCTGCTGATTATACCCTAAATAGTTCTCCAAAGTTCATACACTTAGCACTCAATTTTCTGGGTTGACAACGTTCTCCCGTGTGGTTCCCAAACGATTACAGAAACTCGAATTGAGTCCTGACCATTCACGAAATTTGAAATCGAGGACATTATTTTTATGGGAAAATTTGCGAAACATTTAACAGGAAATTTTATTGCATGGTTAAAATGCTGAAATGATATTTGAGTTTAACATGATTAATCAAAATCGATGCATTAATGCGCAACCAGCTCTATGGAAGTGCCCAATTGGTCGTTGCTTATCCTATCAATCTCTGTCAATGCTATGCTAGATATATGTGCCTAATATAGTCGGCAACACATAAATCAATAAACTTTACATCCATCATCTTGTTACGAACTGAAGGGGAGAATTCCATTAACTGCTTTACAGCAGCTTGACATATAATCGCCGCGCACGAGAACTAGGCGGTTCAGTGTCATCAACTCACTACATTACGCTATGATGATGACGTCATCCTACCCGCCTATTTCTCGTGCGCGGCGTTTAATAAGCGTTAAATATCATTTCAAATTATTCGGACCAACTTAATTAAATGAAACCTCGTATATAATCATTTTTTTCTTCTACAAGCAAACGAAATGGTTGATTGTTATACGCCGCGCACGAGAAATAGGCGGGTAGGATGACGCCATTATCATAGCTTGATGTAGTGAGTTGATGACGTTGAACCGCCTATTGCTCATAAGCGTCCTATAATAACTTTCTCTGAACTGGTAGCACAAGTGAGAAATTTCTAGTTGGGAAGTAATGAAGTTTTAAATGATAGTGTTCAGATCATTTTCAGTTCCATCAGGTTTTAAATTGACGTACGTAGAAATTCAGATTTTGTGAAAATGGAAGGCCGGCGATTCTAGCCAACATTTTGAACTCTCAGTTGGAATCGTAAAAGTGGCAGATAATTTTAGACTAATATCCTCGACGTATTAAAGCTAACCCAGAAAGTCCATTTGACAATCAGACCGCGAGATGACTGTAAACTCGCGCACTGATTGGTCAATGTCATAAAAATTCCATGATTCCACGGGTAAGCTAATATGGCGCAAATATGAATATTACGTCGAATTTCGCTTTCGTACAAGTATTCTTCAAATTTAACACGATTTACGTTTCGTGGTTTTACGTCGTATGATTCAAAACATAACTTTGCGAAGGGTCTTAATGTGAAAACTATTCCACAAACGCATAACCCGGCTGACATAAATGCATGCTCTCATGTTGTATGCAAGCACAGTGAAATTTGGTTGAACACATTTCAATTTAAGGACAGTGACCTCAACCTTCTGTAGTAAGGTAGTAAGGCCCGGTTAAAATCTATTTCAAACGGACTATAATATGCCCACGGCCACACGACAAATATTGGCTTTTGAGATGCCGTCATTATCATAGCGTAACGTAGTGAGATGATGACGTTGAACCGCCTTTTTCGCACGCAGGGTTTAATATTATGGTTCTGCTCTATATGCGACGTCCACACGTCAATGAAGGTTCAGAGTAGCGTCTTCCTATATAACCGGGACTAGCTTGGTTAGTGTTTATCCTGGAGAGTGACTTGATTCTTTGATTAAACTGGGGGGGCAGCACCGAAAAACCCCTGGTGGATACTGGATATTAAAATTGACAAATAGGGGTTAATTTGTCGGGTTATTTCGGTGTTGCTCCCCCCCCCCCATACACTTGAATCATTCTATTACTGTCGTTATCTGTTGCAGCTGTTGGAATAGAAGAATTAAAACCTTGTAAATACAAAGAAGTTACACGATGAAGACGTGTAAGATCCTTTAGATTTCATTAATATATTGTACGTCATGACGCATACTTCAGGATGCAATGAAGAATGTGAATATGTGAAGAATGTGGATGTGTTTCTGTGGAATAAAATGTAGAATATGTGTGTGTACGCACGTGTATCTAATTTTACATGAGCTGTATACATCAGAATTTCACTTTTATTTTATACATCGGAATTTCACTATTATTCTTTTTAATAATGATATGACATTCTTTTTAATAATGATATGACATGGGCATAATATTAGAAAAATGTACATGACGCATGTTTTGTTTTGTTTTGTTTTGTATACACTAAGCACGGTAAAACTCGGATAAGAGTTAGATCGAACCGAGCGACCCGGCCTGGGGGCACGGGACCAAGCAAGGTCCAGACTCGGATTAAAGCACCCAGCAAAGTGCTCCGACTCCGATTGGAGTATAGCTACGGGTTGGTCCCTGAAAGAGTATGGATTAAACATCAATGGTTCTCAATTCGGTCGTTTGTTCGGATGCTTACGGACAGACACTTTGGTTCTGGATCAACACTGAAAGTCTGACACTTGCACTAGAATTATACAGACACACATGACGCATGTCATTGATAAGTGAAATTAGGCCCTTTCAGAGGTACTTTTAATGCTTCCACGGAGGTTTTCAATCCAATCGCTTATTATATCTTTGTATGCAAGCAAATTTTCCTATGAGAGCATTTTGTTGTATTCTGGAGCTTGCTATTAGGAATATTTGAGTTCACTAACCCTCTAACTATCGTGGCATGCATCTGCTCTGAGTGTCCTTTGGAAGATCTAATATTGCGAGATGAAGTGTCCTGAGATGAAGTGTCGTGAGATGAAATGTCCCTTCCCCATAATAAACTGAAGTTTGGAGGATGGTTGACCGTTGACCAGCCTATTTCAATACTTTTATTAAATTCCTGTCAATGTATATGAGCTAGAAACAAGACTTTCATAAACATTTAATTCTGTCATTTTAACGATGATTGTCCTCTGGCTGTCAACTTTGGACCGCCAACAAATATTTACTGTCACGCTGACTGCTGAGCACTATTAAATTTCCGGTTTATGAGAGTATGAGTTTTGAAACTTCCATTTTTGAGCAGAGTCGTCCTGGACTCCAAGAGGAGAAACAACGACAGCTATCAAATTCTCTAATCTTTGATCATTTAAATAAATTTTTAAAAGTTTAACGATGCAAATATTTAAATATTTTTGACATCTTTACTCAATTCTATGATTCGCTGTAATCATGGACATTGGACGTTTCCTTGCGATGTCAAGAAATATGAAATTAAAAAAATCTAATAAACCAAACTCCAAATCCAAACTTCGTTGGTCTCATTTCGCATTTACTTGTAATTATCCTGACAAAAATAATCTGCAAGACCCTGCCCCTCTCCAAAAGATTTTTGCAGCATTCTGTGCCCATATCGCCTGAATTGCTACTTCACGAATATCATTACCTTTTCGTAAATATCATTCAGCTTTTCATGGCTTCATGCATTTCGTGAACTCGTGATAGCTATTAAAACATGAAATTCTGACTCATTTCTTGCTCTCTGTTCAACATTTAGATGAAGGCTCCGAGGCGCGTTTTTGTTGTGAAATGGCATACAGGAGCATCGATCTACCGAGCAAAGGCAAATCACAATAACAAAACAAGCTATAAAATCACATGAAACAGTGACTGTATGGAACGCGCGAAGCAGATATCGATGTACGGGGGCTGGTATTTGCGCTGCTCAGTACATTTGCGCGTTGAATCGAATAAATTTCTGTGTGCGCGCTTTGCATGCAAATTTCCCGTGCGAGTTATTCATCATTTGTTTTCATGACGGATTGATGCTTTTCCTGTATTCATCATGAGGCATTCACGTAGCCAGGGGTGCCTCAACTTTAATTCTCTCAGAAACTTGATATTTCAACAGTAACATTTGTTATAACCAGTGAGGCACTGAGGCATGATTATAAATCAAACAGACCAAGTTTCCAAACCTAATTCAGTCATATATCTATTGATATTGGTTCTGTCAACATACCTCAAGCTAGGCTCACTAGCTTGAGTGGTGTCAACGTCATAGAGTTGGTATGTGCACGTAGAGTTATTGGTCATGTCTGATTGGGTACAAAGTGGTGTCAACGTCATAGGGTAGGTATGAGCACGCAACGCTATTCGTCATGCTCAATTGGGTGCAAAGTGGTGTCAACGTCATAGAGTTGGTATGTGGAATGTGCATACGTCGCCGTTCGTCATTGATGACGGAGTGGTGTCAGCCAACATATATAAGGGCATGTGTCGCAGTTCTCGTCATTAGTTGCCTTGTTTTCTTGTGTACGCTTGTCTTTTCTTGCTTAATTTGTCGTAAAAAATGTACCGTTGTAAATAAGGTACCGTTGTAAATAAGGTACCGTTGTAAATAAGGTACCGTTGTAAATGAGGTACCGTTGTTAACAAGGTACTGTTGTTAACAAGGTACCGTTGTTAACAAGGTACCGTTATCAACGAGATACCGTTGTTAACAAGGTACCGTTGTTAACAAGGTACCGTTGTTAACAATGTACCTTTGTTTACATGGTACCTTTATCGACGAGATACCGTTGTTAAGAAGGTACCGTTTTCTAACAAGGTACCGTTGTAAACAAGGGACCGTTGTAAACAAGGTACCGTTGTTAACTAAGTACCGTTGTTAATAAGGTGCCATTTTTAATAAGGCACCGGTGTTAATAAGGCACCGTTGTTGATAAGGTACCGCTGTTGATAAGGTACCGTTGTTAATAAGAACTTAAGGAACCGTTGTTAATAAGGTACCGTTGTTGATAAGGTACCGTTGTTAGCAAAGTATCGTTGTTAATAACGTTATAACTAATAAGGTACCGTTGTTAACAAGATACAGTTGTTAATATAGTACCGTTGTTAGATCATCTAATTAATAAAATAATTAGATTTAATTGTGGTGAGGTAATGCCTGCCATGACCTAAGTTCTTGGCTGCGTGGCTGATTCACTTGCACTTTTCAATTCTCATCTAATTCCTGTTTAATTCCTGTTTAATTCTAACCATCCAATTCCTTTCAGGCACGAGTTTCATAAGAACTGTGTAGATCCGTGGTTGTTCGACCACAGAACATGTCCGATGTGTAAACTCGACATTCTCGAACATCTTGGAATGGTAAGTCCTTACTTGTACATTATGCATTATTATTCGATGAGATCCGTTCCTTTTCCCAAATCATCTGCCTTGTTCCTGATTAATCATAGATTAAGTCACAGATAAAGTTTATAATCGATTCAGTAAAATGATAGATTCAACTGTTTCTTAACTTTGAAATTTAACTGTTTCGTAACTTTGAAGTTAGAGATAAAACTGTGATCCCCATATTTTCCCTTCAGCCGCCTGCCGGTGACAGACTCTCCAACCCGACAGTTCAACCTCCCCCCGAGTACAGCGAAAACCTCTCCACACGAGTTGACCAGGAGGTTCAGACTGACTTTGCCAGCCCCTCTCCAGTACAGCACTACACTTCTGGTGAGTATTCTAACTCAAATGTGTGTCTGAAGACAGCAGATCGCTCGATTGACGGAGGGCTCGATAAAGACGCGCAAATTGATTTACTTTCGATCGAATTTATATTGAAAGTTGGCAAACAAACAGGAAATTTGGGCGTTTTTCTCGATCCCTTCGTAAATCAGTAAATCGACCGATCTGCACACGCCACACATGTATGCGATACTTAGGGTAAAGTTATTAACACTCAAATCGTCGAATCATTGCTGTTCAGATTTAAATTAATTAGATAGATCATTATACAATTAGCAGTTCTAATTCACTCATTTTCACTTCTGTTTCAGTTTCGGCAGACGCCACGAGCCGAACGGGAACCCGCAGTTTCGGGGATGAAATTGAGCCAGCGCCCATTTCACCTCAAGATGTGTAGTGTCTCTAGACTTTCAATCGACTGACAAACTTTAAATATACCACACTTACAATAAATGACTGTTGAACGAGGAATTCATTGAAATGGACAATGAATTTTTCAAATTTCAAGCGAATTCAGACAGTTTTGGATGCGAAAATAATTAAATGGGCAATAATGCTCTGATTATTTGGCAAATAATCGTGAAGTAACCGAGGATTCAAAGCGGCAAAATTTTATTCGTCAGAAAAATTTTGGGAGTTTTAGGTTTAATTAAAGAGTTTTGGTTGAATCTTTATGCACTATACTTTATATTTAGTCATGTATTGAAATGGAAGGAAGAATATACCATGTGCACACCATGAGAAAGTAAAATCTCGCTAAAAATAGATTATGTGAAATTCACATTTTATGATATCCATTCAATTCACAATATTCCTCCGTCGAACCCAAGTTACGTTTATTTCTTGAAAAACCTCACCTTTTACATCTTTTACATCGCAAGATGCCAGTTAATTAAACAAATTATGTAACACTTTTTGATGTATCTTTGCATACACTATTTACTGGATTTAATTCAGCGTTTTAGTACGTCATAAATTCGGGGTGAACAAATTGAAATTTATAATTGTTGGCTGAGATAAAAGTTGAAAATGTGTATATAAAGTTTCTTTTTGACGATGAATACTATTTTATGCGAACAAAAGCTTCTCTAATAAGTTAAAAATGCTGTAGCAGTTGTTTTGTATATGATATTTGAATGGTGCTTTGCGACATTTCTCAAGGGGCAGTTCACATATTGTGTCCATAAAAACCAATCAGGGATAGTATATGCATACCGATGAAACATTGTATTGTGAGTTTCGATCATAATATAATTCAAGATCTCGTTCAAAAACAGGTTCAAATTATGAAAATGTGAACAATCCCTGTTACTCTACGTTACATATTTTTTACTGCAAGTGCAGACTTGAAATTTTCTGTATGTCTTCCGGACTTTTTCTGTTGGAAGGTACTTGGATAACACTAGAGCTGATTAATAATAATTAATTGATATGATAAAAAGAGAAAGTGTAACTTCATTTTTTTAAATTATTCATTTTTGATAAAATCAAAAGATAAATTGCCAGTATTAATACATGGCCGATTTGTCTGACATCGTCAGACCCATTATTTCAAATTTTAAATGGCCGATCTGATACACAAAGACAATGTGTATATAATATATTGATATTATATCTCTGTCAGAGCTCTATCGGTATTACCGGCTGCAGAATGTTGGTTGTTATTCATGTTTAAAATGTTAATCATGTTTGCCATTTCTTTGTCCTTTATACCCGTGTTTATATTGAATCATGCCACTTTTTCGCGCACAAATAGAGTGCAACAGGCTGTTTTTGATCACTTCCAGCCTAAAAATAAAATCAACCGGTGATAAGCCGATAGGGTATTTCGAAAGTCATTTTGGGCAGCTTGGACAAAATACAGGACACGTTTTAAACACAAGAAAATAATGTTTCAAAATATTCGGATATCAATAATATTAATCCTTCAAGACGTATTAAAGCAATAAACTTAAAGAAATGGATTATTATTGTAATTTAATCAACTTCACTTGTGTATTAATATTAATGTCACATCAAAACTAACAAGGCACTAAGCTTAACGTAACACTGGTTTAATTATTTAATCTATCACTATTCACTTTGTGCTAATTGAAATACAATCCAACGTAAATTCAGTTTTATAACTTGGAATTTCTATCCAAAAAATCCCTTAACTTCCGATGCATCCATAGATAAAGTGTGTCGTGTAGAAAAGGACTCTACGGCCAAATAAATGATGCAGGCACTCATAATGATTTACAATAATTTCCAGGCACATTTGAGTTTGACTCAAATTTTGATCATTAATTAGTGTCGTTACGTATAAAATGTCGATCTGAATCACTTCAATTGATCTCAGACCCGACCTTAATATCTCTCTGAGCAGTATATATCATATTTATCTCAATCTCATTCGCTGGTGATGAGCTTCACAAAAGACTCGTAGTTTATCTCGCCGTTTGCTTCAATGTTCCCTTCTGCCATCATACGTTCCACTTCGTCTTCTGTAACAATTCAAATAGAGTCATCTTCTGAAACAACAAAGTCAGTAGTCACGATCAAATTGATGGCAACTTAGTAATTAAGCTTCAATTGGGCAACTTGGTTGCTAGTCCCATCTAATATTTTAAGTTTCTTTGACAAATCGAATGCTTCAAAAGGGCAGACGAATTTGTGAGAAATCAGGCCTGCAGTTCCCTAGCACAAAAAATACTTTCCCAAAGGGCAGACCATCTATTGCACATCCAATTCCAATTCAATCATTTAGTAAGGGAATCATATCTGAATAGAGGTGGCATCTGAGAAAAAATTCATAACAAAGGTTTCAGTGTGCCAATCGACTCGAATGGGTCCCTAGAGTCATCAAAAAATTTTGTTCAAATTTTCGGTGTCCGGAAAACTCAGGGTGGCCACGCCCTTTTTTGACCGTGGGAATATTTGATTAAAATCGTTAAAAAATTATTATGACGAAAACGAGGCATGATTGTACTCTAAACCTATGTTTTTTGATACCAGAAATCGATTGCAAGCATCATCTAAGCTCTAAGACCAATATTTCGGCTTTTATCGGCCACGCCCACTTTTTAAGTTACGCGCTTCCCGAAAATTTCGAAAAAACTAAGCTACTGCAACTAAGGCATGATCATACTCTAATCCTATGTTTTTTGGCACGAGAAATCGTTTAGAACTAATGTCTAAGACCTTAAACCAGTATTTTGGCCGTTATGGACCACGCCCACTTTTTGTCATCAATATGGTGGCCGAAAATCTGAAAATATTATACGGATTTAGCTAGGGCATGATTATACTCTAAGCCTATGTTTTTTGGCACGAGAAATCGTTTAGAACCAATGTCTAAGTCCTCAAATAGATATTTTGGCTGTTAAGGACCACGCCCACTTTTTGTCATCAATATGGTGGCCGGGGTTCTGAGGTCTTTGTATCAATTTGGCTAGGGCATGATTATACTCTAATCCTATGATTTTTGGCACGAGACATCGTTTAGAACCAATGTCTAAGTCTGCAGATTGATATTTTGGCCGTTATGGACCACACCTACTTTTTGGTATCAATATTATGGTCTAAATCCGAAGTTATTATACGGCATGATCAACTAAGGCTGATTCTATTCACAAAATAGGTCTTTGACACGGGCAATTTTCTTACCGCAAATTCAATATTTTGGACCACGTCCTCCTATTGTCATCGAATATCCGAACTAAAATTATGAATCAAAAAGCACTTAAAAGGGGGTCGATGTATAATTTATTGATAAGACTTTTATCTTCAGGCTTAAAACCACTTCACAAATACTATGGCTGCCAAGATACGTCGCAGCTACGAGTTTTTGATGATATGCAGGTCAAAAGCATTATATTATTAAGAAATAGTCATCTTCCATCTAGCTTGGTGCCTTCTTGAGGCTTTGAGGGTGCCCTTCCACATTAATAATGCAACGATCATTGAACAGTAGATTTAATCTAATGGTTGCTGAATGCTCATGAAAATCGTAGTTGTAATCTTCATCATATCAAAGCCAACTTTCAGAATTCAATACAATCTCAAGGGTAGGGAAGAAAGGACAGGAGGCAAAGGTTCCGTCAATGTTCAGCATCAGGTCACCACCAAGGGAAGTACAGTCATCATCCTCAATCTCCAGCTCTGCAAGGCAGGTGGGGGCTCTAGGGCGAGGGTTCTTCTTTCGCCTGATGCGTTGAGCTCTCTTCTTGGTAGCCTCCTCACTAGGTAGTCTAGCCCGGGTGTCCTGGGAGATGGAGCCAGTGGTGGAGCAGTGGATTAGGTAGGGGGCGATGTGAGTGTTCTCCGCCATGTCAGCCATGTTGTAGATGACCTCACGCAGCTCACAGTCAGCAAGGTCTGGCTCGTGGCAGTGTGGTTGCTTGAAGGTGTCGAGGTTCCCTTGGGAGTCCGTGCAGAGCCTTCCATTGCAGCAGTCGTTCTTCTTCACGCACCTCCAAGCCTGTCTGCCATCCTGGGTGGGCTTCCCACTCTTCGAATAGCGGAATCCAAGGGGCAGGAGATTCTGAGATCCAGCTGTCTGCCCTCTCCATATCTTGACTTCTTCGTTGTCGAACATTGGTAGAGAATAAATTATGTATTTGATCAAGGTTTGATCCTACAGAGAGGTATCTCTTCTACTATCTGGTTGTTTCGTCAGATACCTAGTTCATGTGCAATCAAGTAATAATATTCTTCTCATGGGAACGAAGTACGATGAGTCCCGGAATCCTAATGAGGTCACAAGCAGTATCTCTCGTAGATTCCATATCTGTAATCCTAATAGGGTCAGCTAACAAGCAGTATCTACCGTATGTTCCTGACCTCTGATGAGAGGTATCTGTCGTAAGAGGAAAAAATGTCCCCTTCTCCATTACCCTAACTGCAACCATGCCTTAGAGTGTGCCGCAGAGTCCACCCTAAAAACAAAGTGTGCCGCAGCGTCCCCAAAAACTGAAAAGTGTGCCCAAGAATCCTGTGCCGTAGTGTCCTGAGCCGTAGAGTCCTGTGCTGTAGAGTCCCATAATATTGATGCCAAAAGTTGTCGTGGTCCAAAATGCCCAAAATATTTGTTGTAGCGTTTTGGTAATTGCTTTAATCGACATCTCGTGAAAAAACAACTGGGATTCAAGTATAATCATGCCCTAGCTAAATCCATATAATAACTTCAGATTTTCGGCCATTGTATTGCTGACAAAAAGTGGGTGTGGTCCATAACGGCCAAAATATTAGTTTTAGGACTAAAACGTTGGTTTCAAACGATTTCTCGTGCCAAAAAACATAGGATTAGAGAATAATCATGCCCTAGCTAAATCAATATAATAACTTCAGATTTTCGGCCACCATATTGATGACAAAAAGTGGGCGTGGTCCATAACGGCCAAAATACTGGTTTAAGGTCTAAGACATTAGTTCTAAACGATTTCTCGTGCCAAAAAACATAGGATTAGAGTATGATCATGCCTTAGTTGCAGTAGCTTAGTTTTTTCGAAATTTTCGGCAAAATGCGTCACTAAAAAAGTGGGCGTGGCCGATAAAAGCCGAAATATTGGTCTTAGAGCTTAGGTGATGCTTGCAATCGATTTCTCGTATCAAAAAACATAGGTTTAGAGTATAATCATGCCTAGTTTTCGTCATAATAATTTTTTAACGATTTTAATCAAATATTCCCACGGTCAAAAAAGGGCGTGGCCACCCTGAGTTTTCCGGACACCGAAAATTTGAACAAAAATTTTTGGTGACTCTAGGGACCCATTTGAGTCGATTGGCACACTGAAACCTTTGTTATGAATTTTTTCCCAGGCATGTTGGACTATTCCCTTACTAATTGATTGATTCTTGTATTCACCTTCATTGCCACAAAGCGTACTGACCATTCAATATGTTAAGTTCAAATACCTGTTAGTTGTTCTCCCAAAGTGGATAGAATGTGAATGAGCTCTGTCACATTGATGGTTCCATCTCCTTTCTTGTCAAACACCTTGCAAAATCAAAATCTATCATTCCTCCTAAACCTACAATTGAAAAGCAGAATATAAATCCCATGAATCATTTGAAACTATTAGTATTTGGCCTCAAAATTGCGATATTACTGCTAAAAGCTTGCAACTCAAAAAAGAAAACGCCTCCAATTTTCCACATATTCCTATGCTTTTTACTGACGTGTTTTTCTTCCATGCGACTCGCCGACTCACTTGAAGGCCTGGTTGAGTTCTTCCGCCGGATCATCATGATGATCCTTGAAGTACTTCGCCAAGATGCCAAGGAAGTCCCCGAACTCTGTCTCCGTGGCCCCGTCCGCTGAGAGTTCCTCTTCTATCGTGGCGACGTCACTCTTACTCGGGTTGTGCCCTGGGATAAACATGATAAAGCGATAAGAGTCAAGAGATCACTGTTACTAGGGCCGACTAGGGTTGTGCCCTGGGGTAAACAATAACGTGTAATTGTATCATAATAGCTTAAATTAGCATGGCTGCAATAGCTTATACCATGGCTGCATTGTTTTGTGGAAATTATAAGACAATACTTGGCATTATTATTGGATATACCTAATGAGTTAGTGGCCTACTCTTGGAGACGCAGCCCACTGTATTGTCTAATTCAAGAGTCATTATTCCAGCATTGCTTCTACTTTAAAATATCTGTCGATCATCAGCCAATCAGGGGCTTCGAAATATTTCAAGAAAAAACATGTAAGATGTGAAATTGACCTTTGAGCAGCCCTTGTACTTGTAGCCCGGAGCCCCTTCACTCACCCAGGGACCGTATGATTGTTCCCACCACCTCAATAGGGACACTCCCTGTACTACTAGTGTCAAACAGAGCGAAGGCTTCCTTGAATTCGTCCAGCTGAGTCGCCGTGAAGTCGTCTGCCATGATTTAAGCCAAGCCTGAGCAAATGCAAACTCTGTTAAGCTGTTAATAAATCTAATCATCTAACTCTTAGTAGTTTAGTAGTTTAGTCTACAAACCACAGTTCAGATTCAGAAGTGCTGTGATTTGACCCGATCATATCTCTGTGTTGCAGATGGTTTCAGTAAAATTTATTGTATAGTAATATAGTACACAATACAAGTACATTCTATTTCTTGCGGTACATCCGTACAAGTACACAACACCCAAACAGTCGGATTTACTGCACCCATACGAATACTGAAATTATATGGCACAGCTTGGCCTTCTAATTTGGCTGGCACTTTTGTGCCATCACAACTATACAGTATACCTAGTACACGGATAGTTGACGTATTCAATACACTTAGTGTATTGAACTTGTACATTAGTACATTGCACATTCTAGAAATACACTCTAAAACTGCAATAACAAAATCGTAACTAGAGATGAGGAATGAAAAAATACAGAAAAGTGAACAATGATTCCATTCTTTGCCATATTTTACTACAAGTACAACTATCAAGGAAGTCATGTACATTTTACGTAGCTCCAAATTAGAAAGTAACAATACACCAGCTGAGTCGTGTCAAATTAGAATAATTTTCGCATTATGATTACAGTGACAGACTGACAGAACATGGCCCGTGAGCTTGACAAGTGGCTACTATTTTAGCGTCGGCTTTCTAACAACGTATGCCTTAAATCACAGTAATACTACCGAATGATACAGAAACGCCTATAAATTCAAACTACAAGTAATACCTATAACCTGAAAGCAATTTTCAATCCGAAGCAGAAATTTTAAAGAAGTAAGGTACAGCTGCTGTGCTACCGCATTACACAGAAAAAAGAAGGAGTTCAGCCTCTCGACATACAAACATACAAACATGTTGTACTACTGTGCAGCAGTAATACTGTGTACACTGTACACTGGTTGCTGTACGACTATAATAATCAAGTTTGGACAATCAATTTAATTCGAAAAGAACAGAATATAAAAAAAGAACTAAGGCACAGCTTACACAGAAAAAAAGAAAAAAGAAGTTCAGCCTCTCGACATACAAACATATGTAGCTGTACAGTAGTACAGTAATACTCTGTACATCATGGTTGCTGTACGACTATAAAGTTTGGACGAACGTACCCAGCTGCTGCAATTATGCTATTTTCAGTTAGAGCGACGGAGATGTTTATCAATGCTTCCCTAACGTAATGAGTAAAAGTACTCATATAAGTGGAGGGAAGTTGCAAATGACATATTATATTGGTACATGTATATCTTTTGCTACGAGGCCGATAAAATAAATGGTAATAAGGGCACATTATGAATTTTGAAACCATTAGATATCGCTTTGTCCAATATGGATTATTGTGGTCATTGGATCTTCGACCTTCGTGTCCAATTATTGCATCATTGCGTCTGGTTTAATCATTATGCCCAATTATTGGATCACTGTGTCCAAATTGGAGCATTGAGTCCAATTTGGATCATTGTGACATCGTGTCCAAATTGGATCATTGTGTCCAAATTGGATCATTGTTTCCGAATTGGATCAATGGATCATTGTGTCCAAATTTGACCATTTTGTCCAATTACTGGATCAATGTGTTCAAATTTGATCATTGTGTCCAAATTGGATCATTGTGTCAAAACTCAAAATTGGATTAATGTGTTCAAAATGGATCATTGTTTCCAAATTGGATCATTGTTTCCAAATTGGATAATTGTGTGCAAATTGGATCATTGTGTCCAAGTTGGATCACAGTGTCCAAATTGGATCACAGTGTCCAAATTGGATCATTGGGTCCAAATTGGATCATTGTGTCCATTGTCCAAATTGGATCATTGTGTCCAAATTAGATCATGTGTCCAAATTGGATCATTATGTCCAAATTGAATTTATTTGTCCAAATGGGATCATTATGTCCAAATTGGATGACTTTGTCCAAATTGGATCATTGTGTCCAAATTGGATCATTATGTTCAACGGAAAATTTCAGCCGTCCATCGATATGCAATGGGGTGGATCATATTCAACAAAATTTTGTCGAAGAACCGCGGACTACGGAACCAATACGAAATATGGCTTGAGTGGTTTACAACTTGAATACCAGTGAATATAATCGTATCTCACAAGTACTTAAACTCTTATGTGGCAACAGCAAAGCTAAACAATCAACACGTTATATTAAGAAATCATCGGTCAGTGGTCACCGCAGGCTCACACACGTACACTACTATAGTTGTGAAAAGAAGTCAATAAATTGACTTCTCTTCAGCGGCGTGACGAGAATAAGATATGATACTGCGACCATGGTCATGCAAGAAATAAAAAGTATCAAATCCGTTATTCTTCTGCGTCAATTTGAACTTTTATCGTCTCCGTTTGACATGTATAAATAATTAAATTCAGATAGATATCCCCCCGTAAAAGTATCCTAGAAAAGAATATAACGTTAATAAATATATCAAAGAAAACATGATTTAAAAAAGAAAAGCTTTTGCTGCGTATCTTGCAGCTAGTGAGGAAGAATAGAGATTTCTCGTCGATGCTTGACAATATACAATCACAACAAAAGCTGCTCCTGCCTGTTGCTAATGCTTGGCCATGACTCTCTCGACGAAAAAGAGACATATCTTGAGGCAATACATATAGAAAAAAAGCAAGTCAATAAATGAAGCTCAAGTCAATATATATGGATGTATGAAGGTGATAGATCAGGGGGCTGGCAAGCCCCCCGCGGCGGTTTGCGAGCCCGAGGGCCCGAAGGGCCCGAGGGCGAGCTTTGGACGGCGAACCTAACAGTGCGAGGGCCGAAGGCCCGAGCTGCGAGCCCGAGGACCCGAAGGGTCCGAGGGTGAGCATTGGACGGCGGACCTAACAGTGCGAGGGCCGAAGGCCCGAGCCGCGAGCACGAGGACCCGAAGGGTCCGAGGGCGAGCATTGGATGGCGGACCTAACAGTGCGAGGGCCGAAGGCCCGAGCGCGAGCCCGAGGACCCGAAGGGTCCGAGGGTGAGCATTGAACGGCGATCCTTACAGTAAACGAGCTTCCGGACATCGGAAGTGAGTTTTTTAACTTTGCTTGCCAGCCCCCAACTATATGTTTTCATGGATTGGCCATATTTCACGTTGAAATTTGAGTAAGTTCCCGTCGCCGAAATCGCACTAAAATTGGAACATCGCATGTTTAGAGGCCAAAGGTGCAACTGCCAAAATTTCAGATCGATTGGATTAAAAATGGCCGAGTTATTACAACTTGAACTTTGCCGAAATTGAGGGTGTTCTTGTTAAATTGGGTAACTAACATATCAGGGGGCTGGCAAGCCCCCCGCGGCGGTTTGCGAGCCCGAGGGCCCGAAGGGCCCGAGGGCGAGCATTGGACGGCGGTCCTAACAGTGCGAGGGCCGAAGGCCCGAGCCGCGAGCCCGAGGACCCGAAGGGTCCGAGGGCGAGCATTGAACGGCGGACCTAACAGTGCGAGGGCCGAAGGCCCGAGCGCGAGCCCGAGGACCCGAAGGGTCCGAGGGCGAGCATTGAACGGCGATTCTAACAGTACACGAGCCTCCGAGCATCGGGAGTGAGTTTATGTAACTTTGCTTGCCAGCCCCCAACTATATGTTTTCATGGATTCGCCATATTTCACGTTGAAATTTGAGCAAGTTCCCGTTGCCGAAATCGCACTAAAATTTGAACATTACATGTTTAGAGGTCAAAGGTGCAACTGTCAAAATTTCAGGTCAATCGGATGAAAAATGGCCGAGATATTACAACTTGAATATTGCCAAAATCGAGGGTGTTCTTGTTAAATTGGGTTACGACCATATATATACATATATCAGGGCGCTGGCAAGCGCTCGCGGCCACGTTATGGGGTCTCTGGACGAGGGCATCTGCCCGAAGGGCCGAGGGCATCTCCGAACGATCAGCAACCCCGCCCAAAGGGCGGGGGTGCTGCCATCGGCCCGAAGGGCCGATGGCAGCAGTCCCGGCCCGAAGGGCCGGGACTGCTGGCCAGACACAGTAAAAGAGCCAGCAGTACCAGCACGAAGTGCTGAAAGTCGTAGCGGAACCAATTTTCATGTTTTGAAAAATGAGTTTGCCAGCGCCCACTATATAAAAATACAGTGATTTGCGAAAACGCGATTTTCGAGTCGCGTTTAAGACATGTTAATGAGCTCTGTTGGACATGAAAAATTTGCACAGTTGTAGTCCATTGTATAAAGAACAATCCCTGAAAATTTCATGAAAATCGGTCGCACCGTTTTTCACAATAAATTGTCAAAAAAATCCTGTTTTTGCCAAAATTAGTGTTATGGACGGTACGACGACGACGACGACGACGACTCCTCCTCCCCACCACAAAACGGGAAAAACACTTCACGGGAGAACCATAAAAGATAGAACCGTAATCTAAACGGCATTTGAAACGCTAGAATGAGGTGCGTGCACTAGGGCATGTTAAAAATATTTTCGCCAAATCCTTAATTGGATAATTGACCAATTAAAGTAATTATCGCTCATAACTCAGAAAGTAAAAATGATAGCGGCTTAATTCCAACGGTATCATTAACTAGAGCCACAATAACGTTATATGTGTTTAATTTGCGTATCGGTTTTCAACCGCCTAATGAGATAATTGGCCAATTAAAGTAATTATCGCGTATAACTCTGAAAGTAGAAATGATAGCGTCTTAATTCCAACGGTATCATTAATTAGAGCCAAAATAACGTTATATGCTTTTAATTTGAGTACCGGTTTTCAACCGGCTAATGAGATAATTGGCCAATTAAAGTAATTATCGCTTATAGCCCAGAAAGTAGAAATGATAGCGACTTTATTCCAACGATATCATTAACTTAAGCCAAAATAACGCTTTATACGTCTAACTTGAGTACCGGCTCTTAACCGCCTAATGAGATAATTGACCAATTAAAGTAATTATCGTGTATAACTCGAAAACAAAAGATGATAACGACTTAATTCTAACGGCATCTTCAACTAGAGCCAAAATTAAGTTTTATACGGTTAACTTGAGTACCTGTTCTCAACCGCGTAATTGAATAATTGGCCAATTAAAGTTATTATCTCATATAGCTCAAAAATTAAAAATGATACCGACTTAATTCTAACGGCATTAT
Organism: Beroe forskalii; assembly: GCA_011033025.1. Taxonomy (NCBI): domain Eukaryota; kingdom Metazoa; phylum Ctenophora; class Nuda; order Beroida; family Beroidae; genus Beroe; species Beroe forskalii. The sequence goes on along the minus strand of WFMF01000288.1, from coordinate 41,306 downwards.
TTACTGGAGCCGAAATAACGTTTTGTACATTAAATTTGAGTACCGGTTGTAAACTGCTTTAATGAAATAATTGACTAATAAAAGCAATTATCTCAACTTGTACTGGATGTAGTAAGTTTTTTTGCCAAAAAAGAGTGATATGGATAGCCAAAAACAATTGAAAATTGTTTGGGTTTCGCAGCCGCTCCAGTGCCTAAAATAATACGATAAAAATTTAAAAATTATTGATATGAATTTTAATCGCAGCCCGGTCGTGGCGGTGCACGGTGGTAGTAGACAACTGCAATTTCAATGTAGTAATGGAATAACAGCTCTTTAATTCATTGTGTAAATCCCTCTTTGACTTTGTCAAGATCGAGCTGTACCTAAACACAGAAATGTGATAAACGTATTGGTCAAATAGAATAGCTTTGCAAACATTAACAAAATGCACCGCCACGACTGGGCTGCGATTAAAATTCATATCAATAATTTTTAAATTTTTATCGTATTATTTTAGGTACTGGAGTGGCTGCGAAACCCAAACAATTTTCAATTGTTTTTGGCTATCCTACATACATATAGATATATAGAGGTATATACATATACGAGAGATGACGCTTTAGTGCGAGAAGTATACCCTATTTAAACGGACATATCTCGGTAACCATAAAAGATGCAGAGCTCATCGACCCAGCGTTGGAAAGTAGAAGGATAGAACTTGCGAAAAATGCCCTTAAAAACTATTTTACGTCACGATAATGACGTCATAATGACGTCACAAAACTAAGAATTTCAAATGTCGATTTTCCCAAAAATGGGCGTTTTTCAACGCAATTTTTCGGTATGAAGCTTTCGAGATAGGAAAAAATGCTCCTCCTAGCGTGGAAAGGAAATTTAATGTACTTTTTAAAAATGTGGTTGAAAAGTTCTAAGCTCCCCAGCATCCTTGAGATATATGCGATTGTTTGAAACACTTTGACACGAAAAAAATCCCAAAAAATGGCAAAACTTGTGAAGCTAGTGGAGAGAGAACGGGACCACCCCAGAACTTCATCTTTGGATATGTTGTCGGTCATAGTGCCAACTGTGTAAATGAATGGGTCTCAGATAGCTTATCTAATTTTATGACGTAATTGTGACGTCATCAGTTATGCTAGGTAACGCGAATTTTTACGCGTGATTTGACGCCAAATTTCAATATCTCGGCACAGAAAAAGGGTGATATTTTTTCCAAAAACCAAAAAGGATTTGGTTGTGATGGTCCGCGGCGGTTTTAAGGCGTTCTTTACTGTAAAACCCATGATATGAGAAAAGAACGCGACGGTTAAAACTGCCGCAACGGCATTTTTTGATGCATTAACGTTACGTGAATGCTGTGTATTTTATAAGTGACGTTGCAGCAGTTTTAACCGTCGCGTTCTTTCTCATATCATGGGTTTTACAGTAAAGAACGCCTTAAAACCGCCGCGGACCATCACAACCAAATCCTTTTTGGTTTTTGGAAAAAATATATACATAGGTATATATATATATAGAGGTATATATAGATATACATATGTACATACATACCAATAGAGAACATTTTTAGGTGAAAAGTGTACCCTCTTTAAACAGATATATCTCGAGAACCATACAAGATACAGGGCTCATTGACCCAGCGTTGGAAAGAAGAAAGGTAGAACTTACGGTAATTGCCCTTGAAAATTGTCTTATGTCATGTTTATGACGTCATTATGACGTCACAATGTCATGAATTTTAAATTTCAATTCCCGAAAAATAGGCGTTTTTCAACGCAATTTTCGGTATGAAGCTGAGATAGGAAAAAATGCTCCTGTTAGCGCAGAAAGGACATTCAATGTACTTTCCAAAGATGTGGTTGAAAAGTTCTGGGCTCCTTGGGATCATTGAGATATTTGTGCTTAATTGAAACACTTTGACACGAAAAAATCGCAAAAAAAGCAAAAACGGTAAGGATGATTATGAGAGAACGGGACCAGCCCAGAACTTCATCTTTGGATATGTTGTCGGTCATAGTCCCAACTGTGCTAATGAATGGGTCACAATGTCATGAATTTTAAATTTCAATTCCCGAAAAATAGGCGTTTTTCAACGCAATTTTTCGGTATGAAGCTTTCGAGATAGGAAAAAATGCTCCTGTTAGCGCAGAAAGGACATTCAATGTACTTTCCAAAGATGTGGTTGAAAAGTTCTGGGCTCCTTGGGATCATTGAGATATTTGTGCTTAATTGAAACACTTTGACACGAAAAAATCGCAAAAAAAGCAAAAACGGTAAGGATGATTATGAGAGAACGGGACCAGCCCAGAACTTCATCTTTGGATATGTTGTCGGTCATAGTCCCAACTGTGCTAATGAATGGGTCTCAGATAGTTAATTCAATTTTATGACGTAATTGTGACGTCATCAATAATGCTAGGTAACGCGAATTTTGTACGTGCGATTTGGCGCCAAATTTCAATATCTGAGTAACAGAAAAAGGGTGATATTTTTTCCCAAAATAAAAGGATTTGGTTGTGATACGGCGGTTTTAATTCTTTACTTAAAACCCGCGATATGGAAAAGAACGCGACGAAACTGCGCCGCAACGGCACTTTTCGAAGCATTGTAGTTTCGTGAATGCTGTACAATTTGAAGTGACGTTGCAGCAGTTTTAACCGTCGCGTTCTTTTCCATATCATGGGTTTTAAAGTAAAGAACGCCTTAAAACCGCCGCGGACCATCACAACCAAATCCTTTTTGGTTTTGGGATATATAATATGAAAAACAAGCACTACTTTAGAGAGACGATCACGGGCCATGTTATACAATGAATATATGTGTTCATGGAGCCATGCCTGAAAAAATTCATTGTCAATCAAATGGCACACAATCAGGCGATGATCTGTGACTCTTCAGAGACTTCTGACAGCTTCAATAAGTCAATATAGAGTTGATCTGTGACTCTTCAGAGAAGATCTGACAGCTTCAATATATGAAACGTGTATGAGGTGCTCGCTTATATATAGTGAAACTTTCATTTATAGACTTGTCAAGGTGGTCATCATGGTGCTATGGTACCGACACGGACAAATGCTATGCTATAAAGCATCTGCTTTATCGAAATATTGTCAAAATTCCAATCAGGGCCATTTCCATACGGCGGTATTCAGTGCAAGGTGCTGTGCTGGTTACTTTTTTAAACTCAACAAAGAGATGGAAAGCTCAAAGTTAGAAATTTCTATGATTATAATGTATTTCGTTTTCCAATTGACAAAGTCTAAGGAACTGCTTTGACTTTGAGTATGTTGCATATAACTGTTATGAATAGGAAACAACACTCTTTTCAAGACAATTGTGCTGGCTGATGGGCAAATAGCCACTGATCATACTTGATAGTGATTAAAGGTAAAAACTGATATTAGAGGAATTCGAGAATACGAGAATCGTTCTGAAATTTCGATATCATTATCAAGTATCACGTACTTACAAACGGTGCTCATGTGGAAATTTCAAAATAATTTTCACTTCAGATGCTGTATAGAAACCTTCGTACTGTGAATTCATTGGACATAATAAATTTATGGGTTAATTGGACATAATGGAGTCATTGGACATAATGGAGTCATTGCTCATGATGGAGTCATGATGGACATAATGGAGTCATGATGGACATAATGGACTCATTATGGTTCATAATGAAGTCATTATGGACATAATGGAGTCATTATGAACATAATGGATTCTTTTTTGCAGGCATTGAGTTCTCTCTTGAGTTCTACTCATAGAGAAGAAAACCACTGTATTGTCTAACTCAAGATTCATTATTCCAGCATTGCTTTTAGTTTAGAATTTATCATGTCGATCGATCATCAGTCATTAAGGGGCTTCGAAATATTTCAACAACAAAAAACATGTAAGATGTGAAATTGAACTTTGAGCTGCCCTTCCCCCTTCATTAATTGTAGCTCGGAGCCCCTCCAGTACTCACCAAGGGATCGAATGATAGTTCCCACCACTTCAATAGGAACACTACCAGTACTACTTGTGTCAAACAGAGCGAAGGCTTCCTTGAATTCATCCAGCTGAGTCGCCGTGAAGTCGTCTGCCATGATTTAAGCCAAGCCTGAGCAAATGCAAACACTGTTAAACTTAAATATGATCAGGTGTAGGTATAGTGTATACATTTGAGTGAAATAGTGTTGTCAAATGTGAAATGTAATGTATATTGTATAGTTGTACACAATACAAGTGTACATTCTTAATACACCCGTATAACTATAACTGTAAACTGTACAAAACACCCAAACAGTCTGATTTACTGCACCCATACGAATACTGAAATCATACGGCACAGCTTGGCCTTCTAATTTGGCTGGCACTTTTGTGCCATCACAACTAAACAAGTACACGGATATTTGACGTATACAATACACTTGTACATTGTACAATGTACATTCTAGAAATACACTCTAAAACTGCAATAGCAAAAACGAAAGTTGAGACGAGGAAATGAAAAAATGCAGAAAAGTGAACAATGGTTCCATTCTTTGCCATATTTTACTTAAAATACAACTATCATGAAGGAAGTCATGTACATTTTACGTAGCTCAAAATGAGAAAGTAACAATACACCAGCTGAGTCGTGTCAAATTAGAATAATTTTCGCATTATGATTACAGTGACAGACTGACAGAACATGGCCCGTGAGCTTGACAAGTGGCTAATATTTTAGCGTCGGCTATCTTACAGCGTGTGCCTTAAATCACAGTTATATACTAGCGAATGATACAGAAACGCCCATAAATTCAAGTTACAATTAATACCTATATAAACCTGAAAGCAATTTTCAAATCGAAAAGAAAAGAAATTAAGGAAAAAAAAGTAAGGCACAGCTGCTGTGCTACCGCATTACACAGAAAAAAGAAGAAGTTCAGCTTCTCGACATACAAACATGTAGTTGTACTACTGTGCAGTAGTAATACTGCAGTGTACACTGGTTGCTGTACGACTATAAAGTTTGGACAATCAATTTAACTCGAAATGGACAGAATTATATTTAAAAAAAAGAAGTAAGGCACAGCTTACACAGAAAAAAGAAAAGAAAAAAGAAGTCCATCCTCTGGACATACAAACATGTACTACTGTGCAGTAATACTGTGTACACTGGTTGCTGTACGACTATAAAGTTTGGACGAACGTACCCATCTGCTGCAATTATGCTATTTAGTATTTTCAGTTAGAGCAACGTAGATGTTTATCAATGCTTCCCTAACGTAATGAGTAAAAGTACTCATATAAGTGGAGGGAAGTTGCAAATGACATATATTGGTACAAGTATATATTTTGCTGCGAGGCCGATAAAATAAATGGTAATAAGGGCATGTTATGAATTTTGAAACCATTAGATATCGCTTTGTGATTGTCCAATATGGATTATTTTGGTTATTGGATCTTTGTGTCCAACTATTGCATCATTACGTCTGATTGAATCATTGTGTCCAATTGTTGGATCATTGTGTCCAAATCGGATCATTGTGTCCAAATTGGATCATTCTGTCCAAATTGGATCATTCTGTCCAAATTGGATCATTGAGTCCAAATTGGATCATTGAGTCCAAATTGGATCACTGTGATATTGTGTTCAATATGGATTATTGTGGTCATTGGATCTTTGTGTCCAATTATTGCATCATTGCATCATTGCGTCTGATTGAATCATTGTCCAATTTTTGGATCATTTAGTCCAATTTTTGGATCATTGTGTCCAATGTGTCCAAATTGGATCGTTGTGTCCAAATTGGATCATTGTGTCCAAATTGGATCATTGTGTCCAAATTGGATCATTGTGCCCAAATTAGGTCATTGTGACATTGTGTCCACTGTCCAAATTGGATCATTGTGTCCAAATTGGATCCTTGTGTCCAAATTGGATCATTGTGTCCAAATTTGATCATTGTGTCCAAATTGGATCATTATGTTCAACAGAAAGTTTCAGCCGTCCAACGATATGTAATAGGTTGGATCATATTCAACCAAATTTTGTCGACGAAATGCGGACTACGGAACCAAGACGAAATATGGCTTGAGTGGCTTACAACTTGAATATCAGTGAATATATTCATATTTCACAAGTATTTAAACTATCTAAGAACTCTTAGATGGCAACAGCAAAGCTAAACAATCAACACATTATATTGAGAAATCATCGGTCAGTGGTCACCGCGGGCTCACACACGTACACAACTCTAGTTGTGAAAAGAAGTCAATAAATTGACTTCTCTTCAGCGGCGTGACGAGAATAAGATATGATATTGCGACCATGGTCATGCAAGAAATAAAAAGTATCAAATCCATTATTCTTCTGCGTCAATTTGAACTTTTATCGTCTTCGTTTGGCATGTATAAATAATTAAATTCAGATCGATATCCCCCCGTAAAAGTATCCTAGAAAAGAATATATCGTTAATAAATATATCAAAGAAAACATGATTTAAAAAAGAAAAGCTTTTGCTGCGTATCTTGCAGCAAGAATAGAGATTTCTCTCGATGCTTGACAATATACAATCACAACAAAAGCTGCTCATGCCTGTTGCTAATGCTTGGCCATGACTCTCTCGACGAAAAAGAGACATATCTTGAGGCAAATATATATAGTAGAAAAAGCAAGTCAATAAATGAAGCTCAAGTCAATATATATGGATGTATGGAGCAAGCCAATATATAATATATGAAAAACAAGCACTACTTTAGAGAGACGATCACGGGCCATGTTATAACACAATGAATATATGTGTTCATGGAGCCATGCCTGAAAAAATTCATTGTCAATCAAATGGCACACAATCAGCAGTTGATCTGTGACTCTTCAGAGAAGATCTGACAGCTTCAATATATGAAACGTGTATGATGTGCTCGCTTATATATAGTGAAACTTTCATTTATAGACTTGTCAAGGTGGTCATCATGGTACCGACAAATGCTGTTATAAAGCAGCTGCTTTATCGAAATATTGTCAAAATTCCAATCAGGGCCATTTCCATACGGCGGTATTCAGTGGAAGGTGCTCTGCTGGTCATTTTTAAACTCAACAAAGAGATGGAAAGCTCAAAGTTAGAAATTTCTATGGTCATAATCTATTTCGTTTTCGAATTGATTAAGTCTAACGAACTGCACTTTGAGTCTGTTGCATATAAAGTTATATCTGTTATGAATAGGAAACAACACTGTCCGATGACCACTGACTGTAAATATGAGTGATATTAATTACTAATTAGTAATTACTAATTAGTAAAAAAGATTTACCTGTGGTAGAATAATGTCGGTTCATTGGACATAATGAATTAATGGGTTTATAGGACATAATAGAGTCATTGGACATATTGGGTTCGTTGAGCATAATAAATCCAGTGGAATGATGAATGTATGGATTCATTGGACATAATGGATTCATCGGACATAATGGAGTCGTTAGAAATAACAGATTCATTGGACATTATGGAGTCATTGGACATAATGGGGTCATTGGATGTGATGGATTCATCGGGCATAATGGATAGATTGGACATAATGGAGTTATTATTGACATAATGGAGTCCTTGGACATAATGGGGTCATTGGAAGTTATGGATTCATTGGACATAATGAATTGATTGGACATAATGGAGCCATGAAGGACATAATGGAACCATTATGGACATAATGGAGCGATTGTGGACATAATGGAGCGATTATGGACATAATGGAGCGATTATGGACATAATGGAGCCATTATGGACATATTGGAGTCATTTTGGACATAACGGATCCATTATGGACATAATGGAGTCATTATGGACATAATGGAGTCATTATGGCCTAATGGAGTCATTATGAACATAATGGAGTCATTACGGACATAATGGAGTCATTATGGACATAATGGAGTCATTATGGACATAATGGAGTCATTATGGACATAATGGAGTCATTATGGACATAATGGAATCATTATGGACATAATGGAGTCATTATGGACATAATGGAGTCATTATGGCCTAATGGAGTCATTATGGACATAATAGAGTCATTATGGACTAATGGAGTCATTATGGAAATAATGGACATAATGGAGACATAATGGACCTATGGAAAAGCATGGCCAATTCAACAGTTCATGGACACAATCTGGATCTTATTGTAATCTATAAAACACAGTACAAAGTTGCAGCGAATAGACCATGTCATGTCTTGGGGGTTTAAAGTAAATTTATATCCAAAATTGCCGGCCATCGTCCCATTAGATTTAGAATCGGCAGAATGAGTCTGGGCTAAGCACCCATACAGCAATAACTAAGTCTAAACGAACACAAAGCGAAGCTGATTTGAGTCCAAATAAACTGAGGATTTAGAGGGGAAGCAAAGGAATATACACACGCACATTATCATCTGCTCCGAAAATAGGCGGTTTAACTTCATCAATTCACCATTCTAAACCCTGATAATGACGTCATTCTCACCCGCCTAGAAATAGTTCATCGACACTTAATGTAATTTGTAGTAAAGATGCGGTGTCCTGTTACACAATCACAGAAGTGTCAACTGACAAGTTTACATATAGCGCACAATTGATCACTATGGTAGTGAGAGTGGCGGTTTGGTGGATTGTGCAGTGACGACAAGAAATGACCTTATTTGGATATTCATATATTCTCCATATTTGGAAGTACTTAATGACGTCACTGATTGAAGATCTAAGATAAGGTGTGACTAACGAGTATAAACTGAAAGTAAAAGTTTCTAAGAATTCTAGCTGCTCTAATTTCTAAAAAGATGTGTGTGCTTTAGCGATTATGAAATGCAAGGAAAAGCAAGTGGGCTATGTTCAAGTGAAACCTGACACTTCTAAACGATGGAATTGTATCTCACATTTCTTCAGCTGTAGTGCAGTAGCTTAAGCTATCTGCACTCTGCAGCGCCTGTGAGCTACCTTAAACTTAAAGCACATTAATTAAATAAATCCTTAACCCATGCCTTGCCTAAATTGTTTATTCATTTATTTTATTTAGCTGTTATTGTTAAAGGGTCACGAGAGTTGTGAATAAGTCCAATAGATCCAATGGATCCTCTATCATCATGTCCATTGCATTTGCAACACGATGGATTAATTGGACACACTGGATTCATGGGACACGACAAATTCATTGGACACAGTGAATCTATCGGATGGCAATGGATCCATTGGATACAAATACAATAGATCGATTGGACACCATCGATCGATTGGACACAATGGATCCATTGGAGTTGGACACAATGGGTCCATTGGACACAATGGGTCCATTGGACACAATGGGTCTATTGGACACAATGGGTCCATTGGACACAATGGGTCCATTGGGCACAATGGGTCCATTGGGCACAATGGGTCCATTGGACACAATGGGTCCATTTGACACAATGGGTCCATTGGACACAATGGGTCCATTGGACACAATGGGTCCATTGGACACAATGGGTCCATTGGACACAATGGGTCCATTGGACACAATGGGTCCATTGGACACAATGGGTCCATTGGACAGGATGGATCCATTGAACCTGATGGATCCATCGGACACACTGTATCAAATGGCCACAATATATTTTATGGCATAAAATTGATAGCTTTTGACACAATGGATTCATTGTTTCTTATGGGTCCATTATGTCAAAGGGATACATCCATTGGATCCATTGTGTGCAATGAATCTATTGTGCCCAATGGACACAATAAATTCATTGGAGACAAATGATTCATTGTACACTATGACTATGGATTCATTCGACACAATTCCATTGCCCCATTGGACACAATGGATGTATCCATTGGACACAATGCATACAGGGGACACAATGTATCAAATGGACACAATGGGTCCATTGGACACAATGGATCTATTGATCACAATGGATCTATTGATCACAATGGATCCATTGATCACAATGAAATGAATGTCCAATGAATGTCCAATAGGTGGCCATTGGATATATTGATTTGACATGTCCATTGGGCAAGATGAAATGATGAATTTCCATTGGGCAAGATTCACAACTCTTATGATCCTTTTACTAATAAAGCTAGCTGGCACCATCTTTCACCTCATGAAATGACAAAAACTGTCAACAAAATTGTTGGACAAATAATAAACGTGGGTTAATAACTCAAGAATGCATTATTTGTTTATTTAGATATATAATTCAAACAGTAGATACAAATTAAAATAAATATTATTTTAAGCAGAAAGATTGGTATAGATTGCATTGGAATCGGAACTGCATAAGTTAAATTCGATTAAGTTATAATATCAATAAAATTTGAAATCATTATTATTAAACAAATTAAATCAAACATCGTGTCAAGAACAGTTATGTGCACCAGTCAAAATTATAGAATGGGGTCTAAAAATCATAAAAAGTTCTATGTAAATGCAAAGTGAATCTGAGATTCTCGAAGTTTTGTTAATCAATCTTTCGTTGATAAAACATTGAACAACTGTAAAAAGGGTCACAAGAGCTGTGAATCTTGTCCAATGGATCGATCCGTTGGCTAAAAATCACAATAATTATGACAATTTGAAAAATTCTTCTATGGTACTTTTGATACAGATAAATGATGTAGCAAACCAACTAAATACTAATAGGACGATCTAGGTACTAAAAATCTGCGATGCAAACTAAACTGATGAAATAAAATATTCAATAATCCATAAAATTTCTAATTTTATCATTATGTCGACAGCTTGAACAATTTTCGAACAAATTTAGTCAAACCATGCAAACAGCGTAATAATGATTTTTATTTTGTACGTTACCAATACGATGAATTAATAAACTCCTACGCTCCTAAACATTATCAAATATTAACCCATTTATTCCATTTATAATTCACAATTTTTATTGCCATCTTCATTTCATAACGCAGTCCAGTAGATCGAATTGGATAAATGAAGGAAGAGATCGATAATTATAGGAAGCGCAATTCCGATCGAAAGTTTCCAAATTTATCGACAGTAAACAACAAATTCCCGCGTCTTTATCGATCGATCCAATGCGCTGAATTTATCATAACCCATATGTGTGCACAATGCAATAGCACATGGATCGATCGATAAAACGATAAAACGTGTAAAATTAAAAATAGTAAATACTGTACTTTCGACAGAAATTCTATGAAAAGTAAATTGCGCGCACTGTAAATTTAAAATGCGCGTTGTTATCAGATCAATTCCTTCATGATCATCGAGCATCCGATCGATGATTATGGGTAAATAAAAATCCGTAAAAGTGGAAATATCATCATCAAGAACTTCAACTATGAATGAAAGTATCATTGGGAGTCTCAAAGTCAATGGGATTGTTGATAGGCAGTATTCAGTAAGCCCTCCTCTAATCGCATTTTTCAAACTTCACTTCAAGTTCAGCTTATAACCCGGCCTGTCACGTACAATAATAAATGACATTTAAAACAATTTACGATTTTATTTTTATCATTCGCCATGAATCAATCTCATTCTCAAGGTCCGTTTGTTCTGATGTCAAACGTTCCCACGTCCAGTTTTCCTTATTTCGGCACATGAGTAAAAAGCTCCAGCTTTCGTCTGCAAAATGCTAAATAAAATCTGATCGGCGTCAGATAAGTCTCATTAATCTGTTTTGGAGCAATGAGTCGTATCAGTGTAATATGATCATAGCTTGGTCGGAAAAGCTGTGCAGAATATTAAAATAACATCGTTACAAATTTAACGACAAGTGTCAATGTTAAAATATAATCATTCCTAATTTTTCAAGTCCTATAGTTCAACAGCCAACTGTCGCCCCATTTTCTTCTATCATAGTTTGAGAAAACTCCTGTTGTTCCACAAATGACGACTTATGGATTTCAATCACCATCAAATGCGGGCGAAGGCTTCCAGATAGTGACGCCGTAGTTATAAAATGTCCCCTCACATACGTTGCCATGACTATTGCATTTGCAGTATCACGCACCATATACGTTCCTATTGGTGAGAATATCACGCATCGTATGTTCCTATTGGTCAGAATATCACGCGTTACCATGGACGCGTTGCTAGGATCACGCGTTACCATGGACGCGTTGCTAAGATCACGTTATCACCGGAGGAGGAGGAAGAGGAAAGCAGGCAGCACGAAGTAGTATGTCACGTGACTTCCAGCACGTGACACTACCGGGCAGGGAAGGGAGGCGGGCTCAAAGGCTCCCGAGGGAAGACACGATACTGACTGCTTCACAACGTTACCGTTCTGAGAGGAAAAGTTCATTTTTAGAGGGAAAACTTCATTTTGAAATTTCTGTTTCATTTACATTGAGTTAATTCCTATTTCATTGAAATTTCTATTTTATTTTGAAAATTCTTATTTAATTCTGAAAACTAATTAGGAGTGATTTCAAACGTAAAGCTTCATTTTGGCAATATTTCAAGTCATTGATAAAAATGCTTCGAATGAAATGAAAGAAAAGCTTGCCTTGTTGCCCACACATGTGACAATTAGCTCTTGTCCGACATCGTAGAAAGTATCGTCATTCTCAGAGGTGAGGATAGGCTCTGAGGCAAAGAGAAATTTCAAAACCTACTCATTATCAATTGTTCTAAGTCATTGTGAATTCATGATAAAAAGCTGTTTGATGGTCATTCTCAAACTGAGTCAATAAAGAGTTAACAAGATGAAAAGAAGGAAATATTTTAGTATCCCAACACTTCCAAACCAGCTGAATTGTTGTAGAACTGGGCAATGGACGGGCAGAAAAAGCCAAAAAAACACAAGGAAATACTTTTTTCCCCTAATTGCCTGCTGATTTGCCGTAGATGTGGGCAATGGACGGGCAGAAAAAAACATAAGGAAATATTTTACTCCCCCAATAACCTGCTGATTTTTTTGTGGAACTGGGGGGAGGGGCAGAAAATGGAATTAAAACACAAGGAAATAATTTATTCCATCAATTACCTGCTGATTTATTGTAGAACTGGGCAATGGACGGGCAGAAAAAGCACAAGGAAATATTTTATTCCCCCAATTACCTGCTGATTTATTGTAAAACTGAGCAATGGACGGGCAGCGGGCCGTGTACCGGCTGCACACGAAGGGGTAAGCCTGGTCGCTGTCCACGTCGAACCACCGCCCGGCTTTGGTTATGTCCATGATGGCTGAGGTTTCGTTACCCGCAGCGTTATCGGGGTTGTCTGCGGAGGTTAAGTGTGGTCGGTGTTTTGGTTAATTGTTTGTTCGATATTTTAATTGTTTATTTGTTTGCGGATTCCTGTTTTTGATTGCTTACGGAGTTAAACTAAAAGTATGTTGGTGAGGTTTTGAGTGATTGCAGTGTCAAAAGCAACCGCTCAAAAAGGCGTTACCACTTCTTTTGATGTTTATAACGCGTTAGTTTTCCAGCCCGCGTCAAGTTATCTACACGTACCTGTGTACCAATAGCTGAATCCCTTGGCGAGGTTGTTGGTAACTTGCCAACTCCAAATTCCCGGGCTGTACCACACATTATCACTCGTACTGAGCCCAATCCACGCCTTCGTTATGTCCTGAAAAATATGGCTTGAAATTGATACGAGTGACTGGATTTCTCGAAATCGACTTCAGGTATAAATTTGAAAAAAATTGAAAATTTTATTATTTCAGCATTTTTTCTATGCAATTCAAATATTCAACCGACGGCAACAAGAAAATTCAGGGAAAGTATAGGTACCCTATTCTCGACCCACCTTTTCGACCAGTAGCCTGAACACGGTTTCGCTCTCGTTCTTGTTGGATATCGTGACGAGGTGACCCTTCGGCTTCCACTTCTTCGAGCAGAAGTCAGCTGCTTCTTCTCTCTGCATGAAGGAGGCATTGATTACGGAATCAATATTGCACACTCTTAATTTAATGCTATTTTTGACCAATTATAACCTCAAAAAAGTTTGGTCTGTTCGGAACCCCTCAGTTTCAATTCTATGTTTTATAACATACATAACACAGCAAGGATATCCACTGGGCTAGGCACATAAATTACCCTTTCCCTGATATGGATTTTGACTAACCTTCTTCTTTTCGTGACTGATGAAGTACTCCTGCGGAAAGTAAACATCGTACGTCTCATCTCGTTTTACATCCACGTAGGCTGTAGCTTGCCTCATCTGTCCTTTGTTCTCGACAATGCACTGGTAAACACCTGCGAAGGCAGTATTAGTCATATCACGTGATATTTGCGTATCACGTGACCATGTCACGTGGTATGTCACATGATCAGTAAGGGGAGCAGTTGTCGGTCAGCAGTTAGAACTGAACGGATATCATGTGTCTTCCCAGGTACAACTCAAAAGCATTATGCCCGACAGCATCAAATTCGTGTCCACGGATACTATTTGAAATTTTATATAAAACTCGCCTTGATCGGATTCGTTGGGTGTGGTGAAGGTGAGAGTGATGTTCCTCAGCGTCGTGCCGTTATTATCCGTGTCTGAAACGTATAGAACTAATAAAAAGTGTAGTATTGATGGTCAAAATAATGAAAGAAATTGAAAAGGACATAGCAACTATTTCTGTCGTTTTCACCGGTTTTATCGATCGATCCATGTGCAGTGTGCACACATTTACGAAAGTCTATGACTTACGTATACTAAAAACTTACCAGTCGTATCTGTGATGATTCTGGCGGATGGTTTGAGGTCCAAGGATGCTCCATTTTCAATCGTCATGACAGGACCTCACTAAACTTACCTGTCTATCTGTGATGATTCTGCGATGGTTTGAGGTCGGGGATGCTCCATTTTTCAGCCGCAGGCACATGCAATCTCACTGTGGTGTAAACTTGGGAGTGCCATATTAGTGCGTGTCGGCCCCAGGCACATGCAGTGTCGGCCGCGGGCACATGCAATCGGGCACATGCAGTGTCGGCCGCAGGCACATGCAATCGGGCACATGCAGTCGGGCACATGCAGTGTCGGCCGCAGGCACATGCAGTGTCGGCCGTGGGCACATGCAGTGTCGGCCGCGGGCACAAGCAGTGCCAGCCGCAGGCACATGCAGTGTCGGCCGCGGGCACATGCAATCGGGCACATGCAGTGTCGGCCGCGGGCACATGCAGTGTCGGCCGCGGGCACATGCAATGTCGGCCGCGGGCACATGCAGTGTCGGCCGCGGGCACATGCAATGTCGGCCGCGGGCACATGCAATCGGGCACATGCAGTGTCGGCCGCGGGCACATGCAGTGTCGGCCGCAGGCACATGCAGTGTAGTTACACATGCAATTTATGTAGTATTTACACATGCAAATACGTGCACGCAATATTAATAATCTGGGCACATGCACTTATATTCGAATGTATCAATTTCATTTTCGAATTCAAATTCAGCATTAATAAACTATTTTGGAAAGATTATATATGCAAATCTTCAATAAAATCGAAAAGTCATAAACGCAGGATCATGCGATCTTGGCACATGCATTTCTGGAGAATGTAGTCTGAGGCTCATGCATTCCGAACCTAAACCGACCTGATTATGTCAAGACAAACCATGCAAATAACAGACTTCAAAGAAATCAAAAGTAGAAATACTGAAGCAAGTCCAACCCAAAGTCCCAACCACTGAACCCCAAAACCCCTAAGCCCCTCAAGCCCCCACTTTTGTCGTCTTAACCCCTCATCCCCACCACCCCCAAACCCCAACCTCTTAACCCCTAACCCCATTGCAAACCCCCAGAAACACTTACACGACTGGATCCACTGTGATGGCGCACTGGAGAGTAAAAGGCTTGTACTTGTTGGGGGTTATAGTGTAGGACCCCGGGGTGGACACGAAGTTGATGTTGTTGGATTTAGGGAGGACGGAGAGGTAGAGCAGGGCTCTCTTGGGTTTTCTGTTACCGGACGAGCTGAGCAAGGAAAAGGGTTATAATTATTAGTGATCTGAGTAGATCAGGGGTCAAATTAGTGACTCAGTTTAAAAGAAGGGGCTAGCAAATAATTGATTAAGCAAAAATTCAAAAGTAAAAAAGGAAATTTTATAACTGTTTAAGTGTTAAGGACTGATCAAGTCCGCAAAAACGAAGACCTAATCGAGCGCCAAACTTATAAAAAAAATCCGTTACTCATTTCACTAACCTGATGGTACAGGTAAAAGCGCGGTCCATGCTGGGCTGAACGTTCTTTAGGACCAGCTTTCTCTTGAAATCAGTGACTTCCATCGTATCAGTGTTCTCAATAGTACTCTCCTTCTTGGTGGATTCTAGGCGGAAGATGGTGTTACGAAAATCAAGGAGATAGGAATGTTTCATTGTTTCAAAGACTGATGAATATGCAGGAGATTTTAATTTGATGCTCTCAGGAAAGTATCCCAAATGGATCGGATAAACTCGGGTCAATGTATTTTATACTCTACTTCATCCATTATATTTCCAAAAAAACAGAGAAACATGAATTGGTCGAATCACTGCAACTTTGATCTGTGTTTGAAGATATTTTAATCTTATTCTACAAAACACAGATCAAAGTTGCAGTGATTCGACCAACTCGTGTCTATGTGCTTTTTAGCTCGGATCTACGAATTTTACAAACTAACCGTCTTCGCGAGTCCAGGAGACCGTTGGTACGGGGTTCCCAACTCCTGCACAGAAGAAGCTAGCCATCCCGCCCACCTTAGCCCGCCCTGCTACTGCCACAACCAGGTTAGGGTCGCTGTTAGGCTGCCCGATGAAACCCTGCCGAGGGGATTTGGTTGTCAAGTCGTGTTGCTGATCGATTTAAAGTATTATTCGGGACATTTGGGAACAGAAAATTATATGCATATTCATGCAATCTTGATTTCCTGACTTTGCCCAATTGTACATCAAGCAGTCTGTCAACATTTTTGGATGGATATAGGATTTTTTGCAGCCCGTACCTTGACCTCGAGCTCGACCTCTGCAACATCGTAGGTCTGTCCCTTGTAGGTTGCTTTGCAAGTGTAAGTGCCTGCGTCCGTGTTGTCTGCCATCATGATGTACAGGTACCCCCGCTTTACACCCAGATCCTCTGAAAACAGACAAAATATGGTTTTACATAGGAAGATGGAAATGCAAGTAGTCAAATCATGGTTAAAAGGTGAAGATGGAAGTGCAAGCAGCCAAAACAAGGCTAAAGAAACGTAGACATGTGTCCATCAAGTTCGTTTTTGGATACTCCCCCCAAGACCCGATCAGGCAAAAATCAAAAGAAGGAAACATCTTACAATTCGGAAACAAAATATAAAAGAACCTTTGAAATGCGAATGAAGTATCAAAAGGACTACAAATTCCACCGCATGGAAGCATTAACTCACCAATAGTTTTAGGTACAACAAACATTCGTACATCACTGACAATCTTATTATCTTTATACCTGAAGGAAGGAATAGTAGGGTTATATTTGTCCAGTTGAGCTAATTTTATTCAGTTGTTAGATGCTATGAGCAAGAAGGAATCAATGGATGAACAAAAATTAGAAATCTGAATAGAAGTTCAAAATAAGAAAAAAAAATACTGAATGACAATTTAGTGATAACTAAAAAAATTTCCTTGTGTTCAGACATTTTCCGCACAATCTACCCACCATGAGGCGGTGACAGGGGGCTCACTATCTGGCAACTCGCACGGTAAGATAGTAGTCAGGGCTTTCTCCTGGGTACTGTGGGTCACACGTTCAACTTCATCAGGGATGTCTATGTACTCAACCTGCACGTGGGAAAAGGGATAAAATATTTCCTTGTGTTTGTTATATATGCCAAACTGCAGCTAAGAGAATAGAAAGTATTTGTACAAATTCAACTTGTTGGAAACCTGATAACATATATCCGAGCGCAGTCAGTCACCACAGGAAAATGGTCAAAGTGGAAATGGAAAATTCCACTTTCCACTTGAAATAGGTACTTAGGTATGTATAAATGGAAGTGCAGACTGTAAAACAAGGAAATACAAGGAAGGAAATACAGGGAAGGTACCTATGTCTAGAATGTTCATGACTCACCCTGAGGTAACCGGTGTTAGAGATGAGTGAGTACTTGGCGTCCTTCCCACTATCTCCCTTTACACTGTCACCCGTCCTTACGATACAGTGGTAGAAACCTGAAGTGAGGGGTAAATGAGGGGAATGACGGGGGTACAGTGGTAGAAACCTGAAGTGAGGGGGAAATGAGGGGGATACAGTGGTAGAAACCTGAAATGAGGGAGGAATGAGGGGATACCTGAAGTGAGGGGGTAAGTGAGGGGATACAGTGGTGGAAACCTGAAGTGAGGGGTGAAATGAGGGGGGAAATGAGGGGAATGGAGTGAGGGGGATGAAATGAGAGGGGTGAAATAGATATAAAATACTGAAATTTTAGTTATTACTTTATTGATACATTATCCATGAAAATTTCATACCAGCATCTGAAGGTTGGATGGAGTTTATGTCGTAGTAAGGACTCCCCGTCTGCATCAACTCATTGTCACTGGAATGCTGTGGGAGAAAAGAGATAAGATACAAGATAAAACAAAGATAAAATCAAATTATAGGAAAGAGATGCAAAGGAAAGAGATGCAAAGATGATAAGATAAAGAAGCGATATCAAGAGTCACTTTGAAAAAATGTTAGATCTAAGGAAAGAAGTTTTATATATCTCCCTATTTTTAACAAAAATATTTGTTTTTGTAATACAAGATTATAAGATTATAAGATTTCTTGACTTACCGTTATTGAGTGAGACCCCAGGTAAAGCTTCGGAGACTTGTACCAATAATACTGGTAGTTAGTATTACCACTTACAGTACAGAACATTCTGAAAAACACGGATACATAAATACAAGGAAATATCTTTTAAGTTGTGGATTTCCAAATACTGACAGCTTATCGGAGATTGTTGTTTTCGCAATACAATTCAAACTCCTAACAAACTATGAAACTTGCTTTGATTGAACTATTTGGCGTTAAAATTTAAGATGAATAAGGCCCAATTAAGGCCCAATTTGATTAAAATTATCACATTAGCTCATATCATTACCTGATAGTATCACCCCTTTGCTTGACGACATCTTCCGGCTGTTTAATGAACTTGAACGCCATCAGACCTGGGAAGGACGTCTTGCTACAGCAACTCTGTACTGCAGTATGTAGATAAATACACAGTCAAGCCAGGTATTTTACAGGGGCAGTTCGAACTGCACTTTGCGCGGCTTAGGTTTGTGAAGTTTAAGTTTGCGCGGCGTATCTAGACATATGTATAACATGTCTGCATGCCGCGCATACTTAAGCCGCGCACTCAAATTAAGACGCGCAAAATGCAGTTCGCATTGTCACCGTTGTATTCGTAAATCTTTTAGAATGGAATATAGAGCAATTTCATCAAAATACAGTACAGTCTCCTTGAAGAAACGTGGTTCAAATTACTGCAGCCTTTTTTACTTTATCATTTCAAAAACTTCTAAATCCAAAATTGCGTCTCATTTTTAGTACGCGTACGTGTACTTTGAATCTTTGAAGGCGGAAGAGAGTTTTTTATGTCACCAATTAGCAATTTAAGACAAAAATACGATAATTTGGTGACGTCACTAGCCCTGCAAGAACTGTGTAAAAACCGCTTCTCATGAGAAATACACGCCTTACAACGTCATCAATTCACCACTGAAAATACCCGTTGATGACGTCACTCTCAACCGCCTTTAGCCCGTGTGTGGAACACCACTATACGCCGCGCGCGAGAAATAGGCGATTCAACTCATCATCAACTCACTACACCATGATATGATAATGACGTCAACTTAACCGCCTATTTCTCGTGAGCGGGTTTTAAAGGTCTGTTACCCGGCCGATGCAGGCATACAGCGGTTATAATTGCTTAATTACCGCAGACATTAA
This sequence comes from Beroe forskalii, assembly GCA_011033025.1. Lineage (NCBI taxonomy): Eukaryota > Metazoa > Ctenophora > Nuda > Beroida > Beroidae > Beroe > Beroe forskalii. Next base: position 21,450 of record WFMF01000288.1, on the reverse strand, counting down.
CTGCCTGAATAATTAGCGATTAGGTACTTAGCTTTGACGTTTAGAGAGATCGTGTGTATAAAGCGGTTTAATTACAGATTTCTTAATTACACCCCAACTGGTGGGTTCGGAAGCAAATTATATACGAACGGAATATTAGAAATTCTGTGAGATTCGTATTTCGGGATGGAAATTGTGGACAGATAAAGGGACGAAAAATGGCATCTATCTGGCGAATTGCATGATGATAAAGTGTGCGAAGTATTGGTTTGAACAATTGAACTCTACTCCCACCCAAAACCCAGAGAATCATATTCAACGGAAGCACAGGCCCCATGACACTCCCCCTGGCTACGGGCCTGTGCGGAAGAGGACTTATAATCAGCGAAATTATTTTAAATCAACCTTTATAATATTCACCTGATTTTGGCAGAACGTATGTGTCGAAAGGCGGACAGTCTCTGATCCTACTGACACATATTCCGTTGTCTACATCCTTTAGAATGGGCTTATCAAACCTACACGCACAACGCCTGGAAAGGGTGGACGATTATGGGGATACTTTCGCTGCATTTTTATCGACTTTATTATTTGCATAACGGTCATTTTAGTATTTTACCACCAGCCACCATAATCTTGATTATTTAAGACTCTTGATTATTTAAGACTCTGTAGAAATACCACGAAAACATAAGTTCCACCCAGACGAAATTGATGAATTAATAGATTAATTCTGAACAAATAATAACTATATAACTGAACACCCACTGTTTCCATTTCTTTGGCGGACACTCGTAGTCAGGAAGGGCGCAGGTTATGATGCAGATGGGGGCATCATTCGCCATTATCATGTCACCCGGGCATTGCTCTGAAAAAGAAGAGGTGATAAATTGGGAGTGAAATGATTACATTATTACATTGAATTTGAAAACATTGAACATGTTCGAAAGCCGTGCAACGCCCTCACACGGCTCTCAATTCTCAAAACGGTATTGGATCCACCGTTGTGTCCCTAGCCCTAAAAAATTACATCCAGCCCCATGAACTCACTTGGTTGAGGATCTCGTCTTGCCCGTAGAGCTCTGTCCTCACTGAAAGCGGAAGAATGAGAGGAGTAGTTTTGGAAAATGGTATGATCCTTAAATTATTATTCCAGAATCCTGAGTCTGCCAAATTCTAATACTAAAAGCTATAATTCTGCGTTGTTCAAGAAGATTTTTTGCAAAACATACTTAAGCCACCCCTCCCATGATTTCCTTATTTCACTCACAAGTAACAATTTGTGATAATTGATTACAATATTGTAAGATATTGCCGCTCATTCAAATTGTGGTTATTTATATTTACACCGCGCTAAAAAACCCGTTACCTGTACCAATTACTTGCACTACACTTAAAGTCTAAGTCTTAAACACAGCTTCAAAAAACTATACATCCTCAGTAAAACCTTCTCTTCTCCCTGCAGCGAAACCCACGTATAAGAGTTATCATGGTCACTATATATCCGTGCCATCGCGGCTTTTAAACTTAAAACCGAGTCCTACGGAGAACTACTACTACTACCGATGGAATATACTAGTTTACCCATAAATTCCGGAGCTTTAACCAATCAGAGCGCGGTATTCGCATTTTACTGCGCCCTGATTGGTTGAGAACTCCAGTGCTGTGGGTAAAAACCACGTTACGGCGTCGCCTATAATTACAGCTTTTAATTGATACCCTCACAGTCTGCTGGGTGGTAATAAGCGACCTAAAATTTTCTCGCTGAGACGATATTTTCAAGCAGGTTCTTAGTTTCAACGGAAATGTAGCACAGGACTAAAACCATGGCTTTGTGTCGCGGATGGATTACAAGCGAGAATCTGTGACGTCATTATCACTGGTTTACATGGCGAATTGTTGGACCCGAACCGTCTTTTTTGCGTGTGCACCCCCTATATGATTGGCTCACGTGGGTCATATAATTGCAGGTATAAGCGGAATTACAGAATTACAAGTCTAGAAAGAGTTCCGATGTTTCGACCACCCCGCCGGAGAGAGGAGATTCTCGTCTTCCGAGAGGAGAAAAAGATAAACTTACAGGAGATCGATCAGATGAATCCGGATAAATCTGTGGATCTTAGGGGCTGTATCGGTGTTCAAAGCAGAATATGCGATAAACTTCACAGCACTGTTTGATTATAAGTTTCGTGTACCAGGGCCGAGGTGCCTTTATGAATCGCGATCTAAAATGAAATTACTGCACAATTATAATACAACTATCCTAAGAGTTTCATTATATTTTACCCGACCAAATTATGCTTTTTGATACTTTTGAAATAGAAAGGTTAAATTCAAGGCTTATGTGTTCAAAGTACACATGAATTTTGCGAAGTGAGACGCTCCGATTTTGTGAGTCACAATGTGACGTAACATGACGCAATCCATTTCAAGGATCAATCATTTATATACTTAGCTATTGTTCATATCAGATTGGATTTTGACGTAACAATTCGTGCTGATTTGGATATTATAGTGATATTGTTCGAATGACGTTTCATGACGTAATTGACCATTCATTGGCACGTGCAAATTGATTTACAGTGGACAGGAGATAACTGTTCAGTAACAGCGCAGGGCAGGCAATTACGATTGTGTACCAAGATTATCTGGTTTCAGCGTCTTTAGCTCTTGTTAAGTTCTGTGTGATAACAGATAGCAGATATCTGATATGTCTATATGTTCCAGGCTAATTGTCAATACAGTGGCAATGTGTACGTACGATATGGAACTCAGATTTGACGTTTAGACAAATCATTAACAAGCTATTAGTTTGTGGTGGAACTTTGGAAAATTAGAGCAAAACAGTGAAGTGAAGGGAAACAATATAATAGACAATATAGGCAGAATCGAAACAGTATACCTACAGACAGTTCTGACTCCTGTGTCGGAACCCGCCGCAGATCTATGGCAAGTTCTGTAGCAGATCTATGGCAAGTTCTGGGGCAGAACCCTCCACAGTTCTGTGATAGAACTGCGACAAAACCAGTGATAGTCTTCTGTCCTTTCATCTGTGACAATTGACCGGGGTCCTAGAACCCTCAAATTAGTTAAAGAACCATTAGCAATCGTAAAACAGAACATGTAGTATTCTTTCATGACAGTATCTTCTGCATTAGGATTGAATCGTCTCTTCGGTGACAGAACCCACAGCATTCCTGAGAAGATAAAACCAGTGCGCGCGCGGCGCGAAAAAATCACAGTAAATATGTTTCGAAGGCCTTTTTACTGAAATACGCCACCGCGCGTTACGTCTAAATTTAGCCTATCTTTGCAGTCTATTTCAGGGCAAGCGGCATCAACGTGGCTAACTGGTTTTCAGACTATTTTACAACAAGAAAAGCTATCTTGCCGTACTTTTCCAAAAACAAAGAAAAAAGAGAACTACCTTGTGATTTGCAAACATCGATAATTGATTCATTTCCGTCACGAAGACGACAAAAACGTAGGTGCGCGCGCGTCTCACGAACCGCCAAAAAGTAATTGGCGGGAACATCTGCGTTCACTTTCCCTTTTTCTGTATTGATTAAGCTTTTTTTGCTTAAGACCTTGATGAAATAATGAACATAATAGTTACCATTTTCAACTTTTCATAATTCTTCAGGGTCTTGACAAGTTTACATGGGGTAAAAGAGACGACTGCTTGAGCTCTTGAGGTCTCTGTGCTTCTAAATGTTCTATTATTCATTTCAGCAATTCAATATCTATCTACGTTGGCACCAGTCAGAACTTAATCCTGGCACCAGTCAACCGTTGACAACACTTCTCTGAAATCACTCAACTGCAGACGCCAGGTCTAATCCTAGAATCAGGAACCAGTTAGATTTCAGGATTTCAGAATTAACCAGTAGCATTCTTCTAAGATTTACACACCAGTCACATCAACTTTAAAAACATATTCATATATTTTCTACAACTGTGAGTTGTCATCGGATTAAAAAGTGTGGGTATACAGCTCTCTCGGTATTTCAGAATTGGAACTGCTAAACCTAGTATAAAACAGATGCAAAAAGTACCTATAAAAAGTACACATGCTTACATTCATACATCCTGATGCACAATATAAATGTCACACAAGCAGTAATAAGCACGTCACAGACTTAAATACATTTCCTTCGTTCAAAACAGATGGGCACTTTGACGTTGTCAATTACAACATTTTAAACCATGATAATGACGTCACTCTCAACTGCCGAATGATTATTAAAATGTGTGTAGATACAAGATACACCTATCTACGTAGGAGGTAGGTAGGTACTTGCATGATCCGATACATATTATAATTACATAAACAGTTTTACCAGATATTATCGTATTATATGCCTGGGAAAAGGCACAAACACTTCATACATACATACCAATCGCATTTTAATAATAATAATTACATAAAATGGTGGTATATTTATGATAATGTGAGCTGTAAAATATAGTAAAATATCTCATCATGTTATAATCTAATCTTCCCCGACCATAAAATACACTAATATACATACACCTAAACCTGCACACGTAGGTATATGTTATACCTGCACGTCATATTATAGAAATACTTAAATTATAGTTGGTACAATCTGCACCAGACAGCTGATTCCGACTTTTTAATTTACCTATACATTTTACAGTAGGTAAATTCGGCTAATTTCATGCATCTTTTTAGAATATTTTCCTTGAAAAAGCAGTGAAAGTAAATCTTGCTGAAATGGTGCGTCAAAGATCTCGTGTGTATTAGGGGTGTTAGGCGATTGCACAATCATTAAACAGCGCACTCGACACGAAACAGTGACCAAATACAACCAATCACATTGCAACATTGCCCATATCACGTGACCTAAAAGTCACGTGACCAAGCAAACAATATACTAGTTTGGCTCTACAGTTCTCTCTCTGAGGTTCTAATTAATCAGAACTTCAGAAGACGACTATACGCCACGCACAAGAAATAGGCGGTTCAACGTCATCAACTCACTAAATCATGATATGATAATGGCGTCATCTAAACGCCTATTTCTCAAGCGCGGGGTTTAGCAGCAGCCTCATAACTTAACACGGGACAAGACCAACAGCACCATCTGTTGATTAATGGGAGTCGCGTGTCTTTAAAACAAATATTTGAAGGGTTTGAGGCAAACTTTGTTGTTAACAATATCTAAACATGCTTGGGAATGATTAGTTGGCGGTTTACAATGATGTAATAATCAGGTTTTGAAATGTTACCTTTTGGCGTCGAATTGTTCATTTCCGTGCTCACGCAACCAAATCATGGTATTATGTAATCTTACAACCGTTGTGCATGTTATAGGTTAGAGCAGAAACCTTGAATAATATTGTTTTGAAAACAGGGAGATCCAATCTTATTGGAGCCTGAAAATCTTCCCAAAATACTAAAATAAGACAATATACATCATCCATCCTTATAAAGTTGTAATACGTATCACCCTAAATCATCCCTAAATCATCCCTAAATCATCCCTAAATCATATCCCTAATCACGGGCTTGGCTTCCTCAGAAAAAAGAAAATTCCATCTTCTTACACACTGCGTCAGCTACTTACACAACCTTTAAATTACACAGATCCACGACATTTTAGCCAGAAAGTCCGCCTACTAAATTAGCAGGAAAATGAAAGACAAGACTATAAGATGTACTCTTCTGGCTAGCTAGTACACGCCACAATATTCCTTTAAATATATCGAGCTATGGTATGTGGATGTAAATTCAAATTTGTAGATTTGGATGTAAATTTAAAACGTGTTTTATCGTAAATATATACGGCATAATTAACAGTATACGAACACGGTATGGTTGTAAATTTTCCGATTCCAGACACGAATATTAATTAGTTACAAAGGATTCAAATGTACGCTGGTGATTATTTAAACTTTTTAGTAGGAGTACTGAAGTAGTGTACTGCATCAGGAAATCGGGCTACGAGGACAAAGGCAGTATTTAAACAGAAGGGAGCCTGCTTTCCGGGCAAATAAAGCAGAATTGAGCAGAATCCAAATAATTATGATTTATAATACCGTGTTCAGTGGTAGAATAGATTTCATCGATTCAACAAAATATCTGATGCCCATCTTTGGCCGAATGGTATCGGGTCATGGATAATTTTAAGTAATTTCATCCCATTCCCGCGTACAAAAAATGAAGAGTATGACATTATCAATTCAATTGACCATTCTCAATCACAATACTGATAACTGACTCCTCTTAAAAGATCACCTAGTGTTAATTATAATCTTAAAACCGCCCACAAAATCTTTGGTTTTGACACACTAACCTGGAATGATAAGACACAGAACCGTTACTGCCAATGATAACATCCACAGTTCGAGATAACACGTCGTGATGGGGCGTGTCCCTGCACGGTCTACTGTCCTGTGGTAAGGGTTACAATGAAGAGTTACAATAAGGGTTTACAATAATGAGGGGTTACGATTAGGGGTTACGATAATGGCTAAAATGGCGGGGTTTCAATGAGGGGTTTCAATCAAAAGGTTACAATGAGGGGTTCCAGCTAAGAAGGGGAAGAAAAGTTAAAGCATCATTCTAACACTTTTTACCCATCCTGTGGCCTGTAATTGATAAGAGTGTACATAGTAAACAGTAGTATTTTACGATAAAGTTGACTGTTTATTGTATTTGTATACTACAGCACAGAAGTGCTGTAATATTATGATCAAACATGTCTCTCTGGCCAGTTGAAAATAAAAATAAAATATTTTCTCAAGTAATTTATGTTTAGTAGTTAGTTTTTACTGCTCATTTCTAAAGTCTATATGTTTTACAGTAAGCTTTGATATTATTAATTTCCCGGGCTGAAATTCATAGCATAATTATCACATTCCTTCCGGTTCCATCTGATAATGAATTCCGCTATAGGGATGTTATGTATGCTTGTACTTAGAATGAATATGCATGACTCCTAAAAAATGAATTTCTACTTTTCAATAGCAAAAGTAAGTAATATACCTAATAAAGAAAACATTTGCAATAAGTAGAAAATATTTAATGCTGATTATTATTATTATCATTATTGATTCAGGATATTACCTATATAACAAAATTACACATTTTCAGTTCCTAATGCTGAAAAGTAAAACCAGGAAATAACCAATGTTTAAATAACACAATGTTTAACTCTTCCTGCTTTCGGTTTTCAGCATTAAAATATGTTAGCTATATATTAATTGAAAAAGTTAAATTATTTAACGAAAAAGTTTTCTTGCTGAAAATGTTTTCTTAATTAAGGAAATTCAATGACATCTTAGTAAAGAAGTAAAGGAATCTTACCATTGAGATCTCTGTTTGTTGATCACTACTTGATGAGCAGTTAGCAGGACAGTAAAACCTGAAAATAAACACTTATTAGTGAACTTACGGCATTTATTAATTTCACGAGAGTAATAAGATGACGTCATCAACTCCCCATTCTCAACCCTGATAATGACGTTACTCTCAACCCATTCTAAACCCTGCACACGCCTCACAAACACAGACCATGCTACTTTTAGATCCTCTGCTCACCCATTTTACCAATTTGCTCGTGGTTTACCATATCTGGATCAAACATACCTGGATCAGCCAAATCCTGCGTAATTACAGACTAAAATGACGTCATCATCACTGGTTTAAATAGATAATTCATGACGTAAAAGTACCTAATATATTTTTCGGTGCGTGACGTACCTATTTGTATATATTTCCGCAGAAGCAGCAGAATTACTACAGATGGTTATTCAGTAGTATATAAACGCCGTGCACAAGAAATAGGCGGTGTGATGTCATCAACTCACTCCATCATGATATGATAATGACGTCATCCTACCCGCCTATTTCTCTACTATATAATGCTCGATGTCACAATGAAGGAGTATACGTGTTCTTCTTGTATAAATATTATCTATTGACCATGCCTGAACTTTAGATTTAGACCAGTGATGTCATTATCATGACTTAAAATGGTAAGTTAATGACGTTTCACTGACATTCAGACAAGCATATATGTCTGTTGATCGGTTTGTCACGTGACATTCCCTGGAAATGTTACGACCATCGACTCAGATAAAGAGAGAATGAACCGGCAGATACTCAAAGTATGCCCTCATGAGAAAAATAGGCGATGTTATGATGACGTCATTATCATAGCGTAACGTAGTGAGTTGATGTCGTATACCACCGCCTATTTTTCGCGCGTTACGTTTCAGATATATATATAACGCGAGCCGTTTGATAGGCACATAATCACGACATCAATATGGTCAAATGATCGTGGAAAGTAAACAGTTACGTAAAATGATTGGTATTACGCTGTACACCTAGTGTATGGCGCGAGCGCAGCAAACAAATTGGCGGTGGAAAGTAATTAACGTACTGTTCTAAACCATGATAATGATGTCATTCTGAGACGTATATGTGGTTTTTGTATGCCTCATATATTTTGTACACTGATTGATGATCAGTCCGCCAATTAGTGTCTTGTTAACCACAAGCATTTCAAGTATTTTCGGAACGTTTTTAGGATTTAGAGATGTTTAACTTTTCAGAACAGTGGAAAATCAGGGGAAAGATGAATGCCGGTTTGAGGTTTTTTAAAAAGGATACACTGTGATTTTGTGGTCACGTTTCAAACTCAAATATAGCAATTTTACAATTTTCAAACACTGAATTAGCGTAAGGTAAATGTAACTTTTCCTTATGAATCAATAGTTTATCTCTCTTTCTTATCTTTGATTTCTGCCTCTATCTTTTGTCCACTATCTTTTTGTCATTTTTTATACCTGTTATTCCCCATTTCTTAAGTTCTTACTTTCTTTCCATATCTTTATTTCTACATTCACCCCTTTAACGAAAGTCTTGCATTTGCTTTTCAGTATTAGTTATCTTATGTCTTATCTTATCTGTGTCAAATGTTGGTTTATACAAAGTGATTTTCTCAACACAAATCCAGATTATCTTATCTGTTTTATCTTATCTGTTTTATCTTATCTGTTTATCTTATATGTTTTATCTTATCTGTTTATCTTGTCTGTTCCATCTTATCTGTTTTATTTTATCTGTTTTATCTTATCTGTTTCATCTTATCTGTTTTATCTTATCTGAGTTTTATCTTATCTGTTTTATCTTATCTGTTTTATCTTATCTGTTTTATCTCATCTCTTTATCTGTTTCACCATTCTGTTTTATCTGTTATCTAACCTCTATCTTAGCAGTTCTTATCCCTATTCCATCTTCCCCTATCTCTGCTCATGATCTTTATTTTTCATCCCTTTCTCTCACATCTGCTACATAATATCCTCGTATATAATATTTCTGTCTTTATTTCTCTATGTTTCTATGCAAACCTTTACATATCTCTTTCCACTTTCTATTGCATATCTCTTTCCACTTTCTACCTGTTTCTATACCTGTTTCCGCTTCAGTTTACACTGAAGACTAAAGGAGATACGCTGCTGTACGAATAACAGATACCCAACCATGTACATCGTACGTAGATATAACGTACTTACAACTTTCTATTTATAGCTCATTCACAGCAAATGGAGGAGTAGTTTTGACGTCATTATCATAGCTCAAAATAGTGCTTTACTGACGCAAAACGAACTATTCTCCACCGTCAACCACATATAATAATGGTTCGTACAGCGAGCATGTCAAAGACTTGGAAACTCTTTAGTGCTGAAGATTATTAGTCCTCAGCAAGCAATTTTCAACGAATCACAGAATGATGAAACTTGCGCGTATATTATATGTACAAAGATTTTTTCCCAAAACCAAAAAGGATTTGGTTGTGATGGTCCGCGGCGGTTTTAAGGCGTTCTTTACTGTAAAACCCATGATATGAGAAAGAACGCGACGGTTAAAACTGCTGAAACGTCACTTATAAAACATACAGCATTCACGTAACTTTGATGCATCAAAAAGTGCCGTTGCGGCAGTTTTAACCGTCGCGTTCTTTCTCATATCATGGGTTTACAGTAAAGAACGCCTTAAAACCGCCGCGGACCATCACAACCAAATCCTTTTGGTTTGGGAAAAAATATCACCCTTTTTCTGTGCCGTGATATTGAAATTTGGCGTCAAATCACGCGTAAAAATTCACATAGCATTACTGATGACGTCACAATTACGTCATTAGATGAGCTATCTGAGACCCATTCATTTACACAGTTGGGACTATGACCGACAACATATCCAAAGATGAAGTTCTGGGGTGGTCCCGTTCTCTCCACTAGCTTCACAAGATTTGCCAGTTTTTTGAATTTTTTCGTGTCAAAGTGCTTCGAACAATCGCAAATATCTCAATGATGCCGTAGAGCCCAGAACTTTTGACCACATCTTTGGAAAGTACATTAAATTTCCTTTCTGCGCTAACAGGAGCATTTTTTTCTATCTCGAAAGCTTCATACCGAAAAATTGCGTTGAAAAACGCCTATTTTTGGGAAAATCGACATTTGAAATTCTTAGTTTTGTGACGTCATTATGACGTCATTATCGTGACGTAAAATAGTTTTTAAGGTCACTAACTGCAAGTTCTATCTTTCTACTTTACAACACTGGGTCGATGAGCTCTGTATCTTTTATGGTTCCCGAGATATCGCCATTTAAATAGGGTATACTTCTCGCACTAAAGCGTCATCTCTCGTATATGTATATACCTCTATATGTATATATATGGTCGTAACCCAATTTAACAAGAACACCCCCGATTTTGGCAATATTCAAGTTGTAATAACTCGGTCATTTTTCATCCGATTGACCTGAAATTTTGACAGTTGCACCTTTGACCCCTAAACATGTGATGTTCAAATTTTAGTGCGATTTCGGCAACGGGAACTTGCTCAAATTTCAACGTGAAATATGGTGAATCCATGAAAACATATAGTTGGGGGCTGGCAAGCAAAGTTAAGAAAACTCACTCCCGATGCTCGGAGGCTCGTGTACTGTTAGAATAGCCGTCCAATGCTCGCCCTCGGACCCTTCGGGTCTCGGGCTCGCTCAGGCCTTCGGCCCTCGCACTGTTAGGTCCGCCGTCCAATGCTCGCCCTCGGACCCTTCGGGTCCTCGGGCTCGCAGTCAATTTCGGCCCTCGCACTGTTTGGACCGCCGTTCAATGCTCGCCCTCGGGCCCTTCGGGCCCTCGGGCTCGCAAACCGCCGCGGGGGGCTTGCCAGCCCCCTGATATCTCGCTCGCGTTACGAATATATAGGTCGTTTTATAGCTGACGTCATTATCAGGGGTTATAATGGTGGGTTGTTTGCCTAAATCTGTCTACTTTGAGTCCTGTGTATAGCAAATATAACCTGTGCTATGATATCACGTTCTTATCTATTTCCTGATAACGTGTGACGTAGCTTTGAAACGGCATAAACAATGTACAAATAAAATATACCTTAGGAGGTGTATTTATGCGGAGTAAAATGTTGGTGTTCACAAATTTGGTAGGTTGTAATTTGGGGATCTTTCTCAAGTCATTACTCTAGTTAACATATGATAATGACGTCACTTTGAAATTTCATGGTGGGTGAAAAAATGGGGATTTTTCTGGAAAATCCCCAAATAACAACCTTTATAAATACACCTCCTAAGGTAAACGGACTGAAAGTAGAGACGCATAGGACGAAGTTGCGAAAATTGAACTACCCATAAAATTAGGATGAAATGGGCTTTTGATAAACTTTTTGGCAATTCACTCAAGGTCATCGAAGTGCACGATATTATCAAGTTTCATGAAAATCGGACCATAGGAAGTGGACAAAACTGGCGTTTTGTCCATATATACTTTGTAAATATATACTTCCTCGGCACATTGGATTCCATTTTCATGTAAATTGGAACCACACGGAAAAATAGGGTTAGGTAAATGATTCCAATTTCTGACGAATATTTTTATCTACGAACTACAGTACAGAAGTGATGTACTCTGATCATCCATGTTTATCGGTAGTAGGCAAAAAATCAAAATCATGCTCCTATTATGCTCATTTATTTATGGAATTGTCGTACTTGAATGAATGGTGTTACGAAGAGAGAAAGAGGCAAGTTAACAGTACAGAGGCAAGTTTTGTGGAAAACGGTTCTAAAACTTGAGATTTATAGCATAGACTTTGTGTTCATACACTTAAATTACAGTACTACGGAACGCAAAATCATGTAAACCCATGCCAATGCTACTTACTTGATTACTTACTTATATTACTTTATATATGAAATGTTTATGTAGACCAGTCACGTAACAGCAATTGATTGATTTAAACCACTCTCTAGGACGCGTTTCTTCTTTCATTGGAGATGAAAATATAATCATTACAAATGACTATGAAATCTGCCTCACAGATCTGCCTCACAAATCTACCTCATCTCGTGTATGTACTTATCTAAATCCAGCGACACATTCAAATTTCACATAAAACTTTCGAATGCTCATTGCACGTCCTTGCGAGACGTTAAATACGAAATTTGAGTAAATGAACAATTTGAGTAATGAAAAACTTTTGAATTTTAGGTAATAGCTAATTTTAATTTATATACATAAATTATATACATCGAATTTAAACCGTTACTTTTGTGACCAGCTCCTCTTTGGGCCGGCTTTAAGTGCCCTATTTTAAAATAATGAACTTATGGAATCAGTCAAAACCAAAGGCCCTTATTGGTCCATATTCCACAACCTTCATTATATCAAATGTATGCATGGTTAATTAATGATCATATAATTATATTCGACATATCAACAGAAATGAATGCCCTGCTCCATTGATTAATGCCCTAATGCCCCACTCTCGAGCACTTCTGTACTGTAGTTCGTAGATTAAAATAGTATCCGACCTTTGCTACGTTATAATGGCACTGTTCCCCGAGATTAAGAAGATCATTTTGCTGCAAGTCAATGGCATTCTTTACATATTAATGCGGGCTAATGTGGGCGTAAGGGCTGTGAAAAGGGCGAATCAGCGGCATCAAGTTCCCATTATAACCCAGGATAATGGCGTCATCAGTTCACCAATATCGGAGTCTCTGAGCTGGAAGAGAATATTCGAACAGGCATGAAATATGATGTTTTGTGATGCGATGAAGCACCCATGAAGTAACAACTTGCTGCAAGGAGTAAGGACTACCATTTTAGCACGGTAATTCACGAATTTTTCTTTGTCCCGATAACTAATCGCTTTTGACTTTTAGGTTGAAAATAATGCATATTCTCCTATGTATCATAATGAAAAAGACGAACCCTATAAACCATCAATAATTCATCCTGAAAGAATCTAACTAGGGATCAAACGAAGCGACAAATATTTTTTGACTACTTATCCCATTAAGCTGTTAGTCATACTTCACAAATCACAATTGGCACATTAAGATAGTTATTGTAATAATTCTACAAAGTTACAGAAACCGCTACCACTGTGATGCTAGTAAAGTATCATATGCTCATATGAGCAATTTGTGAGATTAATAAAGAGGAAGAACTGCCACGTAATATTTCCTGGTCACGAACAAAGTGTAGTTGTAACAAAAAGGGCATATAATATGGTTTGGAGTTCAGGGACTTCTATATTTTGCCGACTCTTGATGAATAAGCAAATCATATTTAATTTCTAACCAATTTCTACCATTTTTACTCTAAAAAATTCGAAAAAGTCTTCAAACTCTTTTATTCCTGATCCCCCCTTAATTGTCAGCAAATTGTCTACGAAAGTCTACATTCACTCATTCCAATCAAAGCAGCGAATTTCAATTTCAACTTACTAATTCTAATTAAATAATCATACGTAGGATAATCATGCGTATTAATCGCACGTACCCAGAATTTCATTTGATTCATTGAATTTAATGGTCTCCAACGAAATTCTAAATCTTGCCGTGTCCAAATAGAAATAAACCATTCGACGGTAGCATTTTAGCACTCAAGCCATCGCATTAACATCACTCCCATAATTTAATTTTACTCAGCATAATACACACGTTAATTCAAATTATTTACTCATATAATTCTCATAATTTAAATAAGTTATATAATTATAAAAATCATTATTTGATCCCCTAACTCTCACGAATCTCCAACGAACATGAACCTCACATTATTATATAGAATAATCGAGAATTCGAGTGTGTGTTTTACATTGCACAATACACTTCCGTAATCCATACATTTGCCTTCGTACGCACAATGCGAAAAACATTTCCAGCTAAAAGTGTCGTAATCATCATGTCAAAACTAAGCAGCACTGATTACGTCACACGTCTATTTGCCATGTGTGAGCCTCACTATACTTTACTACCAGGAGCTAATTAAGCAATTATTTTGAATTAAGCGACCGTGAGGTGGCTTATGATTTATAAATCCTCAAGATGATACGCCTCAAGCAAAATATCACTAGGCTCCCGCAAGTAAACCACGGGAACGCGGGCGACTGCTTGGCACGTGAAAATGATGTCATTTTTGGGGTTTTATATAGTGAATTGATGACGTCAGATAGTATGGTTTTGGTGCTTGCCGTACTTGAAATATATATAGCGTTCTCCATGCTCCGTCACAATTACACTATTTTAATCTAGTCATTGTTGATCTAGACTATCACGTGATCCCTATAATATTAGACCACGGGGTAAATATCGCGCGTGACGACCAATGGGATGGCAGGATATTGGGTCACGTGATTGTGTCTTGTTCAGACACTAAGTTGGCTTGGTAACCAAGTTTCCATGAAACCCATGCTCCCGAGCTTATATATATTTTAGATTTTATAACTGCTGTAATTTAAGTATCGTGAGTGTAAGTATGTGTACAATATAAACACAAACACGCACCAACAGACATACCCTTTCGTATACCTAAATATACTGCCCGGAAATTTCGTGGATTACGGGCGAAATTACGGTAAAATTCTTGAAAATTTAGAGGGGAAGATTATAAGTTTCCTTCTGGAGTATTTCGACCATGTCGAATATGAGTTCCACGTGAATAATTGGCGTTTAGGAGCACCGTCATTATTATGAGATAAAGTAGCGAGTTAATGAGGGCAAAACGCCTTCTTCAACCGGCTACAAAGTACCGAATATAAGAATCACTCAGTTCCTACCAATGTAATAAAATGACGGGATAATATTCCACCACAAAAGAATCCGTGATCCGATACAACTTGCTAAATTCGCCAATTTACGATATACAAAGCCGGATTTCCGGCGGACAGTCATCCCCTTCCTAGTTCCCATATATATGAAATGACAACCCCTGAATTAAATGAGAACAAACTTTATTACTATCTACAATTAATCAATTACGTCTAGGATTTGGAGTAATCTTGCACTGCGCAATTTAATATTTTATATATGTTATATGTAGGTAATGGGGTTATAACAAAAGGAGGATTGAGCCCAGCCCAGACTAAACGTTTCTCCTATCAAAGAGACGGATTACAGGTCTCTAGACCGCGGTAGACGAAACAAATGACGTCATCATGATACGTTAACGTTGCAAACAGATGCCGTCAAACGGCGTACTCCCCGCGTCTTTAGACTGTAGTACAATCCCAGTGTGTGTTTGTGTGTGGAGATTAAATGCTTCCTATAAACCGCCAGCCTGCGCTCAAATCCCTCATATCAGAGAGAGTAATGTGTGTGTCTTACGATGTGCGGAGTAAGCTGTGTGGGCTTGACATTGATAAGAGTGGAAAAGAAGAGTTAAACGAAGTTTTGCATCAACCAAAACGTCATGAAAAAGAAAAAGCAAAAGATATATGTAACTGGGAAATAGGTACCGCACAACAATACGATCCTATTTAGAAACTCAGCTATCCGATGCCTACTTGAGGAACGAAGATTGAAGAACAGTAAATGCAAAAAAAAATAATCCTTTAACGACCAAAATCTACATTCAAAAGTCAAGCATACAATTTGAATATATGATTGATTTCAAGGAGTTTTTATGAAGTTCTACAAGTCTTTGACAATGAATACAGTAAGTGAATAGATTGATTTACCTGCATCTTGAAGAGGAACATTCCTTCACCAGAGTATCACAGTTTGCTCTGACATGCTCAATTCCTGCTGTCAAAGCAACACAGTGCCAGAGGATCACCATCAGGAGTAAAGGGAGAATGTTGCATTTTCGTTGCTGGGTCTGTATTAACATAGTCCTACAGAAGGTGAAAGATTAAAATTTGAAAATGAATGGTGTTTTGGAATCATGACTTTTAATTTAAGATTCACAATCAGAATAATGAGATAGGGTATTGTTTCTAGTTAGGTATGTAACTTTTATATCTGGGCCAGCTATTGAAAGGCCAGCTATCAAATAATATAAAAAATCTAGTAGGCACTTATGTACCCACGAAAATTTAGTATCGGAAAAAGTTAACTTTAGATAGATAAAGTGGTGCCAACTCGATAAAGTGGTTTCAATAAGTATGAAAATTCTGTCTACATAATATGATTCTCTATGATATCAAATTTATAACCAAGCAAACATTGACAAATAAATGAAAATGATGAGATGAGGTTGTGGAATGAATGTATCTTCTCAAACTTATGGGGAGAATACCTTATTACAGGAAACTAAGTTTACATATAATTAAGCCCTAAGGTCTCAAAAAGGGCTTAATTTCATGCACCTTAATGACATGTATTCATAATTTCATGAGGATTGAGGACTAATTTTTCAAGCAAATTTGAACATAATAAGTTCGAAAACATTGATTTTTTTCAATTATTTATTATTCAGTATTGATTAAGCTTTGATAATTGATATGATGCCGGATGGAAAGCCACTGGTATTGCCAGACAGATCTTGGAGCTCACTCCTTGACAATGTTTCCAAGGCCGTAATGATAATCAGCTATTATGTGGTGTTTTGTGGAAACATATTCCTTCATTAATTTGATGTACCTGATTATAAGATTCTCATGATGCTGTGATAATTTATTCTATAGGTTATTTGGTGGTAATTGGAGAGTAATTTAAACTATCAAAGTGTCAAATGAAGAAATAAGGCCAAAAATTCCCAATTCGTAACATATTAAGTCTTAATTATTTGCATACAAGGCTGAAATTTCTATCTCATGAAATTTATATCTCCCCAATGATAATTTGGCTGCATGTATTTAAGAATGCACTAAATTAGTCTTACATGTAATTAAGCCCCAGGGCCTCAAAAAGGGCTTAATTTCATGTAGCTTAATGACATGTAAGCTCATTTTTCTGAAGGCGATATTTCCTGTAATAAGGTATATAATTTAGTATGCATGCATGCTGGAAAAATGATAAATTTTTGATGAGCTCATTTCAGGATGGCCCAATAGGTGTTGATTAAGAAAAGCATAGCACCTACCATGGATAAGTTTTTGACCTTAAGAGCTATACAACAGTATGTATTGAAAAGAAATTGAAAGAAAATACTCATATTATTAATCTGATTAAACAAAAAAAGATAAATTTTCAGGCCTAAGAACACAAGTGGGTATGTACCGTACTTTGCCTGCAAAAATTCTATTCAAGTTCAATTGCTTCACCTACCTACTATAATACTCCACTCAATGGAAAGTAGCTGAACCTAGTACCTACAAGAAAATGCAGCAGCTATTGTGTCAAATGTTGGTTTAAACAAAGTTTTTTTCTCAACACAAATCCACATCAACAATAATCAAGATTTTGAAAATTATACAATATAAATCATGGTTGACATGATGTAGGTACTGTAAGTTTCAAGTTAATAGGCCCTTCACAAAGTAAGTTCAAGGATTAGGTCAACTGACACACAGCAATTGCTCCCTAGTTTCACTAAATGAGTTCGCAAAAGTTAGAGGAATATCAAAATTTACTCAGATCAATTGACACACAGCACACCCAAATAATTTGCAGTGATTGAACATGATTCATGATTAAATTAGTAACATCTTACATCATATGTTTACATATTTTATGATTGATAATTGCAGTGAAACACTGAATTCTCAATAAGTCAATTATGGTATCAGGTATCCAACTCACAAACTATGTTGGTACTAAGTACTATTCAACTGACAGTTTAAAGATGAATATAGGTATCTCCTTTTCAGAAACTCTGCATTTCATAAAACTCAGACATTATGTTATGGTGCCAGGGACTGACTGCTGGGGGGCCTACCTCATAAAAAGCTCTTGCAATTTAAACACTTTGAAAGCTGAGGTAGGTATTGGACTGAATCCAAGCCTGCACACCACTCATCTAGGTGTGACTCATTTGGATTTGGCTTAGTACCTCGCTAGAGAAACTGCTGGAAAGAAAGGTAAGGGTACAGATTGATAATTTCTTGTACAAATCTCTTCATCATTCAGATATAGTTCTTGCTAACAGCCTTAATGATAAAGACAACTCATTCAAGACAATAAGCAATCCACCAGCAATACTCCATAAAATAAAGAATGATTTCTTCGAAGCATCAATCAAGACATCAAAAATGAGTGGTGTACAGGCATCTTAATTCAATTACCTACCTCAGCAACACTGATCTGCTGAATTTATAATAGAAGTATTCTAGTAACTCAAACAATTGAAATAGAAAATTTATGAGTGTTTCAACTCTGTGGCTTGTGCTGTCTTTCAGGCACACAAATCAACACAGAAAATAAGAAAATTGCAAATTAGCAACATAGAAACAAGTCAGAAAATAGTTTAGTTTAGTTTAGTTTAGTTTAAGAGTTATGGTATTTAACCATCACTGCTCACAAAGACAATATAACAAACGTGTTCGTTTACATTTTTTACGCACCTTTGAACACAGGTGCCCATTTAACATCATTATAAAAACACCTTCAGAAAAACTGCAACTAGAATTGAATAAATTAACAACATGTGAATAATTTATTAGAAAATAAATAGAATAAAAATGCCTCACTATATGGCAGCAAAATACTAGATTAATAATAACAAAATAAAAGTTTAAAAAACTAACTGTATCTAAAAACCTCTGTCCTCAATGACCTATGCTGAATAAATGATTTAGATCCAAGGAAATTATCTAATAATAGCTGCAAAGAAGAGTCGCAATTAAGATGATAAACAGAAAGATAATAAACAGAAAGGATAAATAAAAAATATATATTGTGGTGCGGACCGACTTGACTCTTTGTGTTTCACTGGACATGGACTAAAGTGTAATACTCCCAAATTATAACGAAAATAGAAAATAATTTGCTCAACACGTATATCCCTGTTTGGCAATTGGCTCCCGTAGGGAAGCTCGCGGCGCGTACACCGTACCGTACACGTACACACACCTATGCTTGCTAAACACGTATATCCCTGTCTGCGTTGCGCGGCGCGCTTCCTCAGGGTAGTGCGGCGCGCGTACGCACATGTGCAGGCTTAGGAAACCTATGCAGACGCGGCTTAGGAAATAGAAAATGCAGAACAGGCCAGGAAGAGAAATGGCCGGGAAGCGCGCCGCGCTGCACTGCAGTGCGTACAAACACCTGTGCGCGGGCTTAGAGAGCGTTGTAATTGCCCTATTCAGCGTGCGCGGCGCGGCGCCGTTGCGTCGTTCTTTTCTTTTTAAGCTCGCATAGGTGTGTGCGTGCGTACGCACCCACGCACGCACGCGCGCTGCACTTTCCTGATCACTTCGGTCCTTCCTGCTTTGAGGAAGCGCGCTACAAAACTCTAACCAGATCCCTAATTTTGCGCGCGCCGCGCCTTGCTCCATGCCAAAGTTTGTCGTTTCATGATGATCACGACGCGATGCCCTTGGTTAGCAGTTAGGGGAAGTGTTTAGGAATTCTTCCTCGGAATAGGCCAAGCGCGCGTAGTGTAAGCATCTGGTTAGATAAATAGGAAGCTGAATAGGTTCCTAAGCCCGCATAGGTGCGTGTACGCGCCGCGCGCTTCCCTATGCGAGCCCACACAGGGATATACGTGTTTAGCAACTGAATAGGAAGCTGAAGGAAACTTTAAACAAGTTTGATATTACCTTCTGGCCTGGCGACAGTCTAGTTCCTTAGTCTATGAACTAAAATGAACAAAAATTGCAATTTTGACTTTGATACTTGCAGGATCAATGTTCAAGTGATTGCTACAGTTCCTCTTTCATTGCCACTCTCATTTCCTCTTTATTTCCTCTTTCAATAAGGCCAGTAGTTATGGTGGCTGTATAACACATGATTAGCTGATAAGATGGAAGTGGTGGGTTGATCAACTTCATTTGATCAATTGATGGATCATATACAAAAAAAATCATGAACTAGTAAAGAAATATCTATTATACCCCTCCCAAGCTTGTATTAGCGACCGTGTAAGTTTGGTTATACGGTCTCCACTGAATAACAGTGCAAAAAACCAAAAAATGAAATTTGATTTTATGAAGGAGCACTCAAAAATCTACTTAAGCGATGAATCCGGACGAGGGTCGTCAGACCCGAGTGAGAAGAAACACTGTTGTTTGGCCATAGAATAGTCAGTCCCAGCTGTTTCCGGTCGGGGTATAATCCGGTTCCATGATCTCAGCTGTGACCGTATACCTACGATAATGAACTCGGCACGCCTCGTCCATTATCCAACTTACACAGTCTCGGCTGTCGTCTCGACCATGTAAGTTGCGGTATACGGTCACCACTTCGAAGTGTAACCGCTTATTACTAATATAGCCTTTTTTAAATGCACGACATCTTCAGTTGGGGCTTGCATGATATATGTATGTTGCTCAAATAGAGTTGATTGATCCATCAATTCCATTCAATGAACCAATATACAGGCCCCATAGGTTTGAATGTTTTAATATTTTATTAATCATTCTGCTGCATTGTCCATTGGACTTGCTACTGGGTCCCATCTTGCTCATTACAAGATTTCTTAGGCTGCTAATAAATATCTTGAATATATGTGAAATTGCTATCTAGTCTCGATTAAGTTGTCATACCTTTACCAAATGACCTTGATACAGCTTGACTTCTAAGATGACTATTTGTTCTACAAAAAATTTGTTCTACAAAAAATTCTTGGCAATGAGATAGCATTCAATTTTATTTATTTCTGCTGAAATTCTGTTGTTTTACAAGGGGCACATTGATTGTGCTTAGGTATAAGTGCTTTTTGCTAGATTAAGTATTTGGTTTCTAGTCCTTTTATTGTAACTCTTGATTCTGTACATTGGGCTCACATATAGGAGCGTATTAGATTAATTAATTAATTAATTCTACAAAAAAGACCTTGTTACAGCTTTAGTTTTGTTCCCACATCACTCATTATTGATGTTTGAGTTAGGATGTCCCTGAATCCACTTGCTAACCCAAAGGGAGTGAAGCTGCTATGTGAACTATGTCAGAAGCCAGCTTATCTTCAATGTACTAGCTGTCGTGTCACTTATTATTGTTCAGTACCAAGCATATTAAAAACCAATACCATTCTACCATTAACATATTTTTTTTACCACATTGCAATGAACATAATAATGCCAAAT
>WFMF01000287.1:0-225873 GCA_011033025.1 Beroe forskalii | reverse complement strand
AATTTGGCATCGCCGTTTCAAGAATTTTCTATCCGTCGAAAAATTTCATGGTATTTCCCATCTGAATCTGCCTCAAAGATCAATTTTGTAATGTATAGTTTGATCACAACAGCCCGCCGCAGGCTAAAAATTTCATGGTATTTCCCATCCGAATCTGCCTCTAAGATCAATTTGGAAATGTATAATTTGATCAGAACCGCCCGCACAGGCGAAAAGATTTCATGGTATTTCCCATCTGAATCTGCCTCTAAGATCAATTTGGTTATGTATAATTTGATCACAACAGCCCGCCGCAGGCTAAAATTTTATTTCGCATCCAAGCATCTGAATCTGCCTCTAAGATCAATTTGGTAATATATAATTTGATAGAACCGCCACACAGGCGAAAGATTTATGGTATTTCCCATCTGAATCTGCCTCTAAGATCAATTTGGTAATGTACAAATTTGATCACAACAGCCCTTGCAGCTAAAAATTTTAATATTATTCCCATGTGAATCTGTCTGAGATAAATTTGTTAATGTACAATTTGATCACTTCTTCATACAACTTAAAGATTTCATGGTTTTCCCATCTGAATCTGCTCCAAATCAATTCAGTAATCTACTCTAAATAAATTTAGAAACACAATTTGATCACAACAGCCATACGAGCAAA
The DNA here is from genome assembly GCA_011033025.1 of Beroe forskalii. Taxonomy (NCBI): domain Eukaryota; kingdom Metazoa; phylum Ctenophora; class Nuda; order Beroida; family Beroidae; genus Beroe; species Beroe forskalii. The sequence goes on along the minus strand of WFMF01000287.1, from coordinate 225,216 downwards.
ATTTTTTGGAACATCGAGGCATGTTTAGAACGTTCATCTTCCAGAGGAAAAAAAGAATTTGGAAGAGATAACGATCAGACGAGGTGTTAGATATATATCGATCGGGCGCAATGTTATAGATTTTTTCATCAACTGAATATTTCCTTGTGTTTCAACAGCTTGTTATTAATAATCAACACATTAGAGCATGTTTAGAATCTTTCCAACACAAACATCTACGAGAGGGAAAAAGAATTTTGAAAAAATATTGCTCAGATGCAATGTTATAGCTAAAACTTGGATTTTCGTAAACTAAATATTTCCTTGTGTTTCAACAGTTTGTTATTGATAAGGGAACATATTCAAGCATATTTAGAATCTTCGTAAATCATTCATCTACCAGAGGAAAAAATTTTGAAAAATATCGATCCCTTCTCAAGTTATAGCCAAAACAGTGTACACAGTGAATATTGTAAGTATTTATTCGCTGGTCGTCGAGCGCAGCTGACGACCAGCGAGCGTAGATGAGATTTACCTGTAATTGTATTGTGGTCGTCGGCGTGGCGACCCACCAATATCGAGTGTAGCTTTTTTCAGCTTTTTCTGACGACCAGCACATTTTTAGAGCTGCGTATGCTTTATCATTTGGACCTACATTTGAACGAGACTACTTTTGAAGTTTCCCACGTGGTCAATATTACAAATAATTAACGTATCGTTAATACAAGTCTATTTCAAACACAAAGTGGGTCCCCACGCATTTTCATAGATATTTAGAGTACGTTATCACAAGTTTTGCGGTACAATACAGCTGCGAGGGCTTGAGGCAGTCATCGTAAATGTACTAAAGACTTTAGTCAGGATGATTCTTACTCTCCACGACATAGATGAGCCTGTACACTTGTCAAACACAATGAAATACTTAAAATGAGTCACGGTTATAATTTGGCGGCTTTTGTACAGTATCATTAGTGATTGATTGCCAATTTGGTTTCATTTATGCTAATTTCATTGGGAATTTCAATGCTAATTTCAACAAAAATTCGGTCGTTTGGACGTTTGGGTCGCCGCAAACGTGGCTGTTGGTTGTCGAGCGACGCTCGCTCGCTCGCTAGGGTTGTGTCACTGGGATGTTAAACAAAGATAGGCTTTAGACCATGGACAAATAATTACACACCTCAAATAATTTCCGTTTTTCTCTGCTACATTACTAAATGAAATTTGCCATGAAAGGGGGTGTGTGGCTCTGTTTTGGCTGGAAATTTAAAAAAAGTTGAAATGGACACAGAAAAATTGGACTAAGCAGACATGTCTGTTTTGTATGATTTGTCTACTTTGTTCACTTTTCAAAAGTGGACTAAATGGACAATTCTGTTATTTCCAATTCATCCATTATGTCGTTTTTTTTTGCTTTTTAAAAAGCATGCAAATATCCCTTTCCTCCATCAGAATCCTCAATCCTCATATAACTACCTGAAGAATGCTAAAGATAAAATACAAAGACACAAAGACTACATTTTGGGATAGACTTAATTTTCAGATAGATTAAATTTTGGGATAGACTACACTTTGGGATAGACTAAATTTTGGGATACTTCCCAAGGGCGCATATAAGGGTCCATGTATCATAGGCACCAATGAAAAGTGAAAAGATGTATATGAACTTACAGTAAATAATAATGGTGATTGAAAACGCATAGAAAATTGATCAAAATATATGCAGTTACTTAACATATTTATCTTTCAGGTGCGTCGTGGAAAGCGGAAACGAACAGAGAACAAACGGTTTACTGGTTTTGAAACAAGTTTAGTGAAACGAAACACTGATAGGATCCTAACTGATGAGATCCTTACAGATCCTAACCTCCTTCGAGCCCCTCTCCATTTCCATCCTGCCCTTATCCCTTCCAATCCCCTGCCCATCCCTTTGAAGCCCACTTTCAGCCCTACTAGAACTTCCCAAGTGTGCCCATCCTTTACATATTATAAATTATCAGAATCCGAGGGTGACTTATCAACACATTTGTTTTCAAAAGAAACCCCCTTTGATCAGCTCTCCAAGTCATTAATGAATAATGATTGCACTAAAGTATCACGTAAACCTCACATTAAGACAGATGAAGAAGTAACTCCTTCAAGGGACAAAACAGAATCAAATACTGCAAGTGATGGCAAAGGTGATAAAAAAGGACACAGTTCCACGATGAGGCATGCAATTTGTGCTATTTTTGATGATATCTGGAGCCCTAAGAACCCCAAAAATCTTGATTCAGATAAAATCAATGAGAGTAGACAATTGAGTGATAAAAGAAATGGTTTACAAAGTTTCACTGAGGATTTTGGTCTACCAAAAGCTCATGAAAATCTGAAATCTATCTTGTCCCCACCTAAACCAGATTTATGCAAGCAAAGTGAAACAAAAAGTAAGCTACATCATTTTAGCAAAGCTAGTAATTTGGTGAGCCATAATGATAACACTGACCAGGAAAGTAATAGTGATTGGCTAAGAAAGGTGCAGCATCCATGCATAGCTCGAGCTCAGTGCTGCATACCTCAACTGATTATTAAAAAGGGACGGATTGCTGGACAAGTCAGCCATCGCAAGAGAAGGAAGTTAAGGCAGAGGAGGAGGCGTCATAGGAGGAACACTCCGTCTGCTGTTACTGAAGGGGAGGCAGATGATGAGTATTCTGAAGGGAATGAGTCCCTTCCCGCCATCAGTGGAGCTCTCCATGACATGACATTGCCAGACCTTTGGATTCAGAAGGAATTCTACTTGAGACACCTGTGTACTCGTTACAAGTTGCAGAGTGAGGGATGTAAGCCATGGTTAATCAGTCGGCTGCACCAGTTCATGTTGCAAGCTACTGGGAGTGCTTCATTGCCCAAATGCAGAATCTCAAATCAAGAAACAAAGTTGCAGCGCCCACTGGCTTCCAAATCTTGGGTTACATTGAATGCTAGGTATAAGGCTTCAAGAGATTCACAGATGAATTAGAATCATTTCTGTCTATTTGACAGTTTGAAGCCAATTGAAATTAATGCTTTAAGTCAACTTGGATGCATTTGTTGAGGGACACAACATATTATGTTGGCATTCTTCTATTCTGTGGCTAAATCACTAATGTCCATAATATTAGGTAATAATATTTTTTAACCATTGACATACCATGTATGGTATTTTAATGTATACATGTATTGTATTGTAAAGTCCCATCCTGTCAGATGAGAGACAGTTACCTGACAGGAACTGTCAGCTCAGGGCTCGATGGGATACTATGTATAATGGAGCTAGAATACCTTTAATCAGAACTCACAGAGCAACGGCAAACGAGGTGTTAGACAGATACCTAAATAAGCTAGTACCTATGCCCTTTACTGCTTTACTGCTGCAAAATACAGGTTGATTCAACTAAATTCTTTTTCCAAAGCACAGGAAAGTAGATAAATTACTCTTTCTCTCCAACTTGACGTAAGTCTATATTAGTAGTCAAGTCGCGAGGACATGAGCTGTCCTCAAAGAGAATTACCGTCATAAACCAGGTGGCGCCCAATGAAATGAAACAAAAACTTTATACTTGAATAACTTTTAGTTTTGCTCAAGCTCTGAAGTTTCTGAATACCTAATATATTATGAAATTCTGGGATGTCATAGGTATGGGAAAATGGGACATGGGTCACAACTTCACAAGCTTTTGCAGCAAAAGTTTGTGAAGTGTGTACTAGCCCAAAAAATGTCGGTTTTTTACTGTCTCTGCATCTAGGGCTCAAAATCAATTTCAACTTCAGTTCCATGATGCTCTGAAAATAACCAAAAAAATGTGAAATTTTCATCTGTTACACTGATCCTCAATTTTCACAGGCATGCAATTATCCTTATTATTAACACAAAATATGTGAATTGATATCAAATTTTCTTACAGATTGTATGAATTTGAGCAAAGCTCCATTTTGAAGTACGCTGATCACGTCAAGATTTTATTATTTATTCTGTACTTAATATATTTTACTATTATTATTATTATTATATACAATTATCAAATTCTTAACCTGTCCATAAGAGCATAAGAGAAACAATTCTGCTAAAGGAGAGGTTCAATCCTGTCTGGGTTTAGTTTTTCAGAGTTTATGGTTTTATTCCGTGTTTCCCTCCATATTGGCCACCTATTTAATCATGCAAATGTGGATAGGTAAATAATTGATAAAATTAAATTACTGGAATTGCTCTTTACCCACAGATAAAAATAATTGAGAATGCCTTACTGCTTGTCAGATTAGGTGCACCAATGGATGATGACAGAAATTCAAGTGACGAGGATGATGATCTCGGGTTATTTTCATTTCCAAATAAGAAGACAATCGTTTGTACACCTCCTTCCTCACCTCCATCAGAAACAGCCATAGTTAGTGAAGAAACTCCAAATGACAGGGGCATGTTCATAAGGAAAAATAAAAGGAAACGATTTGCTTGTCCCCAGAATGATCAAGCAGTTAATAATGATCAAGATGACTCAGTAAATTTGAATGACAGTACTGATCCTGAGGAAATAGACGCAATTAAAAAACTCCACCAGCAATATGATGAACATGTTGCCAATATTTGGTAAGTTGCATCACTGATGTTGCAAATAATGAATTTGAAAATTAATGGTGCTCTTCTATATCTTATTTATAAGTTTATAACTTCGTAATCTTATTTGTAAGTTTATAATTTCGTTAGCGGCTTGAACTATATTTGTGCCGCCATAAACAACTAAATTTGAGCTTGCCAAGAAATTATCAAGGCAAAAGAGAGAAAAGCGGCATCGTTGCTATGGAGTATGGAGATTGGATATTGTTTTAGTGTTAGTACCACTCACGTGTGTGGCACAACATTCCTCATTTGACATCACCTTTATGCCATAAAACAGCGCATTTCGCCAACTTCAACTCCTAGCTAATCAGTTTCATAATTCTGTGGGCTTTTGGTAAGAATTTGTAAACGAGGCAACGTTTGGCAATGCTGAGAGAGCCATGTATTAGCAGGCCCACCGGGCCTGCTAGTGAATCAATAAAATTCTTTAACAATTCTATATTGCAGCAAAATTGATACTTCTACTGAGTCAACCAGTCCTGTATCACTTCCCAAAAGGATGAAGAAAACAGCAGAAAAGAGAGATAAGCTCCTTTGGTGGGTAATTACCTTACATTTCATATAATTTTTGATTTTTGAATGTAATCACACAATTTTCGAAAGCTTCTGATGATAGTCAAAGATCAAATGGTCGATATCAAAATCCCGTGCATATGGAATGTTGATACGAAGTTGGGAGTGGTTTCGGCTACTTTGGACTATTTAGAAACTATTTAGACGTGGCGACAATTTTTATTTCAATGTCGCCACCCATTTTGGGCCACGCCCATTTTGGCACTTTGCGCATGGCCCAAAAATCGAAAAACTAGAATGAATTCGCATATAGTCCATGTGTTATATCGAATTTATATTAAATCGAGCCGAGAAACACGATGCAACCAACAATTTTTCTCTCCGAGACTCCTATCTGGAGATAAGGTGACCACGCCCACTTTTTGGCCTTGTGCGAAGGCTGATTTTCGAGAGATATCATTTTTATGGAATGAGTACCATGTGATACATCAAACTTGTAGTAAATTGAACCGAGAAACACGATGCAACCATCTATTTACCTCTCCGAGGCTCCTGTCAGGAGATAAGGTGACCACGCCCACTTTTTGGCCTTGCGCAATAGCCGATTTTTGAGAAATATCACTTTTATGGAATAAGTATCAACTATCATGTCATACATCAAACTTGTAGTAAATCGACCCGAAAAACACGATGCAACCAACTATTTTCCTCTCCGAGGCTCCTGTCAGAAGATAAGGTGACCACGCCCACTTTTTGGCCTTGCGCGATGGCTGATTTTTGAGAAATATCACTTTTATGGAATAAGTATCATGTGATACATCAAACTTGTAGTTATTTGACCCGTGAAACACGATGCAACTAACTATTTTCCTCTCCAAGGCTCCTGTCAGGAGATAAGGTGACCACACTCACTTTTTGGGCTTGTGCGAAGGCTGATTTTTGGAAGAAACAAGAAATCAAGAAACAAGAAACCAACCTTCTCACAGTCCTAAGTGACGCTCTCACACTCTCGAACGACTCTTCCACAGTCCTGAACGACTCTCTCAATTATGTTCTGAAAGACACTCTCAGACTCCTGAACAACCCTTTCATTGTCCTGAACAACCCTCTCACAGTCATAAACAACCCTCTCACAGTCCTGAATGACCCTCTCACAGTCCTGAACGACCCTCTCACACTCCTGCACGACCCTCACACAGTACTGAACGACCCTCTCACAATCCTGAACGACCCTCTCAATGGTCTGAACGATCCTCTCAAACTCCTGAACGACTCTCTCACAGTCCCGAGCGACGCTCTCACACTCCTGATTCCTGAACGGCCCTCTCACAGTCCTGAACGACGCTTTCACTCTCCTGCACGACCCTCTCACAGTCCTGAACAACCCTCTAACAGTCGTGAACAACTCTCTCACAGTCCTGAACGACCCTCTCACACTCCTGAACGATCCTCTCACACTCCTGAACAACTCTCTCACACTCCTGAACAACTCTCTCACAGTCCTGAATGACCCTCTCACACTCCTGAACAACCCTCTCAACTTCCTGAACAACCCTCTCACAGTCCTGAACAACTCTCTCACAGTCCTGAACGACCCTCTCACAGTCCTGAACAACCCTCTCACAGTCCTGCACGACCCTCTCACAGTACTGAACGACCCTCTCACAGTCGTGAACAACACTCTAACACTCCTGAAAGCCTGAACAACTCTCTCACAGTCCTGAACAACCCTCTCACACTCCTGAACAACCCTCTCACACTCCTGCACGACCCTCTCACACTCCTGCACGACCCTCTCACAGTACTGAACGACCCTCTCACAGTCCTGAACGACCCTCTCACAGTCCTGAACAACTCTCTCACAGTCCTGAACGACCCTCTCACACTCCTGAACAACCCTCTCACACTCCTGCACGACCCTCTCACAGTACTGAACGACCCTCTCACAGTCGTGAACAACACTCTAACACTCCTGAAAGCCTGAACAACTCTCACAGTCCCGAACGACGCTCTCACACTCCTGAACAACCCTCTCACAGTCCTGAACAACTCTCTCACAGTCCTGAACGACCCTCTCACACTCCTGAACAACCCTCTCACACTCCTGCACGACCCTCTCACAGTACTGAACGACCCTCTCACAGTCGTGAACGACACTCGTGAACAACTCTCACAGTCCCGAACGACGCTCTCACAGAGTTAAACGACACCCTCACACTTCTGAACGACCCTCTCACAGTCCTGAACGATCCTCCCACACTCCTGCATAGTCGTGAACGACTCTCGTCCACGACCATAGTCGTGAACGACCCTCCAAAACTGTTGAAAGTTTGACCGGTCAGGAGTGTGAGAGGATCGATCAGGAGTGTGAGAGGGTCGTTCAGGAGTGGGAGAGCGTCGTTCACGACTGTGAGAGGGTCGTTCAGGACTGTGAGAGGGTCGTTCAAGACTGAAAAAAGGTTGGTTTCTTGTTTCTTATAAGTTTCATTGAAAAATTACACACGCCCAAAAATTGGGCGTGGTCATCTTATATCCTGAAAGGAGCCTCGGGGAGTAGAACATCGTTGTTTGATGTATCACATACCACTCGTGCCATACGGTGATATTTTTCAAAAATCAGCAAAAAATGGGCGTGGCCACCTTCTCTTCTGACAGGAGCCTCAGAGAGGAAAATAGTTGGTTGCATCGTGTTTCTCGGGTCAATAAAGTACAAGTTTGATGTATCACATGGTACTCATTCCATGAAAATGATATCTCTCGAAAATCAGCCTTCGCGCAAGGCCAAAAAGTGGGCGTGGTCACCCCTGATAAGAGCCTCGGAGAGGAAAATAGTTGGTTGCATCGTGTTTCTCGGGTCAATTTACTACAAGTTTGATGTATCACATGGTACTCATTCCATAAAAATGATATCTCTCGAAAATCAGCCTTCGTTCAAGGCCAAAAAGTGGGCGTGGTCACCTTATCTCCAGATAGGAGTCTCGGAGAGAAAAATTGTTGGTTGCATCGTGTTTCTCGGCTCGATTTACCATAAATTCGATATAACACATGGACTATATGCGAATTCATTCTAGTTTTTCGATTTTTGGGCCATGCGCAAAGTGCCAAAATGGGCGTGGCCCAAAATGGGTGGCGACATTGAAATAAAAATTTTCGCCACGTCTAAATAGTTTCTAAATAGTCCAAAGTAGCCGAAACCACTCCCAACTTCGTATTAACATTCCATATGCACGGGATTCCATTTGATCTTTAACTATGATAACCTTTTCACTTTTGAGACATTTATGAGCTTCCTATTTCCAACAAATAAAATTTTAGCAGGACAATATTGACACCAAATTCGGTGCACCAAATTAAATGCCTTTTCGGGAGCTAAACCACAGTTCAGAATTTGTAATTAGAAATTGTAATCATAATTTGTCCTTACTATTAACTTAGTAAGACACGGCCTTAAGAGCCAGATAAGGCATTATGAAAAGGGTTAATTTTAGTCTAACACATGAGGCTCAAATATTTTTTTGATGATAACTCAAATTTTGTATATTCTTCTTACTGTATCGAATTTTTGGAAACAGTTCAATATTTCACATCAATATATCAACCACCACTATTTCAGTGATTTAACAGGGGTGCTAAACAAGTTGAAGAGTTCCCAATGCGGACCGCTTAGTGCTGACAATGCAACTGCAAGTGTTTCTGTAACAGACGATGATCATGCTAATCGGCATAATGATGCTTCTGTAGAAACCCCTATAACCAGACCATTCATGCTTAAATTGCGAAAAGGGAGCAACCTTCATCGCTTCAAAATAACAATGGTGTGTGCATGCACCTAAATTACATTGATCAACTATTTATCAATGAATATAATGTCTTAAATTTATCTGCAATAAAACACGGACTCAAACCTGTTTTTTTTTTATTTTGAAAAAAAGATCAAACATAATCAAGTTGTACCTAGAATTTGATTTGTGAGATATCAAAAGAAAACGTTCAGCTAGAAACCTCATCAAGTATCCATGATTTCATGTGTTAATAATGCTGGATGTAAACTATTATTAAATCCACTGCAGGACACCCCCCTCGAAGTGGTTCTGCAGCATTTGGCCCCGGTATACGGCGTCACCGCAGACCACTTCATTCTGCAGCATAATGATGAGAACATTGACCCAGCCAAGACCCCAAGTCAGATAGGCCTTACTGTTGTCGACATCATAGGTATCACTGAATTTACACGTTGGGTGGATTGATTGGGAGAGTCCTCCCTTCTTTACTGACCATGATGCAACAAATGAAACACATCCTCATAATCTGCTATTTCTCTAATTCTCTAGCGCAGCCGCGACCCATATTAGTATATTATTAGTACTGGATATCATTTCTTACACAAAATATAAAAACTCCTATATATTCTCAGAGGTGCTTGTGGTCAGTGCCCCAGTGCAGAAGAATACATCTGAACCAGAGGATTCAGCGAATGTCATCAAGATAAAGGTCCAGTCCACTGAACACCGGAACAATGTCAGGGAATACAAAGTTATCAAGGTGAGGCAAGGCCCAGGGGACAAAAGGTACAAAGGCTAAAATCGGCTCAATATTAATTTTAACTCTAATCTATATAGCGACACACTGTCTGCCCTTAACTTCAAATGGCATTTCAGCACAAGCCACTGGTTGAGTACCTGACAGCAGCGTGTAAAGAGTTTGGGTATGAGGCTGCTAAGTACTTCTTTGACGGGGACTCCATTGACCCCAGGAAAACTCCCCTGGACCTAGATCTAGAGGATGGGGACTGCCTGGATATTGTCCAGCAAACATAGAAACATAGAAACATGATGTCTTCTGGTAGTCGTCAGCCCCCAGCTGTTAAACGCAGCTGAACAAAGTGAGAAACTGGTTATATTCATAGATTCATAGTAGAAATGCATTCAATATATCCACTCTCGTGTGCTTTTAGATGGAGCGGGTGCGTGTAGCCTGGTAAAATAGTACTGTAGCACACTAAATTGATGCGTTTAACAAAGTGACATGGCAGACATGCTACTACCGCCATCTTAACAATTCAACATCAATTCATTTTCTCATTATTTTTTCTAATTATTGTTTTCCCAAGATTTTAAGTGTTCTAAGTTTTATTAAAATCGTGCTAAATTGTTATCCAAGCCTTGGATTTGAAATCTTTTGAGATTTATTGAGCAAATGAATCGATTATTGAGTCCATTACCATTGAGTCCATTTCCAATTTTCATCTGCTTTGATTCAATTCGCCTAAACGAATGCCTGCCTTCAGGCCCTCAGGCTCACAACTTCCTGCATGTTTCCATGTAGGCTATGGCCTATATCAGTTCCTGATATGTGACTTTCGATGCTAAATCGTGTTTGCATTGTATTTGCATCTTTAGAGAATGATATGCCATTCTCTAAAAATTCTCACGCGAGTGGATATAATATATCATATCTTCCCCGTTTCATAGAATTTCGAGCCCTGCGTGCTATACGATATATCCCACTCGGGCTAGTGCTCACCAGGGATATATAGATATATAATCATCCTATCAAACACGCATTCAGCCCTAGAGACCGCGAGGATATGTATGTAATAATGTATAATGTAGTTTTAAAACGTACTTATTTAAATAATGCACTGTCAAGCTTTAACGCAGAAACTTAACTGAACGAATGGTTTTACTAACATTGTGATTGAGTGTAAAGATATAGGATAATTATTAATGAACCTAAACTGGACTAAAGAATTGTTATAATAATTAATGATTATAGGATTATTATATAACATTATAAGTTATATACTCTAGTTTGGTGATAATATTTTGTGTTAAATAACGGCTTCAGTGTTATTTTTCCAAAAGTTAATTGTTTGTAAACCCACGGTGGGGTACCATTAATATGGGTTTTGAAGGTTTATTATAGAAAAAGAAATAATATCATATAGTCTGATTACAAATTAATGTAACGTTACACCTAATTTCTTTTGCTGAAAAGTCACCAACACGCCATTCAGCATGAAGTGCGATCTGAATAATCGCAAAATTGAGCATTAAGCATCTAAATTCTATAATGATGAAATTGGCGAAAACAATCAAGTTCCACATGCTGTCTTTATCAAATTCATTCAGCACTCAGCAGGCAGTGTGTCGAGAAAAACTGATCGCTCTTCAAATGCGCATGTCTTCTACCTACTTAATTTCACTGAATTTGCGATAGTTACGAATTCGCCTCTAGGTATCAAACCATTTATTTTCCTTTTTGGAAATAGTAGATGGAAAATTAAACCATTATAAGCACCCAAGACCAAGAGTATATCATAAAAGTCAAATCGGGGTTCAGTATTTGGGATTTATTAAAGGGATTGCCCCTTTTACCATGAATTATCACCATACTATTATATTGAAGACTGTTTTCATATAATGAACGCAAGTTAGGGTATGGTTTGGGATCATAGCTGCCAATTTGCCCTTATTTGGTCTTTCGCAGGGTGCCCGCCTTTTAAGTATCAAGTGCTATCTGGGATCAATTTTGAAGATATACCTATTCAACACTATCTTAGTATCTTGGATCAGTTTTGAAAATATACCTATCAAGCACTAGCTGCGAATGCTCTTTTTGGACGTTTTTCAGCCTCTCCTGAAATGATGCTTTCATTTACTGTATTTTTTCAGCATTTCTGTAATGGTATCAAATTTGTCAAAGATTTTCGACCTCTCCCTGAAAAGCTGAAATGGGCACCATTTTTGTTAGGTCGGCAATATTTTCAGCTTTTTTCCGGGATGGTTTCAAATTTTTCGACCCTTCCCTGAAATGACACCATTTTTGTTAATTTTGCACAATTTTCAACCCTTTCTGAAATGGTACCATTAGATACCATTTTTGATGTAAACTTTCAGCCCTTTCTGAAATGGCACCATTTTTTGTTGAAGGTTTATTAGCCCTTTCCTGAAATGGTTCCTACCATTTTGCTATTGGATTGCTAACGACACACCCATGGCATTTGCCCTCTACTCAACGGCATCTGCCCTCCTTGTTGGAGTCAAAAAATGCCCTCCCAAGAGATTTTCAAGGGCAGCTTTGGTTATTATGATTGAGTTGTTTCTATTTAAACTTGTTTATTGCTGTAAAATAGATGCCGTAAAGTTTATCAATTGTTTGTAGCAATCAAGTTCTTAGATCATTACAGAACAAAAAATGTCAAAGAAATCATGCAAAATCGAATGATCAATCTTCAGTAAACACGTCAAAATACTTAACCTGGACGGACTAGGGCAAGTTCATTCCAAGTTTTACTGGAGCTAACGACCCTAGATCATTCGGCTGTGATTATTCAAATGTTCAACTTTTCAACTAAATTTCGACTTAAATCTACGTAAATTATTTATTGTTACCCTAGATAAGTTAATGACTCACATTTCCCCTGAGTCAGGAAGTCACATAATGAGCTAGTTTGATGATGCTACATGGAAAGTGCCCTGAACAAGTTCGTCTTCACCATCAAAGAAGTTTTCAGTGATTTAACTAGTGATGTGACTGGTGATGTGACTGGTGATGTGACTGGTGATCCGACTGGTGCAGGTGATGTGACTGGTGCAGGTGATGTGACTGGTGCAGGTGATGTGACTACTGATGTGACTACTGATGTGACTACTGATGTGATTGGTGATGTGAATAGTGATGTGACTGGTGATGTTACTGGTGATGTTACTGGTAATGTGACTGGTGATGTGACTGGTAATTTGACTGGCGATGTGACTGGCGATGTGACTGGCGATGTGACTGGCGATGTGACTGGCGATGTGACTGGTGATGTGACTGGTGATGTGACTGGTGATGTGACTGGTGATGTGACTGGTGATGTGACTGGTGATGTGACTAGTCATGTGACTGGTGATGTGACTAGCAATGTGACTGGTGATGTGACTGGTGATGTGACTGGTGATGTGACTGGTGATGTGACTAGTCATGTGACTAGCAATGTGACTGGTGATATGACTGGTAATGTGACTGGTGATATGACTGGTGATGTGACTGGTGATGTGACTGGTGATGTGATGTGACCGGTGATGTGACTGGTGATTCGACTACTGATGTGACTAGTGATGTGACTGGTGATGTGACTGGTGGTGTGACTAGTGATGTGACTAGTGATGTGACTGGTGATGTGACTGGTGGTGTGACTGGTGATGTGACTGGTGATTTGACTACTGATGTGACTAGTGATGTGACTGGTGGTGTAACTAGTGAAAAGGCTTCTAGTATAAGGTGTGAGAGTTTTGTTATCTTGGGTCTTGAAGGGGAGGATCTTTCAGAAGATCTGACTGGTGATTTCAAATCTGACTAACTCTTTGACTACTGATGTGACTAGTGATATGTGACACTACCGATCTGACTAGGCAAGGGCTGGTGTAACTAGTGAAAAGGCTTCTAGTATAAGGTGTGAGAGTTTTGTTATCTTGGGTCTTGAAGGGGAGGATCTTTCAGAAGATCTGACGTCTGGGGTTGACAATACAAATCGCGAACATAACTCTTACGAACACCTCGACACGGTCAATGCCCTATCAACTGACACTACCGATCTGCACCGTCCAGAGCAAGCCTGTAATCCTCCAACAGACGATATTATATATGTGCAGCCCAATATTCTTAAAACCAGGCTACCTGCACTCAGTCCGGCTCTCTCCTGCGAACATCTGCCCTGTGAAACAACTGCAGCGGGCTGTGAAACAACTGCAGCGGGCTGTGAAACAACTGCAGCGGGCTGTGAAACAACTGCAGCGGGCTGTGAAACGACTGCAGCGGGCTGTGAAACACCAGTCCCCTGTGAAGCACCAGTCCCCTGTGAAACACTTTCCTGTGAAGAAGTGACCCCTCCTGAAGTCTTAGAACGCCCCTCACCAGTCCTTCAGAGAAGCTGCACCCCACCCTACATTGACCTCGTCCCAGTAGAGACCCTCCCTCCTCCATCTCCTTCTCTTTCTCATCCATCTAACAGTTCTCCTTCTTCTCCTCTCTTCTACACGCCCTCCTTGGAGCACAGTCCTAGTCACGGGGCACTACAAAGAGATAAGCCTGCCAGCCCCAGTCTCTTCGGCAAGACCATCGTCTTCTTCCGCAGAGAGCTAGGAAACCTCAAATACGCGCTGGGTAAGTGTCATGAAGGCTACAAGTTGTTCATATCTTACTATCTTATAACATTTTATTATTCCAAGAATATGAATTAAATAGAGTTCATTTCGCCTTCTTTTGAGGACCGCCCAAAATTCTCAGAAACTGCTCATAATTTTATTTCGGATACCCTAAAAGTTGATTGCGTGAACGTTACATTTTTCAGGCGTTGATACCACAAGCAAGAAGCAAGATCTAGCCGAATCAAGCCGAAACAACTCGAAACAAGCGAATCAATCCTAGTTAGGGTTTGGGTTGATTCGCTTGTTTCCAGTTGATTCGCTTGTTTCGGCTTGTTCCGCTTGATTCGGCTTTTAGGCTTGTTTCGGCTTGTAGTATCAACATATTTCCAGGTGCTCGGCCAATGTTAACGCACAACGATTGGTTTAGTCTCTTCAACTCGGACGGACAAATGCTGCAAACCGAGCACTTCTTCACCTACCTTCTCGACTGTAAGTCTTCTGGCTTGAATCACTTGAGCTTTGCAGAGTACACTTGCGAGCTCCAATGTCCGTGCACACTATTTCACAGTTGCATGTGTACATTATCACACGTGCACACTAATACTGCAAGTTGTACGTGTAATCGTGCGCAATATTGCGCACGAATACAAGCAAAGAGTTGTAAGTTTACAAGTTTGTTGATTATTCAGAGAATAATTCAATGATAAATCCATGCCATCACTTATCAGAATCAAGTTCGAGCTGTCCACTTATTCCGAATAATCAAAGTAGTCATTAGACATAACATAAATAAATCCTACCAGACGATTGGCCTGCTGAACTGTTGCAAGACGGGTGGAAGTTTTATTTGGTTACTACGACCTTCATTCTAACCACGCAGAAAGAGAGCTATTGCAGAAAGAGAAAAGACGGGAGTTGGAGGGCCTGATTAACACATGGAATAGCTTGCTGGTGAGTAGGCAGGAGTTGGAGGGACTGATTAACACATGGAATAGCTTGCTGGTGAGTAGGCAGGAGTTGGAGGGACTGATTAACACATGGAATAGCTTGCTGGTGAGTAGGCAGGAGTTGGAGGGCTGATTAACACATGGAATAGCTTGCTGGTGAGTAGGCAGGAGTGGAGGGACTGATTAACACATGGAATAGCTTGCTGGTGAGTAGGCAGGAGTTGGAGGGGTTGATTAACACATGGAATAGCTTGCTGGTGAGTAGGCAGGAGTTGGAGGGTCTGATTAACACATGGAATAGCTTGCTGGTGAGTAGGCAGGAGTTGGAGGGCCTGATTAACACATGGAATAGCTTGCTGGTGAGTAGGCAGGAGTTGGAGGGACTGATTAACACATGGAATAGCTTGCTGGTGAGTAGGCAGGAGTTGGAGGGGCTGATTAACACATGGAATAGCTTGCTGGTGAGTAGGCAGGAGTTGGAGGACCTGATTAACACATGGAATAGCTTGCTGGTGAGTAGGCAGGAGTTGGAGGACCTGATTAACACATGGAATAGCTTGCTGGTGAGTAGGCAGGAGTTGGATGGACTGATTAACACATGGAATAGCTTGCTGGTGAGTAGGCAGGAGTTGGAGGACCTGATTAACACATGGAATAGCTTGCTGGTGAGTAGGCAGGAGTTGGAGGACCTGATTAACACATGGAATAGCTTGCTGGTGAGTAGGCAGGAGTTGGAGGGACTGATTAACACATGGAATAGCTTGCTGGTGAGTAGGCAGGAGTTGGAGGGACTGATTAACACATGGAATAGCTTGCTGGTGAGTAGGCAGGAGTTGGAGGACCTGATTAACACATGGAATAGCTTGCTGGTGAGTAGGCAGGAGTTGGAGGGGCTGATTAACACATGGAATAGCTTGCTGGTGAGTAGGCAGGAGTTGGAGGGACTGATTAACACATGGAATAGCTTGCTGGTGAGTAGGCAGGAGTTGGAGGGCTGATTAACACATGGAATAGCTTGCTGGTGAGTAGGCAGGAGTTGGAGGGACTGATTAACACATGGAATAGCTTGCTGGTGAGTAGGCAGGAGTTGGAGGGACACATGGAATAGCTTGCTGGTGAGTAGGCAGGAGTTGGAGGGACTGATTAACACATGGAATAGCTTGCTGGTGAGTAGGCAGGAGTTGGAGGGGCTGATTAACACATGGAATAGCTTGCTGGTGAGTAGGCAGGAGTTGGAGGGACCTGATTTAACACATGGAATAGCTTGCTGGTGAGTAGGCAGGAGTTGGAGGGACTGATTAACAGCTTGCTGGAATAGGCTTGAGTTGGTGAACACATGGAATAGCTTGCTGGTGAGTAGGCAGGAGTTGGAGGGACTGATTAACACATGGAATAGCTTGCTGGTGAGTAGGCAGGAGTTGGAGGACTGATTAACACATGGAATAGCTTGCTGGTGAGTAGGCAGGAGTTGGAGGGCTGATTAACACATGGAATAGCTTGCTGGTGAGTAGGCAGGAGTTGGAGGGACCTGATTAACACATGGAATAGCTTGCTGGTGAGTAGGCAGGAGTTGGAGGGACTGATTAACACATGGAATAGCTTGCTGGTGAGTAGGCAGGAGTTGGAGGACCTGATTAACACATGGAATAGCTTGCTGGTGAGTAGGCAGGAGTTGGAGGGACTGATTAACACATGGAATAGCTTGCTGGTGAGTAGGCAGGAGTTGGAGGGGCTGATTAACACATGGAATAGCTTGCTGGTGAGTAGGCAGGAGTTGGAGGGGCTGATTAACACATGGAATAGCTTGCTGGTGAGTAGGCAGGAGTTGGAGGGACTGATTAACACATGGAATAGCTTGCTGGTGAGTAGGCAGGAGTTGGAGGGACTGATTAACACATGGAATAGCTTGCTGGTGAGTAGGCAGGAGTTGGAGGGGCTGATTAACACATGGAATAGCTTGCTGGTGAGTAGGCAGGAGTTGGAGGGACTGATTAACACATGGAATAGCTTGCTGGTGAGTAGGCAGGAGTTGGAGGGACTGATTAACACATGGAATAGCTTGCTGGTGAGTAGGCAGGAGTTGGAGGGACTGATTAACACATGGAATAGCTTGCTGGTGAGTAGGCAGGAGTTGGAGGGACTGATTAACACATGGCTGGTGAGTAGGCAGGAGTTGGAGGGCTGATTAACACATGGAATAGCTTGCTGGTGAGTAGGCAGGAGTTGGAGGGACTGATTAACACATGGAATAGCTTGCTGGTGAGTAGGCAGGAGTTGGAGGGACTGATTAACACATGGAATAGCTTGCTGGTGAGTAGGCAGGAGTTGGATGGGCTGATTAACACATGGAATAGCTTGCTGGTGAGTAGGCAGGAGTTGGAGGGGCTGATTAACACATGGAATAGCTTGCTGGTGAGTAGGCAGGAGTTGGAGGGACTGATTAACACATGGAATAGCTTGCTGGTGAGTAGGCAGGAGTTGGAGGGCCTGATTAACACTTGGAATAGCTTGCTGGTGAGTGCTGGGGAGTGGGGAGCAGTCTTCCGAACATACCAATAACCAAAATGTCACAAATTATTTAATTCTTCCTTCAATTCACATACTCATGGAATTCTTATATTGATAAGGTTGATGAGGACTCAGCCAGTGCCGATAACGCGAGGGTAAAGAAGCTGATATACCTGATCAATAAAGACGTGCCCAGGACAGACAGAGATCACCCATTCTTCTCGTAAGTGTTGATATCCCGGATATCCCGTTTGTTACTTCTCACGACAATTCAGACTGGGGCATCTTCCCCGGTCACACAGTGAATGTTTGGTTTGCGTCAGCCGCGCCGCCTTTTTCCTGATGAAATGTACCAACCTTCTTTGACTTGAAGTGTGCGGCGTACGCCGCGCGCCCGCCGCGCGCAGTCCTCTATCGCATGTTAATAACTTTGGATTTGATGGACTGATTCCAATAATTCCAAAAACAAAAAACCAAAAAAAAACTTTAACTTTAATGTGATAATTTATTGGACATAATTATCACAGACTTTCGTTTCACGGACATTATAATATCCATGCTTGATCCTGTCACTTCACAATGTCCCTTTACCCTTTAAAAATGTCCAACTCACGTTGCTCCAAATCAACATAATTGAATGGGTGGGGTGCCCTGTGACATAGAAGGCCCAGCGGGCCTTCAAGTATTTTATACAATAAGAAACGACGCTGCAATTAAACCTGATAGTACAGGATGGCGATAGGCAGCCCGGAAACTTTTTGAGCACTGCCTGCCCTATAGGAACCGAATACTTTCGCCCTGATATCCTTGGAAAGTTATTGAGTGAAGTTACAGTACGACCTAAAAATACGAGAAAACGGTAACACATGAAATTTTGGCAAGTTATGGCACTGTACATAACACAGCACATAAACTCATTGTCAAGTTACTTACTTCACCGGAATGAGGAGTAAAGACCATGAGCCTTAGGTTGTTGTACATAAGAAAACTCCAACGTGCAATACCTGGATGAAGCTTGGTATTATCATTAGGGCTCAATCAGCTCTTTAAATTGTTAAGCCGTATACCAAAAGTTTCTGAATGAAGGATCGTGGGTGACTCAAGCTCAATTCAATCAACACGCTGCTAGTTTAGGCTATAGGGTGACAGTCGATTTGAGTTTATGGTGGGGCTAAGATTCGTACACAATTTCTTGTTATTGATAATAGACCAGGGTAAAAAGAAAAACACGTCCCCAGAATTTGAGTAAGCTATATTTCCGACGTACGCATAGCTCACTCCATTTCTGGGACGCGTTTTTCCGTCCGTGTTTAACCCAAGGCTATGGTCTACCTTAATAGAAAAGTAGAAAGGTTCACTGAACTTGAATGGCGAAATTGATGGAAATTGTTCTGTAAATCATTATTTTGTGGTTTTAACAACCGTTCCCACAACCCGTTTTATGACTTCCACTTTTGACTGACGAGCACGCATAGCAGTTGATTTAAAGCCTGTCATTGAATTTTGATGAAATATTTCAGATCAAACGCCGAAAACGCGGATATCCTACGGGACCTGTTGGTAACATTCTCCTTTACAAACCCAGGTGTGTGCTAAAGTGCTGTGATTTACACACTTCATTTCACCCTCCACATCCTCAATAGATTGAATAACCCAAGTCGAGGAATTTTCGATTAAGCTTCATGTGCTGGCATCTGCCCAAGAAACATCTGATGGATCTGGGACACAGCAGGACACATGGAATACGAGCTGACTTTACTGCTCCATTTAAAAGTTTAAAATTTTAAAACGTTTATTGTATTGTAGCCAACAATACAATACAAAATTTTGTCGGTATTCTGTCGTATCTATTGTATTTGTACAAGCGCGATCCCTTGAAGTTTCAGAAAGAGTAAAATAGCGAAGGGAAAACAATTTTTGGAGCTAGCAAGATAACACTTAGCTACTTAGATAGCTCCTGGTGGTGGATTATGATAAGATTTATTAATTCATTCTTTGAATTAGTAATCATAGCTTTTAGTTTTAATTAAAGGTCACGTATAAACGGCTAAAATGCTTCCCTCTTAGATATTTATTTGACAATTTCTAAGCATGTAATAAATGATTTAATTTAATTTATCTATTTATTCGTCATATTGGATTTCGTTAAAAGTGTAGATCTCGATTGAGTGACCACTAAATGTTAGAAATCAATTTCGCTAAGAAATAATATTATACCTTCTTTACATAAGTGAGTAGCTACACCTCTAACTGTTCACAAGGCAGTAGGTGGGACTGGTATGTGAGAGAGGCGAGGGAGAAGCTGTTACAATATACCCAGCACTCACCTTACTTATCTGCCATCCTTATTTCATGCGCGTGCGAGAATTCGTAAATTTCCCGCAATACCACTACCACGAGGTTAACTGGTCGGCATCGTTGCTGTGAGGGTAGTAAATGATTTGCACTCATTATTAGAGGAAATATGCTGAAGATGCGGGCCATGGAAGGTTCTACAACAGACTGCTTTACAGACACTTCACACTGCATGTATATGGTATAGAGCAATTGATGCTGATTAAAAATCTGTTTCTGCCGCTGAATATTGACTTTAAACGGAAGTTGGTGTGTTTCACGGTCCTTTGACTAACTCCCTAACCAGCACAATGTCAGTGCCAGAAGCACAACCCATTTACAACATTGCTCACTGCCAAGTGAGTAGATACCGGACACAGGAAGAAGTTAAACGCTCCACGAATTAATGGTGCGTCATACGGGAGTTGTTTATGAGAAAAGTGTGCGGTTTAAATCGTCTTCTGCTGGTAATTAGAGCACGTTGAAACTGGTACATGGGTGAAACACCTCCTAGTTTCGCAATACCAGAACATGTTAACTAATCTCTGCCCCATTATACTGTACTTCTTACTTGGTGTATGAATCCTGAAACTCTGAATTTTGAAACCCGCATTACCACTACCACTCGAATTTTACCTGGATTTACGCCTCCTGTAAGGGCACAAGGCACCGACCTCTTGGGGCCCTGGTGGCGCCGCCCCACACGACCTCTTGGGGCCCTGGTGGCGCCACCCCACACGACTTCTTGGGGCCCTGGTGGCGGCGCCCCACACGACCTCTTGGGGCCCTGGTGGCGCCGGCCCACACGACCTCTTGGGGCCCTGGTGGCGCCACCCCACACGACCTCTTGGGGCCCTGGTGGCACCGCCCCACACTACCTCTAGGGGCCCTGGTGGTGCCGCCCCACACGACCTCTTGGAGCCCTGGTGGTGCCGCCCCACACAACCTCTTGGGGCCCTGGTGGCGCCGGCCCACACGACCTCTTGGGGCCCTGGTGGCGCCACCCCACACGACCTCTTGGGGCCCTGGTGGCACCGCCCCACACTACCTCTAGGGGCCCTGGTGGTGCCGCCCCACACGACCTCTTGGAGCCCTGGTGGCGCCGCCCCACACGACCTCTTGGGCCCTGGTGGCGCCGCCCCACACGACCTCTTGGGCCCTGGTGGCGCCGCCCCACACGACCTCTTGGGGCCCTGGTGGCGCCGGCCCACACGACCTCTTGGGGCCCTGGTGGCACCGCCCCACACGACCTCTGACGACGATAATCACATGATTTTCGAAAGCTCCTGATTTAAAGTTTATCGTATCATTTAAACGTTTTAAGTACGACCTCTAAAGCTTAATTACAATCTTACAAACTGCATGAATAATTGTCTTCATTCTCTTCTTGGTTCAGCGAGGTGAAACGAACTTATTCTGAAAATTCAATTAATTTTGTCGAAACTGCAACGTCATCAAGAAAATCTCAAATTTGATTGTAAAAAGTAGTGTTTTAAAGTTTAAAACTTTACAACACTCATTCGTTTTTCAGATCTTACAGCCTAATTACTACCCCCCTCGTGTTTCAGAGTTAGGGTACGTGCAGGGTATGAATGACGTACTGAGTCTCTTCCTCGTGACCATAGAAGACCACGTGGCTGCCTACTGGCTCTTCTCCAGCTACATCCTCAGAAACAAACTATTCTTCAACTCCACCGGACTCATGGCCAAACTCAGTGAGTCTTCGCTGATATCAACTTGATTACTCCACAGGACTCATGGCCAAAATCAGTGAGTCTTTGTGATATTTACTTGATTTTCTTCATTTCCCAGCTCAATTACGTGACGAAGTATCAATCTGACATGACTTGTGATCATTGCTTACCACACTAACTAACTACCTGAATTAGCAAACAGTCAGAAATATGGTACTTGAATCATTCTGTTTCATACTTCCGTGCTAATACTTCATCCCATGATTAACCCCCTTAGTTCTCACGAGAGTTACTTAGTATACGTAGCATCGCACAACACCACTTAACTATCTAGTACGGAGATGAGAAATGAGAAAGCATTTCAGCTCTGTGCTATTATAATGGTGTTGACCTTACTTCACTGTTCTGTCGTCATGATATTGACAAGCAGTTAGCTCTTCCTCCCTCGTTCCTTGTACACGAAGTGCTTCCTCTTTAAACCAAGAAGAAAGTGGTGGTTGACATTGGCTAAATTCCGGTGATTTAGCAGACTTCACGTTTTGGTATTTAAAACACCACTTCTGGCATTGCAGTGCAAGGAGAACTTGTCACGCACGATATTTTACCAGTTTAAGTGTTCAATTCTAGGAAGGAGCAGAAACTTAATGGACTGGTTTGCTCATCATTCGACTTACAGGGCTTTTCTGCGTGGGTTATTTTGAGAAAATGCAAATGTGAAGAAAAGGTTATCTAATCTGTAACTCAAGGTCTGTCACGGCGGTTCACGCGATAACAGAAACGTCACCACAGCCACACGTCATTGCAGCAACACATCACCATAGCAAAATAAGCACAGCAACATGTCACCACAGCAACATCACCATAGCAACATGTCACCACAGCAACACATCACTACAGCAACATTTCTCCATAGCAACATCACCACAGCAACATTTCACCATAGAAACACTTCACCATAGCAACATCACCACAGCAAGATTTCACCATAGCAACACGTCACCACAGCAACACTTCACCACAGAAGAATGTCTCCATAGCAACATCACCATAGCAACATCACCACAGCAAAATTTCTCCATAGAAACACGTTACCACAGCAACACTTCACCACCGCAAGATTTCAGCACAGCAACACGTCACCATAGCAACATCACCATAGCAACATCACCACAGCAACATGGCTCTCATTTCAGACGGAGTATCTGAGCTCCTACACTGCTACGACGCGGAACTGTACGCACACCTCAAAGCCTTGGAATGCAGCAACATGCTCTTCTGTCAAAGGTGGATTTTTACTCCCATATTCCCTCCCATAATACTCGGTGCTCTCCGTGAAGCTACTCTTACCATTGAACTTTCTCATAACTTTGACCCAAATGAACCCAAAAGCCAAGAACACAAGGCTTACCTTACTTTTCCGATTCTCTGTTTATCCCCTTCTTTGGGCTTCATCCGTTAAATTTGGCCGTTATCCTTATTAATGTTGCGCTAATATCCGTTCCGATTTATGAACCTGTAAATGGTGACGTGAGATAATATAAAGTATGGATTCACTTGCCTTATTGAAGTAAATACCAATTTCCCTGTCCTGCAGGTGGATTTTACTGGGATTTAAGAGGGAATGCAAGACATTCGAAATGGCAGTCCGGATCTTTACAATGATCAACTCTCTCAAACCCTCCCACTACATCTACTTAAACGGTACTTTGAATTAAATACTTAATGTGTCTTAATATATCCTGGCTGACAGGATACTATACCTGTACTGCAGTAAGTCCCTTTATCTTATATAGCATTCAGTAATAATGGTTAAGTTCCTACGGGCGTAGCTATCCGTCTGTAACCTCCATCAAGCCCAGCCATGTTTTCATGCTGCTTAAAAACCCTAGAATGCTCCAGTACAAAGCTAAAAATTGATGCTTGGGCAAAGTGAAACATGACAGAGCTTTTAGTAGACTCGACTCAGGAAGGGTGAGGACTGAGGAGACCTCACTATGCGTTTAAATGGCACACGATGATGACATAAGTGGTCAATTAGTCACTGGTCCGAAAGGGTGTGGGTTCGTTTCCCAGCGTGGTCTCCACTTTAGTAGTTCAAATAAAAACTACGTCTTAGATAGGCAACGTAATAGAAAGGGTAGTGGTAAGAACTTCAACAAAGAAATGATAAACACAACTTCAACAAAGAAATGATAAACACAATCTCTTGTGACCTCATCCTTGAAGATGAATTAAAGTGGCAACTTTAATATTGATATTCACCAAATCTGTTTTTAAGTGTGACACTTTATTCTTAAAGATCGTACTTTAAAATTCTTGAAAATTCACAGAATCAAATGGTATTAAGATTGAGCAGGTTTAACATAAATTGAGATTATATACGAAAACATACAGGATATAAAATAGTTCTTGAAATAGATGTTTGATACGATAACTTATAATATGTGTCATAATATGCCAATAGCTCCACCTAAAACAACATGCTTTTGAATTTGATCAAATTTACCCAATAAATCTCACTGAAAAGGTTTATGTTGCCGTCTACCAACTCAGGAAGGAAGCTGGGCGGGGTACGGGAAGGACCACTCCTTTCCGTCCTTGTAAGTGTGCAGAATGCCCATTAGCATCTCATGCCTCTGGGTCATTTGCAACTGCTGCATGGCGAGAACACCCATGCAGGCTTCATGCAGCTCTTCTGCCCGCTGGTCGTATGTATCCTCCTTCCTTGCTTTCTTCGAGCAAGTTGATTTCAGCTGTTCCACAGCTGCAGCCACCTTCCGCTTTGAACTCGCTGGGGTGCTGAGTATTGCCACAGGTGTATCTGGGGAAGTTGATGGCAAGCTACTTGCTGGTGTCTTCCTTCTCATCTGCAGGCTCCTCATCCTCCTAGAGGTTGATCTCCTGCGTGGGGTTCGGGTAGTAAAACACAATTGTTCGCTTGGTTATGCAAAAAGAATGCACTTTGTTTAGAAAAGTTTCAAGGAGCACTGCGAGATTTTTCAATCAATTAAACTCAACCGAGTTTGTGTGAGTGTAACTCAGGCATTTCAATTACAAAAGTATAAAAATGAGTTAAAAAATCAAAATCAATTCACCTGTAGTTCACTCCAGTCTCCTCAACCTCGAGGTTGATCACCTGCTTGATGAAAATAAGGTATTCAGCTGCATTCAATGCTTTGAAGAAAATCTCATATCCGGCTTGCTCTTGATATATGTTCTAAATATAACTTTGTGACGCATGGGATACTGCGTTTCATCTATCGTCAGATACTCTGCAGCCAAATTTCTCCTGACACTCTTCATAGAACTCCCTTATCGCAGCAAATCGGTCATGTTGCCAGTATATGTTCCGGTCTCTTGCGTTCTTCTGATTCGAACGTGATGTGCCGCAAAAGCCATTGGAATCTGTTCTAACTCATAATAGCAGAAAATGTATCAATCCCATGGGTATTCGAAAAAACTGCATTGACCGATTAAAGTTCTTGTTGCTTCATAGCCATGTAGATTTACCAGCCCAATGGGGCAATGAACACCTTCATGTCAGCAGTTTCTGTAGTTTTGACCCGAGACCGCTTCCTGTCATTCAGAACAGCTGGAGACATGCCACGCATGGTTTCTTCTATCTTGCTGTTTGTGTTATTGACCAAAGTGTCAATCATATATTCTGTTCAGAAAATATGAAAACATTCAAGGGGTGTCTGAAGCCCCTGAGCATGAAGAGCTACCCACTATATCCTGTCACGAGAATGAAGAATGGGCCCTGAAGAAGAGGCCTCTTGATTCTTTATTTCGGATGTACTGCAGCAGCCCTCTTTCTCACCACTCCTTTCATTAAGATATGACAGGAACTTTCTAGTGTGATCGTCGAGTTATACTATCTCTAGACATTATGGTCACGAGGACTTCATCCTTTCAACTGCCGTGGACATCAATTGGGTTTGCCCGCGTTTGTGAGCCTAATATGGATAGCAATTATTTTAGAGAAAAGAGGGGGAGAACTATTTCTCTATTGCTACGAAAAATAGGGTAATTTGAATAGCAGCACTGTAAAATGACAATCACAATATCTGATAAATCATGTCAAATTTCAAAAAACTAAAACTCTTGGAGAATTGGTTATTGGAGATCTCTTGCAGCTTAAAAAGTCGCGCAGAAAAAGGAGATCACGCGCAGAACAACATAAGCAATTGGCGGGACGCCCCGCGTGCTTGTTCGGAACTTAGAAAAGGACTGGAAAGTACGGAAAAGATGATCACCATAATAATTATTTAAAAAAAACATATAGTGAGGGCGTACCCGCACCAAGGCAAACCCAGATAGCTAGTGATGAAAGTAGTAATGATCAGAATTGTCTATCACAATCTGAACATCAATTAGCGTCTCCGAGCTTGCTCGGGTCCTCCGATATAAACTACCTGTTAACCCAATCATTGCACTCTACTAAACTAACATCCGACTGATAAGCTGCAAGATACTGCTAATAAGATGCTAATATATCAGCTTAAGTGAGACACCCTGAGGCGAAATAACCCATCTTAGAAACTAAATGCGTCAAGGCTGAAATAAACCTCATTAACCAATAAACCTCATTAAGCTAGTTAGCAAGCTAAACAAACCCCGAATGCAAAAGTACACAGCGGCCTTCGCAGACACAGTACCTGGTAATGTTGCAGGATAGCTGCAGGTATGCTAATGATTGTGAATGTGAACTGTAGCTGCTAATGGGAGAGAAATTAACCCGGGGTTCTGTGAACCCTGGGTGAAAATTCTAAATGAACATCCAGGTGGTGCTGAATCCACTGGTACAAATGATAATAGCAATAATATTCGCCAGTTTTCGATATTTTCTCTTAAAAATCAAAAAAGCCTATTTTGAGCCTTATTACGGTAAGCGGTGAAGTTTCTGTCGATTTATTTCTCAATTCTCACTTTCTGAGGCATCGAGAAAGCTGACATTTAGATTTTGTCCGATTGAGCTGAAAATTTCTAGATTATTTCCGCAAGACGAATGAAATCACCCATTTTTTCTCATTTTTGAGCGAGTCAATTCACTTTGTTGGGCTGATAATGGCCTTTTTGACCCTCAAATCGACACAGAATTAGAGGTATCCTGTCTGACCAAAAAATGATGAATGTGGTCATATGTTATGCCCTGTGATCTCTTGCCTCCTCCCTGTGAGGAATGGGTGCCTCATGGCCCGAGGCTAGGAGTGTCTCCTGAGGCTAAGAGTGTCACCCGAGGCTTGGAATGCCACCCGAGGCTAAGAGTGTCACCCGAGGCTAAGAGTGTCACCCGAGGCTAAGAGTGTCACCCGAGGCTAAGAGTGTCACCCAAGGCTTGGAATTTCACCCGAGGCTTAGAGTGTCACCCGAGGCTAAGAGTGTCACCCGAGGCTGAGAGTGCATCGGAGGCTAAGAGTGTCACCTGAGGCTAAGAGTGTCACCTGAGGCTAAGAGTGTCACCCGAGGCAAAGAGTGTCACCCGAGGCTAAGAGTGTCACCCGAGGCTAAGAGTGTCTCCCGAGGCTAAGAGTGTCACCCGAGGCTAAGAGTGTCACCTGAGGCTAAGAGTTTCACCTGAGGCTAAGAGTGTCACTCGAGGCTAAGAGTGTCACTCGAGGCTAAGAGTGTCACCCGAGGCTAAGAGTGTCACCCGAGGCAAAGAGTGTCACCCGAGGCTAAGAGTGTCACCCGAGGCTGAGAGTGTCACCCGAGGCTATGAGTGTCACCCGAGGCTAAGAGTGTCACACAAGGTTGAGAGTGTCGTCCGAAGCTAAGAGTGTTACCTGAGGCTAAGAGTGTCACCTGAGGCTAAGAGTGTCACCAGTGGCTAAGAGTGTTACTTGAGGCTAAGAGTGTCTCCCGAGGCTTAGGTGTATCGGAGGCTAAGAGTTTCACCTGAGGCTAAGAGTGTCACCCGAGGCAAAGAGTGTCACCCGAGGCTAAGAGTGTCACCCGAGGCTAAGAGTGTCACCCGAGGCTAAGAGTGTCACCCGAGGCTAAGAGTGTCACCCGAGGCTAAGAGTGTCACCCAAGGCTTGGAATTTCACCCGAGGCTTAGAGTGTCACCCGAGGCTTAGAGTGTCACCCGAGGCTTAGAGTGTCACCCGAGGCTGAGAGTGCATCGGAGGCTAAGAGTGTCACCCGAGGCTTAGGTGTATCGGAGGCTAAGAGTTTCACCTGAGGCTAAGAGTGTCACCTGAGGCTAAGAGTGTCACCCGAGGCAAAGAGTGTCACCCGAGGCTAAGAGTGTCACCCGCCCATATCCAAAAAGCCGCGAACCTGCAAACCTGGTTCGGGGGAAATTTTGAGCCGGGGGAAATTTTGGGGAAATTGGAGGAAATTTTTGGTGGAAGCCAAGTACAGAAAATTTGATTTAACACCAAAAATCACCCGAATTATATTGAAATGAATTTTTAATATGAAAATTCAAATCGTACCTGTACTAACCAACAGTTTTCAGTGATAGGATGTAGCAGGCATGGATCCAAGGGGGCGTGCTGGGGGCATGCGCATGCCCCCAAACGAAAATTTGGAGGCGTGCTCTGGGCGTACAATTCAAAAAAATTGAAATAAAAATCAGCATTAGAATTGAAAATAAAGTCCGAAAATGGACTAGAAAAGTTATATATTATGAAAATCAATGATATTATTTGAAAACAAGTTTATGAATGGTACAGGTACAAAACTAAACGATGTGGTTCATTAATGACAATCAATTTCGTCGTTCTACGACATCTTCAGGTCTAAAATTTGATTGTATAAATCAAATTTGAGACCTTAAAATGTCGTAGAACGACGAAATTGATTGTCATTAAAGAACCACATCGTTTAGTTTTGTACCTGTACCATTGAGTCAAAAGAGAATAAATCAATTACTCATCAATTGCAATCATGCGACTCTTATTCAACGAACCGATCCATGAAATCAATTCCAAGAAAGCATGAATAGTCTTATTTGTCAAGTATCGATAGCATCAATTATCAATAGCATTCCTCATGGGTATATAGGAGGCAAAATTGTTTACGACAACAATGATGTAGATGCTGACATGAAAACAGTCAACAGTGCAAAAATTCTATTGAGGTGACATTTCTTGACGCCCCACACCTCTGGCTTCTGGGGGCTGCCGCCCCCAGACCCCTGCTTTTCTTTCTCTTCATTTTAAATATATTTAGTGAAATTGTGTACAACAAAAGGGGTGGAGCTGTTGAGATGAAAACAATGCAAAAACCCTATTGAGGTGACAATTCTTGACACTCCACACCTCTGGCTTCTGGGGGCTGCCGCCCCCAGACCCCTGCTGTTCTTTCTTTTGAAATTCAAATTTTACATGAAATATATTTTACAATGTCATTCAGGTTAAAATATTCTGTCATTCCTACTTAACCAAAATAGCACAGAAAATATAAATCAAGTGCAAAATCTGGGCTAAACTCCCAACACAGCGTTAACCATTATTACAGGGAGGCCCGTCAAAAAACATCAATCAATAAATAGGGTATAAAATAAATGATAACAATAATAATAAATAATAAATAATTATGTTATCTGATAAAATTAAATCACAAACTCACAAATAATAATATGGTTGTCAATTGTAATCATAGATTGGTATTTAAATTGTCACACTTAAAGTCCTAGGCCACAAAAAATTACTTTTCTGCATCAAGACCATCATTTCGAAAAATACAAATTTGTTAATAATTTCTTGTATAAGGGTATTTTGCTCTTGCCTTACAACTTAATGACCATCTAGTTCACGGACTGAGTAAATTGAATTAATCTGGCCAGTCTAGATCTGCTTTCCAAAGGAAAGTTTTGAGTTGTGATTTAAAGGTGGAGATGCTTTTAACTTGCCTAATACTATAAGGGATTTTGTTCCATATGACCATTGTTCTATAGAAAAATGAATTCCTAAAATTATCACAATTGGGCCTTATGGTACATTTTAATCTTGAACAATCCTCTTTGCTCACAATATCATGTGTTCTTCTGGTGCTCCTTACTTCAGTATGTTTAATGATATGAAAGCCTTCTGGTAAGGTGATGGTGATAAGAGAGTGTATGATTTTGAACATCATGATTAGGTCAGTTATGATAAATTTGTGTTTTATTGGAGGGATATTCAGGGTTTTCAGTTTATTATAGTATTCAGTATCACAGATATGGTCATGGGGACGGCCTTCAATCCACTTAATGGCCCGCTTTTGGATGGCCTCAAAACCACTGAGCTGGTTGGAGCTGACTGGATGCCAGATAATAGAGCAATGCTCAAATAAAAACCTAACAAGTGTAAGGTAAAAGGTTCTTTTTTGTCTTTTATCACAGGTGAAATGACAAATACGTGTTACAAGTCCTAGACGGGAGTTTGCTTTAGATAAGAGACTGTTGCATTGTTCTGACCATAAAAGTCTAGAGTTTACTGTGACTCCCAGATCTACTTGAGATGCAACATAATCTATGTAAGTATTGTGAAGCTTGTACTGGAAGATTGTACAAGGTAGATTATGGAGTATGTTTCTTTGGTTTGTTACAGCTAAAGCTTTACATTTCGAAGGATGAAATTTCATCTTGTTTAGTACAGACCAGTTATGAAGATTATCTATGTCAGCTTGTAGAGCAAAATGATCAGCCGATATCTCAATTTCTCTCCAGATTTTTGTATCATCTGCATAAAGGGCGATGTTAGTTTCAGGACTTATACAGTCGAACATGTCATTAATAAATAAAACAAATAGCAAGGGACCTAGAATAGAACCTTGGGGTACTCCTGAGTTGACTGGTAACTGAGTCGACAGTGATCCACCAATTACTACCTGCTGTTTCCTGTCCTTCAAATATGCACGAATAAATCTGAGCATGGGTCCATTTATATTAAATTTATCCTTTAGTTTACGCAATATCAAGTCATGTGAGACACTGTCAAAGGCTTTGGCAAAGTCAAAGTAAATAATATCAGTTTTAGATTTATTGTTAAGGGATAACGAAATGGAGCTTTTGAGATAAAAACAGTACAAAGATCTTATTGAGGTGACATTTCTTTACACTCCAGACCTCTGGCTTCTGGGGGCTGCCGCCCCCAGACCCCTGCTAGCGTTAATACATACTTGAACTATTTTTACATTTAGAAAACGTCATTTAAATTGCAAATGAAGCACCGCAAGGGCTAAAATTTGCACGTCCCCAAAAATTCTGGGCTGGATCCATGCTGGATCCATGTCAATAACTATAAGCAATGAATAATTCCCTGTTCTAGATTAGCTTCACAATGAGAGCCTTATTAACTTCTAATATATTAGAATAATTACTTTAGCCTATGAAATATTAAAAAAGAAGCAAATTTTGCAAACTGCTTGCTTTGCTCACAAAATATAGTCAATTTCTCGAGCGAAGCGAGCGGGCTGCAAAATGGGCAAAAATTTCTGGTTCGGGGGAAATTTTTTATTTTTTGGATATGGGGTCACCCGAGGCTAAGAGTGTCTCCCGAGGCTAAGAGTGTCACCCGAGGCTGAGAGTGTCACCCGAGGCTAAGAGTGCATCTTGAAGTGTGTGAATCCCCCCTTTTCAGGCGTGGGGAGGTGTGAGCTCCTCTCCCTGGACATGTTTCTGGTGGTTGCCATAGTGATGGGGTCCCGGTCCACCTTCCTCTCCTTCAGAGACCAGACGGAGGTGTACCAGTGGACAGGGAAGCTGAGAATATGTGACATGTCCGCCATCTGTCACGCTAAACAGGTTAATACCATGGGCTGTCAAGTCCCCTGACTGGGTCTTTAACTTTGGTAGATAAGGGGATAGCTCTCAAGTCTAAAAATAGCTAAACGTACCCCCAAAACACCGTAGATAAATGTTCTGTCATAACAAACCACCGCTTCCGGTTGAGTGATCGGCAGAAGAAGCCTCGACATTCCACGATTTAACTCCCAGGCTGGGTAATTGGGTACCTAAAAGGATAAATGTGGCTAAACGTTAAAAAGGTGCTGATTTAAGCTCAGGGTTTAGACCGCCTGTTTTGGGTTAATGATATGAATTCAACACGTGCTCAATGCTCATTTTGTATCAGTTTCTTGAAACAGTATTCTCTACTTATTACCTAAATGGAAATATTATGTCAAACCCGTTTCTATAAAAGTATAAAATCGAGCAAACCAACCATTCCCATTAATTCATTAACCATGTGAATGGTCAAGGTGATAATTCACATTTATCACCTCTCAGATGTATGACGAATGGGCGGCAAGCCCCAAATAGCAATGTCTCAGACACACTCTGAATAGAACGACTCTGCTTGGCTTTGTATGCACTATCCACACCATCCAATTATCCAGTATCCAATGTGCAATGTGCAGAATGCGGACTTCATGACTTCAAGTTCCGAAATGGAATCCGTGTTTTTTTTGGTTAGGCATGGGTTTTGAATAGTGAGTAATCAATTCATATTAGATATCAATCATTAGTGTACGTTAATCTGATTTTTTAGAATTTCCCCTCCCCAACGCCTTTTTTTACAAAAAAGCATTGAAGAGGGTTGGCATTTGTATCATAGCGATCTTAATTGCAATATTTTAATTTCTTATCTTATTACAGAATGGTCAATGGTTTTTATCAAGTTTTTGTTGTTGAGTAGATTTTGAATTAAATAATAATCTTTATCTTTTGATAATCTCATATTAATATTGCATGTCACTACCTCTGACCGGCTCAGTTAGGTTTCTAATCCCCATAAAATGTAGATGCGTCTTATCACCTGTGCTCATCAGGAGGCTGGCTAGCTCCCTGGTTAGTAATGCTGCTAAAATTTAAATGCTGAATATTGATTATGTATTGCTTTTAAAAGTAAAATGCTGTAAAAGTGCATGGCGATCGTAAATAAACTTCCGGTCCGAGGGCTGAAGTCCCCAATACTAAAGTCCGAATGCCTGGGGACGAGTTTTCATGGACTGACCATGTTTCACGTTTGCAAAAATGGCCAGTGCCAAATTATATGCATCACATTTTTAGGGGTCGAAGACGCATCTTCAAAAATTTCAGAACGATTTGATGGAAAATTAGTGGAAAATGCATGCTCATTTTAATAAATACTTCTTAATGAATACCCTTCGAGACATATTAATGAAAGCAAAATTTGGGGATTTCCAGGGCGAAAACAAATTTTCGCACACGATAGAATTTTAATATGACGTCATCATCACCATACGTTAACATGGGCAATATTGAGAAAATCCCATTTTTGAACCCCAAAATTTGGATCCCCACTCCCCAGAGTTATTTTCTCACATGAATATGTCTTGTAGGGTACATCACACTGCGCCACTGTGCCAGATATCAATTCAGACATGAGATTCTAAAGTCATTGATGAATTATTGGTAAATTATAATAAATTTATTATTTTAAGTTTGTGTTTGGAATTAATTAAATTACATTTATAATTATTGTGTTGATGGAATGATTTTGTTTAATTTTATCTGGTTTATTACTCCGATATCTAACGCCCCTTTGATCATGTTTGTTCACTTATATTTGTAATAATAAATCACTGCTCGTAAAAGTAGTGCAATATACGCTTAGAGCATGGCTAGGAATGCGCTAATGTACGCTTAGAGCATGGCTGACAATGCGCTAATACTCGATATTGTATTAATCAATTTTGGCCCCTTAATTCAGACTTTGTCGAACCCATTCCGATTTGTTAACATTCCAAAATGCTAAGATAGAAGTTTTCTCTAACTGTATTGCTATATATTATATAATTATCATGATGATTTCACTAACTTGAAATGAACCCTATTGAGATCATGCTTGGCGGGGATGTTGAGGACTACCAGGACTTCCTGAGTCTGCACAAGCAGCAGCTGGACCACGCCCACATTCCGGAGCACTACCACAGAAGGATATTCGAGAAGCTGAACATGGAAACCTACGACTCCGGGAGTTACTTCAAGATGCTAACAGACGGCAACGACTGGGAGGTCCAAGCGACAGCTACAGTCGACGCTAGTGATGCTAACACGATATTTCTCATCGATCATTGCTGGACCTTCTACCCCGAGCAAATCAAGAAGGCATTCCGGGCCACCCCTGGGCTAGCTATGCGCATTGCTAACCTCATCGGCAAGGATTACCCTGAAGGGAGTGGGTACGAATCTGAGGATGAGACCGAGGCTGAGGCAATGGAGGAGTTGATTGAGGATCTGTCCCAGGAGATCTGGAGCATGGCTGAAACCTACACCATCCAGAAGGACGATGAGAAACTAACTGTTTGCTACATGATGGATGAGCTGGGGTCCAGGGTCCACCACTCGAGACCCCCAACATGGTGTTTGCTCCCTTCTTCCACATCACCAAGCAGCTGGCTGTGACCTTGATGTGGCCAGCAGTGGAGGAGATCGAGGAGGGGGCTAAACTAACACGTGACTTCACCATGGGAGAGAGCGACCCTCACAAAAGGGCTGCCAGGCTGGCCATATACCCCAGCGAAGTAAGCGTTGATAGGAGCTTGTTGAGGGTGAAGATAGAGAAGCTGAATCCCTATAAGATGTATGGAAGGAAGGAGCAAACGTTGCCAGAAGATGTCCCTGCAGATTCCGAGCACCCTGCAACTCTGCGACTGCTCTCTGCTACAGTAGACAACCCCATCAAGGTAGCCAGTGATAACAAGGCCATGAACGAGTCTATTACTGACCCGTTGTTTCAAGTCGTTGAAGGTGAGGCTGATGCAGATGTCCTTTTCTCATCCCACCACTTCGATCAATTCAAACAACTGTACGAGAATTGTCCTGCAAAAATCGTCAACCAGTTCCCGAGTGAGAACATCATCTGCTGCAAGGATCTCCTGCTGAAAGTTGCTCGGCGGTGTACAATCAACCCGCAAGACAGGGAGAGATCTGATGAGATCATTCTGGAGAGGTTGAACTGCTTTGAGTCTTCCTGGGCAGAGGACCTCCACTCTTGGTGGAGCCCAATTGGTTTTGATCTGGTCAATGAGCTGCCAGTCTTCGTCCGGTGCTTCCTTGAACGACAGGACGCTGGCTTGGATAACACCTGGATCATAAAGCCATGGAACCTGTCCAGAGGGAGATCCACCTACGTTACTTCTAACCTGGCTATGATTGTCAAGTTAGCTTACACCTCACCTAAAGTTGTTCAGAAGTACATTGAGAGACCAGTTCTTTTCTACAGAGGAGACGTGGGAAAGGTGAAGTTCGACATACGATATGTCCTTCTCTTGAAATCCGTGAAGCCTCTTGTTCTGTATAAATACGACGTGTTTTGGCTGAGGTTCGCTAACAAAGCCTTTGGTATGGATGAGTTTGATGAGTATGAGAAGCATTTCACGGTTATGAACTACGCAGAGGAAGCAGAGTTGAAGCAGATCGGGGACTTGGAGTTTTTATCCTTGTACGAGCAGCAATACCCTGATCATCCTTGGGAGGGAGTGGACAAGAGATGCTGCCAGATGATAAAGGAGTGCTTTGAAAGTGCCACTTGTTTGAGTCCACCTAAAGGTCTGGGGCACTCGGCTCAGTCCAGGGCTATTTATGCCATCGACTTCATGTTGAAGTGGAATGATGAGGGATCCGAGATGATTCCACAACTGCTGGAGGTCAACTTCAACCCTGACAACAATAGAGCATGCAAATACCACCCAAACTTCTATAATCACTGCATGAAACTTCTCCTTTCGGATGACGTGGCTGATTTGCCTGTTACTCGGATCAGCTGACTCAAAAACAAAACATTTTAAATAACTTATTGCCGGGTCCTGTTAAATTATTTTGATTATTTGGTGCAGAATTGAACTTTTGATTTACTATTCAGGTTTTCAATATGATATTGAATAGAACATAGGGGGTTCACGCCTGATGAATTGCAAAACACGATTTCAATAAGAGTCTCACAACTTGGACAAAACATATACCAACGACTAAATGTGCCTAATACGTATACTTCTATGTGGTTGCAGAGCATTATTTGAAAAGGAAGTCGAGCTATTATAACCTGTCAAATTTATTTGCAATCACATGGGTAGAAAAGGGTGTTCCCCAAGTAATTTCTTTGGGCAACTTTTTTTATGGTTCTTATGGGCCTATGAAAGAAGAAGAAGAAAGGGCCTATGAAATACCAACACATTTTCTAACATCTTTGGGAGGATTTATTTTTGCAGTATAAAAGCATTGCCAATTTTGAAGCTCATATCTCGAAAAATGTGGCCAGATTGGCCACCTGCCCGTCCACCTTTTGGTCCTAAGTAGGGAACTGTCTCCCTGATGCATATGATTCCCGTTTGCGATATAACTTATTCATTTTTCCACTCATTTTGACAAACAAATGCACTAAAAATGATCAGTGATCACTGCTCGTCGAGATAAATCGAATAGGATCAAATGCTCCCTATCTCCTTTTGAACCCTTTGTTTTGCTGAGGGGTCACTTGATTAATGTTGGACCTATGGACTCAAGGCCACTGTCAAAATTTGGGTACATGTCCTGCCGTCCTGGCCGTACCAAAAATCGTGTTTTTTCAAATTATCAGGTCTTAACTCCCCTAAATGAATTGTGTGACATCTGTCTCTTGTTGTTTCTGTTCCATGATGGCATAATATAATGGTGAATCAGGAAGGTTGAATTATGAAGGTTTTTATCGCTTGATTGAGTTTTAAATATTTTAATTTTTATGTCTACTACTCACTTATCTAACATATTATTTACTGTGAGTGAAGATCATAATATGATGGGTATGATTTTTACTTTCATTTTTGAGAGGTTTCTCGTCGTTTCATTCTGCTTGTATGGCAACTTTATTAAGTCTGTAAAGCGAAAATGATTTTTATTTTCCTTACATGATTTCCATGAACTTATGATTTTTTTCAATCTTATTCCATTCCTGCTATCATGTTAGAAAATTCAATTACTGAATACTGTGTTCATATGTATGTATTCATATCTCTAAGAATAGAATTGTCCTCTACTCTTGTAGAGTTATAAATGTCATTTTTACGTGATAGGTTTTTTATCGTTGAATCCCACTGAAATATCGATTTTATTGCACTGGAGGCAAATGCTGTAAAGTAGCTCATTGTTATCATTGTGGGAGCAAGTTTCCTATTAATTATTTCAATAAAAGCTTAATAAATTTCAATCCTCATTCCATCTCTTCAACTGCCTACTCCATTAGACTACAGATGACTTCATGTTGAATGCTGGCGCCTGTTCAGCTGTCTGTGAGGGACCCTGATCCTGGCCGATGTTGTGTGGTCGCCATGTCAGATTACATGACCTTCTCTTGAGAGGAAGAAGAAACGTTACCAAGTCTGTCGTGAGATCCCACAGCCACGCTCCAAGCAGAATACGAAACATAGGGGTTGTTGCTCATATTGATGCAGGTAATCACCATCATTCTGTTACATGATAGTGATACTTTTAGTTTCAAATCCTTTCACCAGGATGATGCAAAAATAATAAAATAGTGGATCACAATAAAAATTAATTACAAATTTTTGTCTCTACTGTATGCCCAATAGCCAAATTTCATTTGAAATATTAGCAATTGTGAATTTTGCATAATTTGAAGACCGTTTAACTACTTGAAAAGGTCAAACTAAACGACAATTGTATGATATCTCTGTTCAGACATTGCTTAAACTGCTCTAAATGCCTAAGCATAACATTTTCATGAACCTAGAATCCTGAAACTTCCAAGTATTAATGTTATAAGGTTTGAGACATATCCCTTCAGACTATAAGTGTAATAAGGTTTGAAATAATCCCTCCGGGTATCAGACAGAAGTGCTGCCCTAAATACCTTTGCATTTAAATTAACTTGAAATCATGAAACTTCCAACTTTTAAAATATTAATGCAATAAGGTTTGAATTGATCCCTCCAGGTAAAATGCTGAAACGTCCGACTATTAATAATTCAATAATGTTTGAATGCTCCAGGTAAAATGCCGGAACTTCCGACTTTTTATTTAATAATTTTGAATAAATCCCCGCAGGCAAGACAACCGTGACGGAGCGGATCCTCTTTGAGACAGGCAAGCTGAGGTCACCAGGGAACATCAAACATGGCACCACCACAACAGATTACCTGGAATGTGAACAAAGACGCGGCATCACCGTGAACAGCGCCTTCGTGCAGACTTCCTGGCGAGACACCCTCATCAACATCATCGACACTCCAGGGCACATCGACTTCAACTTCGAAGTGGAGCGTTCTCTGAGGGTCCTGGACGGTTCTCTGATGGTAATCGACGGAACTAGAGGTGTGGAGGCACAGACCGTGACGGTGTGGAGACAGCTGGAGAAGTTCGGGATCCCGAGCATCATCTTCCTCAACAAGCTGGATAGAGAACGGAGGAACTTAGATGTGTGCATGTCTTCCATTTTAGAGTGCTTATCTACAGTTCCAATCATAGTGAATCAGCCGGTGCTGGATGAACGAAACCAGCTGGTTGATGTCAATGATGACTTCTCCCCTGAAACTCTGACAGACATTGTAGAAAGCTTAGCTGGGGTGGATGACGAAATGGAAGACCTTTACTTCTCCCATGACTGTGACGTCACTAGAATATCCCGAGCCGAGATAAGGGATTGCATAGTAAAGTTACATAGAAAAAGGAAGATAATCCCGGTTTGCCATGGCTCTGGGATAACCGGTGTCGGGATTCGTTCCTGCCTGGATTTCATAACGTCCTTCCTCCCCTCCTCCGACACAGTGGTGTCCCGGCTACCTGCAGAGCTTCAGAACAGTGTGTGTGGAGTGGTCTTTAAAAGCTCTCTGGATCACAATAAAGGGGTTCTCTGTCAGGCTCGCTTGTATTCAGGCCAGCTTAGAGCCCGGTCTAGACTGCTAAACACCCGAACAGGCACCGTGAACCAGGTCAGCTCCCTGTTTTCAGTGGATGCTGACCTCATGAGCCAGATGGACAGCTGTCAGGGGGGCGAAATTACTGTGATTTCCGGCTGCAAAGACTTCAGAACGGGTGATATTTACGTTGATTCCTCATGGGAGACCAGGACAGATGAACTTAGACAACTTATCGAATCAAACGCAGTACTGAAATCAACCATGACCTTCGGGAAACCCCTTTTCTTCTGCACTATCGAGTGTGATGATTCCCATCAGCAAGAACGCCTTGAAAAATCACTCAAAGCCATGACCTTCGAAGACCCAACATTGGTCCTCAGGAAAGGGTCCTTTGGAGAGTTTGAGCTGGGTGGAAATGGGCAGCTTCATTTGAGCATAGTACGGGATAGACTTGAGAGTGAATATGGATTGAAATGCAAAGCATATAAGTTCAGAGTTAATTACTTGGAAACCATCAACGGAGAAATCGAGCACTCATACAGCAATGAGCACGGAGAACTCCTAGTTCAAGTTGTTCCGACGGAGCAGGACACCCTGGTCTCGGTCAGTAGGGCAGACCCAATTACCCGGGAGGTAGTGCACCAGACAGCCACTAGTTGCCTAGCAATAGGACCCTTACTCGGGACCCAGCTGACCAGTTGCCATGCCACCATAACCCTCACCGGGGATTTAGCTAACCATGCTGCCCGTTCCTTGGCAGACAAGCAGAAAGTAGCCAGCCTCGTTAGGTCAGCAGTAAAAGAGGCATTCCAGTGTAATATCAACCAGGTCGTTCTGGCAGAACCTTATGCAAGTGTTGAAGTGGAAGGACCCATGGAGTTTGCGTCTGCAGTCACTGCTGACTTCATAACCCGGACGGGCTCGTCTGACTATGATTTGCTGGACCCCCTGAGTAAGGATTGGTTCCACATGGTGGGTAAAGCACCCCTTTCTAAGCTGGTAGACTACGTGTCCCTCGTTAGGGGCATCTCCAGGGGCCAGGCAACAGTTCTGAAGGTGGAAATGAGCCATTACTCGGCCATGGCTGAGGAAGAGAGCAGAGTCCATGTAAATAAGTTAAAGTTAGGACAAACCTAAAGTTGACGTTTTTGAAAACAGCGCAGTACTCGATCAATCCACTGCCTCCCATGTGATCTACTTTGTGTACGATATCAAAGAAACCAATCAGACGGTTAAATCTGCAGACTTTCCCATGGTCAGTCGATTTGATGTCGATTTGATGTCGATTTGATGTCGATTTGATGTTGCACTCAAAGGAGATCACGTGAGAGGCAGTGACCGAGCACTACGCCAAATTCAAATATGCAAAAGTTTAGTATAACCGAGAGCATTATCCCAGGCTCACTTGTAGAGCTGTGCAAATACTCAGGCATCATCAACACAGATCTCTGAGGGAGATAGTGTTACTTTTTATAATGTTCTTAATCTAGTCTCTTTTCACTCAGTGGTACAGGTAAAAATTCGATACGATTCTTTTTCCAGTCAGTATAAAAGGAACCGCAACTAAAAATCGTAATATTA
The DNA here is from genome assembly GCA_011033025.1 of Beroe forskalii. Taxonomy (NCBI): domain Eukaryota; kingdom Metazoa; phylum Ctenophora; class Nuda; order Beroida; family Beroidae; genus Beroe; species Beroe forskalii. Next base: position 185,084 of record WFMF01000287.1, on the reverse strand, counting down.
TGACTCTTATTCATTATTCTATGACCTGAACCATGAAATCAGTATTACTTTATGAAAGTATAGATTATTTTACCAGCTCCACCCCTTCTTATATAGGGCGATGTAGCCTGGCGACGTTGCTGTGTCCCCTTCTCTTCTCCTGACATTACCCTCCACTCTCTAAGGACTTCTCATCCCTATATGTTATAACCAACAGTAGCTCGAAACGCAGCTATCCAGATAGTATCATCATGGCAGAGACAGAGGGTGAATTTGAGGACCTTGTTTCAGATTTCAGTGCTTCCTTTACTGTTTCTAACGATGCTGAGAACTGTGCTACTACGAGGTAACTCTCAGGATGTGGTGATTAGTTCGATCTTAAGATGAGTGAACACAAGCTGTCGTCATTTTGTATTTTCTTACTTGCTTTTTTGAAGCTCATTGTCTTCGATATTAAAGGAATTTCACTATAATTTACATGCTTAAAAATCAAAACCTGTGCAGAATTGACCAATACAAGTCTAAAACTACTAAGCAAGACCAAGAAACTAGGAGAGCCAACTTTCTGGAACGACAAAAAAGGTTCGAATGTTTATGTAATTTTATTTTTCACATTTCATGACTATAGCAATAAATGCAAACAATTGATAATTTTCAAGATTTCAAGCCAGGTTTTTCTTGGAATTTCTCAATTATTGCTTATGTTTCATAGAACACCTGTTTCTTTTCAGTGACCGTCATAAGAGTTTGTCGGTTCTGAGGGACTTGGAAGACTCGGAGGTGGAGAAGAAGAAGAAATGGAACCCTTTCAAAAACCAGGTTTGAGTTATTTCATGACTTTTACTTCTCGCTTTTCAAGATTAGGTTGTGTATGATGCGCAGTCGGCTACCAGATCAATCATCAATAATATGGCCAATCATCATTTGTCTCGATGGGGGTTTGTTTGACTGTTCCCTAATCCTCATGACTCCCAGCTAATGCTTTCTGAGTGGCTGGACCACGAGCCTCACGACTTTGAGGAGAACTGGTTCTGTAAAGTCGCACCAGTCGGCAATAGAACTCTCATCGTCGCTCAGCGGGTGAGTCTTAAGTCAAGGTTTTAATTAAAATGCAGTCTTTGGGTATCAAAAGCTCCCAAATTCTTTCCTCACCCCTCGCCTGCGATACTCATTTTCCTCACTTCTTCACTTTGTCATGAGAAATATCGAATAGGGACACACGGCAAGCTACACTAAGAGTGGGTACAGGACCTGTACCTTCCCCTCCCTGTTGCCTGGGGGACACAACTCTACCAAATCCTCCTACTCTGTGCTGGACGGAGTGTGGAGTGAGGAGGGACAGTGCTTCTACATCCTGGATGTTATCTGCTACAAGTCACACCCCCTCACTGACTCAGAGGTATAGTATCCTCCTTCTATTTCATGCCCACTTACTATTTCACACCCCCTCACTGACTCAGAGGTATAGTATCCTCCTTCTATGTCATGCCCACTTACTATTTCACACCCCCTCACTGACTCAGAGGTATAGTATCCTCCTTCTATCTCATGCCCACTTACTATTTCACACCCCCTCACTGACTCAGAGGTATAGTATCCTCCTTCTATCTCATGCCCACTTACTATTTCACACCCCCTCACTGACTCAGAGGTATAGTATCCTTCTATTCAAACCCCTTCACTGACACAGAGGTCTCTGATAGTACCCTGTTTCTATTTCCTACAAATTGTGAATCACGATCATAAGTCCTAACTTTATAGATACCTGGTTGTTTTTATAGGCTGAATATTTTTTGGATACCAACCAAAACACCACAAAAATTTCACTTTCTGCTGGAAAAAATTTCATTGGTACTGCTGTTTCCAAACACAAAGTAGTCCCATTTATTTGAATTCACCTGTTTAATTTCAGGCGGATTTCCGGTTTTTCTGGGGAGGTACGAAGTTCTGCGAAGACCTTTGTGGTATCGGGGAGGTAGGCCGGAAGAACCCTTATCCGATGATCTGGCTGCCGCATTTTGCATGTCAGAAAGCACTGCTGACGGCGTCAATAAACGAGCCCCGCCCCTTCAAGATCGACGGTTTGATCTTCTACCACAAGCAGTGAGTAGGTGGGAAGGGGGGTCAACAGTGAGGGCATTTTACGGAATTAGTTCTTGTAATGGGATAAAACGTGCAGCCGTGGTTCTGATACATTCTGTTTTCCATGAGTCCTGAATCAAAGTATCTAAAACTTCTATTTCTAATTCATTTATCATATCTACGATTCCTCCATTCTTATCCATTTCGTTCTGCACCTGGATATCCTGAGCACCTCACATAATTTAAACCCCCCTCTCAGAGGCCACTACTCTGCCGGAGCCTGCCCTCTGGTTGGCTGGATCAAACCTGACATGATAAAGGAGGTACTGGGCATGGAGTTGAACCTGTCAGCCTTTCACATGGAGGATACATGAGGTGACTGCTTCATTATATCGCGATTTACTACAATTTACCGAACTTTTGATTAGAAAACCATTGTTCTTGAGTTCTTCATATTTACCTTCTGTGTGCTCGAGGTTAATACGCAATCGTAAAATTTTGTATTTTTTTCATTTATTTCTAAAGCCAATAATATGGATATTTCGTAAGTTAATTGAGTTGCACCCCTACCCCCAGCAACAAAAAATTGCAGACATTAGTCTCCATTCCAACTTTTCAAGTCTGACAGAATTTTTGATTTTTTGAACCTTTATACTGAGTTTTGTCTCCATCTGTTTTTTTTTTTCCTAAATTTTTGATCAATATTTCCAACTTTTTGAAAGATTTGATTTTTGAAAAATTTCACCCTAAATCCCACGAACGTAAAATTGACCCATATCAAAATTGAAAATGTTTATTTACAATCTATAAATTACGTTACTTTTATGACGTTTAACCTCTTCGAAAAACGTTCAGCTTATGTTGCTACCAATCAACTATAAGAAGCTTCATCTCTTACTAAATTATTACTTCCACCTATGAAGTAAAGCAAGAAATGATATCGTGAGTTCACAAAATATAGTAACCATAGTGTTAACATGAAGTGTGGTTTAAGTGTGACTACGGTAGTACAATCTGGGTTTCCACTTTCCAACTTCCAGTTCCTTACCTTACAAGTCACAACATCTAACTCATGAAGTTTTAAGAGGAGTGCTTAAAAACAGCTCGGATAAGTTTCTATGCTAATTTCAGGGTGGGTCTCTACAAATAATGTCAATTGATAGTTGGTATATAGTGGGACAACTTGCTGGGGTGGGTGTTTTTTTTCAAAATTTCTCAGAAAATCACTAAACACTCACCGTATCTTGCACTTAGTCGTCCCCCGCACATCTTACAGATGAAGGTCGAGGAGTGCTGAGAAAAAACCTATAAGCCTTTGACTTGCCCTGTTAACTATTTAACTGGAGGTCGAGGAGTGCTGAGAAAGCACCTATTAGCCTCTGACTTGCCCTGTTAACTATTTAACTGCACCTGTGTAAACCTCACATGGATACCACGCCTTGGTGCTGCTAGCAACTACTAGGCAAGTGCAGGGTTAAGCAGTTGGGTTCTCGTTCCTGGAACTGGAAGTCTCCGCCTGCTCTGCAACGTGTTTCATCTAAAATGGGCACATTCGTTCAGTGGGTTCGTTAGACATCGCATAGCACACATCAGCTGAAAGCTGTTCCAGAAAATTCTTGTGATCCTCAAAAAGTTACGAAACCAACTGTTTATTTATGGAGTAAGTTCAAAACATTTAAGTGATCATACGAGAAGTTTTAAAATCAGGAGCTTTCGAAAATCATCTGATTATCGTCTTCAGTTATTATTCTCCACCCTTATCGGTTATCTTATAATCAATACACCTTTCCAAACCTTGGTTCTTAATTTTCTTTCTGGCCCCAATAGTCATAGAATATAGATTTAGCGATTAAAAATCTAGTTTGTGTATCTATTAAAACGAAACAAATTAAGGTATGTATTAATTAAGGTTCAGATATTTTCCCAAAAGGCCATTTAAATTTTCCCTTATAATTGACCTTCTCTAACAAGAGGCATTCTATACGCAATGGGACTGTAACCAGTAGAGAGAAAACGTGACGGTGTAACGTTCTGATGGGTGAGGAGTAGCATTCAGTGGAGGGGTGATAAGCATGATAAGCATTAAGCAGTGGTGATGCGTCGAGAAGTTTGCTGTGAAACTAATCAGGCGTGTCTCGCGCACGCAGGTTTTAATTGACCTCGCAACACGGACCTCAGATTCGATACTTTATGTCTTAGAGTGGTGACGTGTCACTTTTCTTGCCATTCTGTGTGTTGAGTGCCCTTGAATAGTAAGGGCTGTATTTGATATATCTGAACATGGGTGTGAAATAAATCTTTATCTAGGTTTGAGGGTTGGATCCGATAGCATATAGGTCAAATATATACCAAAAAAAAAGTTTCAAAAATTTTCGATGCGGAAACCCATTTTTTGGCCACGCCCATTTTGAGCCTTGGCCAAAAAATGAATCAACGATATCACAGCTTCTATTTGAGGAAAAGTTATAAATGGCCACTCTATCCGACGTAGAATTGTCGGTTTTGGTAGGATAGAACATGGTTTCAAGGTTCTTATATCTCAACCCGGTCCCGAGATAATCCCCAACATGGCCATTTTGGCTGTCCATGAGGCCCATTTTGGGCATTTGGACAGCTTATGAGATGGAGACCATCGGAACCATGTAACTCGACTGGAAATGGTCGTTTCATGAGGGTGGAGCATGGTTTAAACTTTTAAAGGCTCCATCTCAACCCGTTACCGAGATGGTCATTCTATTACTTGCTCTTGAGGCATTCAGTTTATAAATCTTACCAAAACAATAAACATTTACTGCAGAGAAATGTTTATTTATCAATTTGATACAATTGGAGGCCGAAAAATCATGTGTGGTACACTTTGTGCTGCACAATCACCCAACTGATGACCCATGATAGCCCTTGAGCACTACCTTTCACTTTCAGGCCTTAAGTTATTATTAAAAATCATATATTCTTTTAAGCAAGTTTTACTGGAATGATTTTACATAAATACATATAATGAAATGATCTTGCATATTTACGTTGTATATGAATGCACGTTTAATGGTTCTTATTACGTTGCCCTTTCCTAACCCTGAGATATGCACGGTCCAAACTACAGCACTTCTGTACTGTATTTTGTTGATTAAAATAAAATTTTAAATACAGATCAGCATGATATCAAAATAAACATGTTACTCTTATCGAAGTATACAGTAATTGAAGAAGACACAAAACAGAAGGGTTCTTCAAACTATGGAAACAATAACATTTTGCGATCTCCGTTTCCACCAGCAACATAAAATCATCAACGTTACAAGTAAAGTCAGAAAGATTATGAATCCAACTGATGCCCAAATCGGCAAATGAGTCCCTTTGGGTATGGCATCCTTTTTAATGAAGTAATGAGTTCAATTTCGATTACACTTTACAGTATGACGGAGGATATCCTTCTCTATTGTGTGATTCACACGATATATATCAAGTCCATCGACCATCATTTAATACTTTATCATAATGTAAGAATGTATATTCACAGGCATATATCTATTGCATAGTACTGAATCTTTACAGTCTGATATTGGTGGGTAAAATGATCTGATGCCTGATCTTTCTTGGACATCACCTTTCTTGGAGAAACTCATTACACCTGTTAAAACTTCAGAGTTCATCTGATCACGAGTCTTGGAGCCACCACAGTGCAGGAGAGAATTATCCCTGGGGGAACTTGTGATCTAGAATCTTCTACACCACATACCGATTATCTCTTGATGACTAAGCTAGTCATTACATTGAGTACCTCAGCTGAGTGCACCAGTTGAGCCATAGGTCCGCCAAAATCTAAAATTTAGGAATTATCTCGGGAACGGGTTGAGATAGAGCCTTAGGAACACGATCTTCCCTCATGAACCGATCATTTCTCGTCGAGTTACATGGTTCCGTTGGTCTCCATCTCAAAAGCTGTCCAAATGCCCAGGATGGGCCTCATGGACAGCCAAAATGGCCACATTGGGGAGAATCTCGGGAACAGGTTGAGATAGAGCCTTAAAAACATGCTCTACCCTCATAAACCGATCATTTCCGGTCAAGTTACATGGCTCTGATATTCCCCATCTCATAAACTGTCCAAATGCCCAAAATGGGCCTCATGGACAGCCAAAATGGCCATATTGGGGATTATCTCTTTAACGGGTTGAGATAGAGCCTTAAAACATGCTCTACCTTCATAAACCGGCCATTTCCAGTCGAGTTACATGGTTCTGACGGTCTCCATATCATTAGCTGTCCAAATGCCCAAATTGGGCTTCATGGACAGCCAAAATGGCCTAATTGGGGATTATCTCGGGAACGGGTTGAGATAGAGCCTTGAAACTATGGTCTACCCTCATAAACCGATCATTTCCAGTCGAGTTACATGGTTTTGATGTTCTCCGTCTCATAAGCTGCCCATATGCCCAAATTGGGCCTGACGGACAGCCAAAATGGCCAAATTTGGGATTATCTCGGGAACGGGATGAGATAGAACCTTAAAACCATGTTCTACCCTACTAAAACTGACAATTCTACGTCAGTTAATGTGGTCATTTATAACTTTTCCTCAAATAAAAGCTGAGATATCGTTGATTCATTTTTTGGCCACTGCCCAAAATGGGCGTAGCCAAAAAATGGGTTTCCGCATCGAAAATTTTTGAAACTTTTTTTTGGTATATATTTGACCTATATGCTATCGGATCCAACCCTCAAACCTAGATTAAGATTTATTTCACACCCATGTTTGGTATAGCCCTTACTAGAAGGGGTTTTATTAATTTTATTGTACTAATTTATTTATTTCAAAGCCCTTAGTGGTAGCCCGCCGTGGGTTTTCAATCAATCAACTTTATGTTCAGTCTGGTATGCAGCTGACCAAAATGCTCGAATGAAATTAACAGCATGAACTTGTCTGAAATTTGATAAAATTTATTGCTGATCTATATTGAAATGTAGTAGAAACGAGTATAAAGTTCAAACTGTGATATTACAAACAAAGGCCCTACTGTGTGATATCACATAAATGCCAAGGCCGACTGGTTGAGGTTTTGATCAAAAAGTTTGTACTTTTACGAGCTATTGACCTGCATGAAATGAGGGTATTTTCAAACACAAGGGAATATCTGCGGATAACCGTTCGTAATATATTATTGCGCGCTGATACAAGCACATAATGAATTCAACTGCTTCATCAGGTTATTAACGAATCCACTGTGCGTGAAGTGTTTGAAACTGCACTGCCTAAACAGTAAGTAAGTGCAGGATGAGTCACCTTGGATATGTGACTAAACCCTGAAGTAAGGGTAACACCGTTCTTTTCTAGTTCAGGCACATTGCTAGCAGCTGTCAATGCAATATATAGACACGCGACAATCCGGTCCATTTTGGCAGGACTTCCCGAGGGATGTGTTCGGTAGTGTGCTGGAGGGCAAGGGTATAAACCAATATGGGCCAAATCAGGCAAATGTTTGGGTAATATAGACTCCGATGTGAACGCCAAAGTGATATATGTAAACTTTCACTACCGTTCCTTAAGCTTTTAAGTACTTTGCAGTGTGCTTTTGCAACCTTTCAGTTGAAGTCTGAACAGGCAGTTGGTAACAATATAGGATAGGTTGTCTTGCAGAGACGTCTTATCAAGTCTACGTTGAAGTCTGAAACGATGGGACAGGTTGTCGTTCAGCCTGCAGAGACTGCTCATTAAGCTCCTGAGCCAAGAGCTTGATTAACATTCTTGACATTTGAGGAATGGGGGTAGCCTCTTAGTTGGAGTCTGAACAGATAAGGTAGTTGGTAACAAGATAAGATTGGTTGTAGCAGAGATGTCTTATAATGGGGTAGAGACTCAAAATATATTTCATATTGCTTGTTTGGACTGTTGAGACACGATATTGGGTACCTAAAGGCCGATATGGTAAAAGTTTGAAATATTATCGAATGAGTATCAGTAAATTCTCAAGAATTTAATGATCTACGATGCCTCCGATCTTCTCTCCCTCGTTCACAGCACACTTCAGATTCCATTACTAAAGACCTTGGTTTCAATGTAATCATCATAATTACTCACCATATCCCAATCTTGTCATATCAAAGACTCCCCTGAGCTGTGCAAACTGTGACAGTTCTTCTGCCAAGGAAGAATGTACGATTAACAAACGAATGGGAGTGTGATATCGAAAATTATCACACGAGGCGTAAGCCGAGTTTGACAATTAAGGATATCACACGATCCATGAGTTTGATAATTGTATTATTACCCGACAAAACAGTACTCCCTCCCACTCGGGTCTGACGACCCTCGTCTGAATTCAACGCTTTTATAGATTTTCGAGTGCTCCTTCATAAAATCAACAATTTATTTAACAATATTCTGCTTTATACCCCTCCCAAGCTTGTTTTAGCGACCGTGTAAGTTTGGTTATACGGTCTCCACTGAATAACAGTGCAAAAAAGGTTAAAATGAAATTTGATTTTATGAAGGAGCACTCAAAAATCTACTTAAGCGTTGAATCCGTACGAGGGTCGTCAGACCCGAGTAGGAAGAAATACTGTTGTTTGGTCAGATAATAGTAGGCCCCTGCTGTTTCCGGTCGGGGTATAATCCGGTTCCATGATCTCAGCTGTGACCGTATACCTTCGATAATGAACTCGGCACGCCTCGTCCATTATTCAACTTACACAGTCTCGGCTGTCGCCTCGACCATGTAAGTTGCGGTATACGGTCACCACTTCGACATGTAACCGCTTACTATTATTCCGCCAATGTACAGTAGTTCTATAAAGGAGTGATATATCGATAATTATCACACTGGAGTTTGAGCCACGGGAGGGTAATAATTAAAATTAACGGATATTGCAACACCATTTGATATTAGAACACCATTTGACCGTCACTTTAGCCCGGATTAGCACTGGCAAATAGGTACTGCCGGATTAATTACAGCCGAATCTCGCGGCTAATTGGTGTTCAAATCACCAGTTAATTGTTCAAAGGTGATTCTATGAAGTGGCAAGGAAGCTTAAAGCTTGTCTGCTTAGACATTGTCTCCTCCTTGATGCGTATCTACCCTAAATTTAACACGTTTAATTCACTCCTCCTCTGATTAGACTCCTTACATGAACCAAGTTACAATGACACTGCCAAATTTAGACTCCTTGCATGAACAGACCAAGTTACATTGACACTGTCAAATGCCTCCTGACAACGCCTGTCAGTTTAAGCTGTGGATCATCTCTCCGCGGAATGTCGGAGCTCTGCATAATCCCGCTTAAATCCAGCGGAGGGTTTCATTAATCAACCCCTGAGCAGTTTCTCTCTCACGCAGCGCACCGAGATTCAATTATCTTATTTGGATCACATAACCGCTGGGAAATGTAAGAAATTCACCAAAATATGCTCAGAAACGCGAGCTTTTTGATTTCCTCGCTCGATCATATAAATACCGTTTACAAGAAAGTGCCTCTGTAAAATATATGGCAGGGATAATGTTTAGAAGTTTAGACATGGAGAGCTTGCAACATGGTAAGGTGGGAACCCCAGTGGAATAATTTTTAAAAGTGGCTGGGAATGGGAACTTGATCAAAAATTGGCTTTTTTGACTTACTAGTTTTACTGCGATACCAGAAGCAGATTTTTTGCTATGGAACATTGGAGTCCCATTTTTCGAAAGATATCAACTAAAATTACCTCGAATGTGCTTCATTTAGTGCGAAACACGCCATAAAAGCATAAAATATGATTTATCGACAATCTTCAAAAAGTGCGTTGTCCTGGATTTGAACTCCCATACTCTGCGCGCATTTCCCAGCGTTATACCACTCGGCTAAATCCTCATAGTGTGATCTACAATTTTTCGCGATATATTTATAACACGGCACGTTATTAGTGAGTTGCTAAAAGTGACTCAAGAAACCATTTCAGACACTTTCTAGCGTGTGAGAGTGTGTTTCTAGCGTGTGAGAGTGTGTTTTAAGCAGCCTGGCAGCAAAAGTCATGAATCATGACATGTACAGGGTGTTTAATATCTATCTAGTATGAAGAATCATATTACACAATGTATTGCATAATATCTGCCAATCTAAAGGTCAATAACCCTGGCCCAAGAGAAGGGTGCTGGGGCATGGCTTACTGTTCTTCCCCTAGGTTCTCTCGGGTGGGTGCTGAACAAGGAGGAATTTAGGGATGCGATTAGGCTGAGGTACGGCTGGCAGATTCCCAACATCCCAGCTTTCTGTGTTTGTGGAAAGAAGAATTCGGTAGACCACACCTTAATTTGTAAAAATGGTGGCTACTTAATCTTCCGACACAATAAAATCCGTGACACAAATGCTGCGTTTTTGAGGGAAGTTTGCCATGACGTTAAAACTGAGCCAGAATTGATCCCAATTGACTCTAGTCAGACAATCCCAGGGAACACTGAAGAGGGCCCGCCTTGACATCTCTGCTCGAGGGTTGTGGGGACCTTTCCAGAAGACGATGTTCGATGTCAGAATATTCCATCCGAATGCTGACTCCTACAAGGACCGTGACATCAAGTCAGTCTACAATCAGCATGAGAATATCAAGAGAAAGGACTATGAACAACGGGTCATCCAGGTGGAGAAGTGCAGCTTTACACCTCTGGTGTACAGCACGTCAGGAGGGATGGCTCCTCAGGCACATGTGTTTCATCGAAGGGTTGCAGAACTCATCACAGCGAAAACCAATGAAGACTACCGGGATGTCATGAGTACAATGCGCACTAAACTGTTGTTTGCCCTTCTTAAAAGTGTGCTGGTATCAGTGAGGGGATCTCGGGGCAAATCTCCTCCCAATCGCGAAATTCCAATCTCAGATATTTCATTCAATCTCATCCCAGATGGATTGACTAGAGATGTTACGTTTTCGTAAGGCTATGAAGTTGGGCATGTTTTCGTTCCAATTTTTCTTTGATTTGAGAGAGCTATATAATAACAATTGCTGTATTTTTCTAATGATAATTTTTACCCATTCTGCGGCATCTAAATCTGTCTTCCGTAGTTTAAACCATGCTAAAGATTTGATAAATCCATTAAAGCTTTAATTTGAAGTACTTAGTAAGCAGGGGCTTCGATCCATGGCAAAAAAACCTTTCCATTTCCTTGAACTGCCCAAATTTCAGACTGGCATATAAAAAAGTCACAAAAAGATCGCAAAAATAGTCTGCCCACACCTTCCAAATCGTTAAAACAGCCGGGAAGTTTATCATATGTCGGGATTTTTAGGAATCTCTCGATTCCCCAAACCAGCCACTACATTCCTCAACCAGCCGGCTGGGCTGGGAATTTAATGGCTGGTTCGGGAAGCGCGGCGTTCCGCTAATTGGAAATTGGCGCAAAAGGCTGCTCCTTTATAAAATCATTTTTTTCGAAGTCGATGAGTCACAGTGAGGCAGTGAGCGGCGTAAAATCGAACAGAAACTTAAATAAAAAATATTTAATCTGATTTTCCGTGAATTTGGCTTTTTGAGTCCGATTTCACAGATTCTTTCCCAAAATTTGGCTAGGCTTGCCATTCCCTCATTCCCTACTTTATGCCACTGGGGTGGGAACCAGTCTAAGCTGATATGGGCGGGTCCTAACACTGCTCTTATCAAGTATTAACATGGGCGGGTCTTGGGTGTGTGATCAACTTTGACACATTTTGACTACCAATCCTGGCACCTGACCCTGGCACCCAGTCAAATAAACAACAGCTGCACCCAATTTATGCATATTGTGAGAAATTTCAAACGTATCCACCCCTTTCAAGTAACGAAAAGTCGGGTTTTCAGAAATAAAATTCACAACGCATAATCACAATAAACATTATCAATAATAATCAAAAATGAAATCCAAAATTTACAATTAAAAATGAAAAAACCCAGAGTTTAGAACATATATACCCTAGCATGTCCAGCTAGATCTTAGTCATATACTAGTCTAGCTAGACCTGTTCCTAGTCTAGCTAGACCTGTTCCTTGACCTTCGTCACGTGATACACCTTGCCCTTGATGAGGGGTATAGCGAACATGGTGGAGTTGACTATGGTGCTGAAAGTCCCGGTGAACACACAGAAGTCTCTGAAGAGGGCAGGGCTGGGTAGGACACTCCTGAACACCATGTAGAGGACGGGGGAGAGGTAGATCACGTGGTTTAGGAGGAGAGTCAGCAGACACCACAACAGGATGTACACATTACGCATAATCACAAAGTCTCTCCTGCTCACTTCTACTGACTGTGGAGCGGACTGACACTTGGACCGGGCTCCTCTCTTGGGGGTGAGACAGGAACTGGGGGGACCTCCTCGGCTCTTCCTGGGGGAGATGGGGTGTTAGGATAGGGAATAGAGACAGGGGATGGGGTGTTAGGATAGGGAAAAGTGAGGGGAGATGGGGTGTAAGAATAGGGAATAGAGAGGGTGATGGGGTGTTAGGATAGGGAAAAGTGAGGGGAGATGGGGTGTAAGAATAGGGAATAGAGAGAGAGGGATGGGGTGTTAGAGATGGGGTGTTAGAAGAGGGGGAATAGGGAGGTGTTTCTTGTAGAGGATGTGGTGCGAGAGGCTCTTAGAGCTTTATAGGGAAGGAAACAGAGTTCTTGTTGTCGGCAGAGGATGGAAGGTTTTAAGCCTAATATTTTCTGAGGGACTCATATGAAGCAATCATATTAAAAGGCGTCTAGGATTATTCACTAATGTATTGAATATTCGGGTAATCAATACAGTGAGGGAAGTTGTTAACAGTAAGAGCGATTGGTTGATACTCTGATCACCCCTCATTTTGTTAACAGGAAGAGCGATTGGTTGATACACTGATCATGTTAAGGAGGATGTTACTCACGGGGCAGGTTTGAAGTTGTGGTCCCGCTTCTTGTAGTTGATGATCTGACAGGAGGTGTTGTGCATGATAATAAGGATCAGGAGGGTCAGGCTGGTGAGGAGGAGAAGTTGGCAGATTGCCACTACTGTGTTGTTCTCACTCAGCACATCCACAGGAAAGCCACCCCCGTCTGCCCCTGTTTTAGTGTTCAGCAACATCTGCGGGAAGGGAAAGGTTAGTTGATCTGATACACGGACATAGTAATTGATTAAAATGCAGAATTCCGGAATTCTGAGAATCACAGAGGGAAATGGACATAGAGATCACCGGGATAGTAAGACTTGCAGGAGTAAATGGACATAGAGATCACTGGAATAGTAAGTCTTGCAGGAGCAAATGGAACAAGAGTTCACTGGAATAGTAAGACTTGCAGGAGTAAATGGACAATGAGATCACTGGAATAGTAAGACTTGCAGGAGCAAATGGAACCAGAGTTCACTGGAATAGTAAGACTTGCAGGAGTAAATGGACAATGATATCACTGGAATAGTAAAACTTGCAGGAGCAAATGGACCAATGAGATCCCTGGAATAGTAAGACTTGCAGGAGCAGCACTGTTTCTTTAGTTAATTACCTGCAGAAGAAGGATGAAGGTGATGGTCCAGGAACTGATCACGGTACACAGCACTCGTCGCCTCGTCACCCACCGCTTGTAGCAGAAGGGCTTGACACACGCGATCAGCCTGCAATCACAAAGTGTTAGATTTACTGTCGTTATATGACCAGATGTGTACACATGGATCGATGAAACACGTAAAATTACTATGAAAAGTAAACTGCGCGTCTTTATAAATTCTTTCTTCGATTGATGCATGTGCACACTGCACATATATGGGTCAAAGTACAAGTTACCCTCTATAATGTTTATAGATTATAGGTACTAATATGTTTATTGATCCAATAATATTGCGCTACGTAAAAGTTGAAATGTCAATTGTGCAAACCAGCTAAGTTAATCGAATCATCCTCACAAAACATAACCTATTATCAATATTTAATGAGATTCGGTAGTGGTAGGAACAGGACATGATTCTAGTTGGTAGAAACACCTAGTATTCTCACCTAGTGGCTTGTATTCTAAAGCAGTGGTAGAAACACCTAGTATTCTCACCTAGTTGCTGTGATGGAGAGGATGTGAAGTAGGGATCCTATCCTGAGGGCTACACAGGTGGGGGCGATCACATTAACTTTCTTTATCTGAACCTGGGTTTATATACAAGTTAGTGAAAGGTTTATATGTGCCCTTCCATTGAGCTGGAGCCAGAAGTCATGATACCTAATTGTGGTGAATTTAAACCCCTGTAAGAGGTTCTGTGGAAAACAGAAAAAGAAAAGATAATGTTTATCTTTTAACGAATAGAAAGCATGAAGTTGGATGTGTTACCTGTTCGGCAGTAGTGGTGAACATGACGAGAGAGATGAAGGCTATGGCGATGTCACACATTATCAAACTCAAGATGTTGTAGGTCCTCTTGGGGAAGCGCTTGAGAAAGTTGAGGAACACAGCTAGAACGAGGATGTTAAGGAGGAGACCCAAGGAGGAGGTCGTGATGGTGGGACATTTCACTGACATTATAACCTGTAATGGATTCGTTATGGTGGGACATATCGGCCATGCTTGACCATAATAACGACTGTACTTTAAGTTATGGCAAAAGGTACTTATAAATGGCAAGAAGTTATCATAACTTGCATGCTTGTGTGTGGCTTTATTCATAAGTTCATACGACTACAGACTAAATGGACGATTGGAAGTCATAAAAGGAGGAAGTGTTACTCCTTCATATTTGGGAGCATATCGAGTGATGTGATTATTTAGCTTGCTACTGTCTGGCAACGAGTGCAAAGGCGGGAATGGTTAATATAAAGAATAATACAAAGCTTACAACATTGTTAACCGTTACAGGTGAAGTGCGAACTGCGGTTTGTGCGTCTTTTGTGTGCGCATTGTACAGACATATTTTAGGTAGAATACCAGTGCAAGGTAGCAGTCCTCTGACCGCCCCTCGGCAACAGTCCATGTTCATAAACAGAGGACCATGGTGCCAGCCAAGGGCTAAAACGCTAAGCGGGACATATGCTACAGAGCACAAAATGCGCGCACACTGAAGTTCGAACTGTCACCGTTGCAGTTGATCTGTTCAGCCTAAGGAGTAAGGGTCTAGTCATGCCTGACGCATTTTCTGACGCTTCTAATATTCACATTATACGGCTTACCTACAGTTGCTATTTGCGCTTCATGGCATCTAACCTCCTAGTTCCTACCACCTCATACGACATTCACAATACCTCAATAGTGAAACATAAGTCCCAGATATAGAGCTATCAACGTGCTGAAGGACAACAAATGAAACCAGTTTCCTTACACACAGAATTAATGAAGTCTGAAGGAATTGACATCCCTTAAATTACGCCCTACTATTTCAAGAAATGTCAAAATGATGTTTGAACCGGTGAAATGATTCCGCTACACACTCTCTCAGCCACTCACACTTCATGATTGGTATAATTACACCGAATTAATGGGAGCTGTCAGAAAATTCCAGAACTTGGTGCCTGTTTTGACGGGAATACCAAAGCAGACTTAATGCAGCGTGAAATAGACGCAAGGGTAGAAGTGCCTCCGGGTGCTCTCCCAGAATCTGGCCTCTGGTTCATATTTTGATAATCAAACAAGAGCTTTATTGAGCCTTATTCAAACATTTTAAGTAGGTGTCTGGTATATTGCAAGAATCCATCAAGAGCCTTATCCCCAAACTACTTTCAGTTTAAAATTTAAATTATTGTGGTGTATTGCAAGAATAAATCAAGAGCTTTATTGAGCTCTATTTGCATTTTAAGTATGTTCCCGGTATTATGCAAGAATCAAACAAGAGCCTTATCCCCAAGCTACTTTCAGTTTATTAAGCTTCAAGTTTCCCAAATTTGGTGTGTTTCTGGTTCATTTTACAAGAATCAAACAAGAGCTTTACTCCTCAATTATTCATTTTAAATGAGACACCTCTAAGCGGGTAATAACATAAATAACCGTTGGAGACCCACGTAGGTGGGTTTTACATCACAGAGATATGGTCGAATCACTTCGTACTGTGCTTTGTAGATTAAAAGATCAGTTCTCAACAGACAGTTTAGGTGACAGGAAGACATTGAGAGTGGTGATTATCAGACAGTAGACAGTAGACACAGGACACTGCGCCTAAAGAGCATTACAAGTGTTATAAACCGCAACCCTCAAAGCCTCTAGTTGCTGGAATGTTGTAGCAATTATAAGTGTTAACCAGCTTTCAAAACGACTTATGTAACGACGTTAACAGCCGTCAACCCCATTTATAGCTGAGATAACTCACCTAAGGCAACATATTATTGGAATAACAATATCAATTTCACATTATGGGAAGATGGGAGAAGAGTGGCGACACATGCTCTTGTGTACTGTGGTTCGTAGATAAAAATATAATGGCTGCATATAAGTCGTATACATATATGGCTGAAACCCCGAGGGGCTTCAAAAACTTTATATAATTCAATCTCTTTATTAAAAAAGATTATCAAATCAAAATCTTACTACTTATAATTCTTCCTCATATATAAATTAATAAATAAATATATATCTGTCTGTCCGGTCTTTCTTATATATAGCCACAGACCTCTCTGACACCACTCAGTACCCAATCAAGCATACCGATGATCGGAATGCTCATACGAAAGTACCAGTGACGTTTGACACCACCAGGTATATAGACATCACTTTGAGGAGTAGGCACACCCGATTAAAATATGACCTCATCACTGGTGAGAACTACACTACTACATTGTACTGTATGAATTGCTGAAGCGAAAAATTGGTGAACGGTGGCCGGAGGCCACGGGCCCTGCTAGTACAATTAAAAGATAATATCTAGGTATAATTTCAAATCAGAAACTAGCAGTAACAGTCGTAAAATAGACGTGTAATGGCAGTATGTCGGACGTTTGACAGTCGTGTATAATTTCCCAAATTATGTGCCAATCACAGACTGCCAGACTGGCAGTAATTCCTGAAGGATGCTATCAAACGCATCAGCGGTATCAGGTTTGATGGAAGCAATCAGTTCTAAAATTACCGTTTTATGCCAAAATGGTCGTATTGACCTATGGGATCATAGTATTAAATTTAATGATATCAAAGTAGCATGAGGTCGGGATTAATGGTAAAACTAATTTTCCTGGAAATGTATAATCCTAAACGTAACAACTAAAATGGTTGACTTCTAGTTCTCTTAATCTACTTAAACTGCTTCAGCCATTTTAGCGGTGGTGAAGGATCGCCACTTCGCCACTTCACCCCTTCGATATTGACAAACTTTTGACGTCCTGTCTAACCATTCATTTAATGCAACAAACAATAAGCAAATTACAATTTAAAAGCAGCAGGATAATTAGACGGGCATTCAAATTCAGCCGAAGCGTAGTGATAGAATAAAAAACAAACGAAAGATACTTCTTTTAGAAACAGATAAGATCAGGCATTAGTTCGGTTTTGTGGTTCGGGTAACAGGTGACTGGCGATGTGGGTTGTGGCTGCATCAGACAACAAACCCAGTACCAACAAGTCTAGTGACAATAGTTTGATAATCGTAATCGCAATGTGGTTGCATCGTAATAAAAGCATATCAGTCAAAACAAAGCACCAGACAAAGCATCACAAGACAGTGAATGAGAGTATCAGTCAAAACAAAGCATCACCAGACAAAGCATCACGAGACAATGAATGAGTGTGAGGAGTACCCATTACCAGGATATAAAACCCGCGCACGCAAGACTAACGGAGAGAAAATGCGGCGTTGGTGGGTACTCCGCTGCGGTGTAGCGCGCCGTGCCGGGCTGGTTAGCAGTTGTGTGACTTCATAACCGCGTTAATAGCTCCCTGCCTCAATCTCTTGCTCTCTGCCTGAGAGGTGAGCCCTCGCTGCAGCTCGTGACACTTAACCGGTTTAGAGATTAATGTGACAGGTCACAAGGCATAAAGATGCGAGAATCAGAATATATGGGTGGTTGAGATTACGCGTCGGATTAGTAAACGGTTCAACTAGATTCCCCCCTCTTCAAGACCTAGAATATGGGTATACGCTGAGAGTTATAGCAGAAGAAACCGTTTAGAGGGGGGATTCGGAGAACCTCCAGTGCGGGGAGTGGTGGGAGAGAGTGGAGCTGTTAATGTGTGTGTCGCACAGTGTGTCAGAGGAGCTGTAAATAGGAGCACCACCAGGCTCCTTTAGCAGGCATTTAGCAAGACTTTGTAGAGGAGGAGGAGTCTCTGTTCTGAACCATATATTTTATTAAACAGCGCATTTATATTTTTAAAAAGACCTAAAATTGTCATATTTAAGTGGTTGAATTAATACTCACTTGCCGTTTCGCTTGATAAATGAGGCTTTTAGTCCTCATTCGCGAGGTGCTGCTAAGAAATTATCAAAACCTCCAAACCCAAATATAGCTCTTGCTGGTTAGATTAGCTGGCTTGATAGGCCCATTAGTAGATTTTATAGAAACAGAAATAATCTAGTAACATAAAATCATAAATATAACAGCTAAACTTACAAATTACTCTGTTGCTCTATAATCGCACGAAGAGAAGCCGAGGTGAAAACAAGAGGAATAGCTAACCGAGGCGAAGCCGAGCTCAGTCAGTATTCCACTGTAAGTGAGCACCACTTGTAGAGAAGCGCTCGCAGTTCGCACGTGTACAGTGCACACACCAGGTATGTCAGGTATCTCTGCTCTATCTCTCATATCGGCATTTCGTCATTTCACACACCTTGACACACTTGAAAGCTTGGCAATGCCTCCAGCATTCCCACAGGTCAGACATTACGTTCAAGGCGAGGTTACGGTTACAGAATCAAGCACTGGGGATTAAAGCGGACTCAAAGAAAATAGAGCCAGGCGTGGCAGTGGTTGGTGTATGTAAAGCTGAATGTGCAGTTTTTCGCGAGCAATCACTTCCAACAATGACCTTTTATCTGCGTATCTCATAACGTTTGTTCTGATAGATATTTTTGATGCGGTAAGAAATAAAGTGGTTCAACAACAAAAAGAAAGAAGGAACCAGCTTTTTGATAGATTCATAAGCAACCAACAACTGTGATGACGAATTATCTGTGTGTCCTGCATTGTTAAAGATTTCGTCCTTACGAAGATAAGGTAACTCGGACCTTAACTATCATGGCTGAAAAAATCCCAAAAAGTGAAAAGATAATAGTGATACGGATTTGCTGATGTAGACTTCGAGGGTGAACGACATGCTTTTATCTCACGACATTTCATCTCACCACATTTCATCTCCCTTTCCTAACCCTAACCTTAGCATTGTGTGATCAAAAGTCCGTTCTGCAGGTTCGATTCAGTGGAAAGATAAACCAGTGGAAATGCCAAAAAAATGTTAGGTGTTCCTTAGGGAGCAAGTTTAAAACGTTAAATGATACGGTAGAGTTTAAAATCAGGAGCTTCCGAAAATCATGTGATTATCGTCGTCAGGTGTTCTCTGATTTTCTGAAACCCTTCAAGTTCATGCCTCATGGGGTAGCTCCAGACGGTACACTAATCTGTTATCCTGGAACTGAATCCTGAGGCCGAGGAGGATGAACCGGACATATCAAACCCTTCCAAGCTATCGATACTAAGTAAACTTTCCGCCCATTATTGAGTGAGGTCATCCTCTCATGTTCACCTCGGTCCAGACTCCCTATTTTATCTCAGGGATAAGTGGTCCTATTTAGTCTGAGAATCGCTGTGATCCCGACTCCTGTGACAGTGTGACTTGGAAGCGGAATGGCTGGTGATTTAGCCCCTGTCAAAGAAAGACAGCAGCTTTATTCAGTCAGAAATCAACCTGCTCAACCTTGCTGCAGAACGATGGAGGATATGTTTCGAAATATGGTCTCAGAACTGGTCAAATTCTTAAAGACATAACCATTGTAAGCGTTTCTTCATATTCACCAAACTTGCGTTATGTGGAACGGATTAAAGTATCAGTTTTTAAGTTTTCATTCAGAGAAATGTGATTAAACTTTGACGATGTGTCCCACTGAACGGATTTGAGCAGTCAATTACATCATACTTGACTTACTTCCTACTTTCATATAAAGCATAATAGATTTCAAATATCAAACCTCTGAGCAGTTTCCCGGATTTCTTGCCTACTCTGAACATTGCCAGATATTTCAACCAGGTAACTCAAATTTCTGGTAATCTCATTTTCCTGGTAATCGCTTCCTCAGTGGCACCACCCAACTTGGCAGTCAACTAACTTCTCTGTGACTCATATCAGTCAAAAGCAACTCGTCAAATACAGGTTGTGGGAGTAATTGAGTAGAAGTATCCTAAGGTGCAGTTCAGTGGAAAACTATTACAAAAAGAAATCAGCCATTGCTCAGAAATGAATCGCGTGATATATATTTCAACCCTGGCGAGTCTCTGATTTTTCTAGATTTCGAGAATATATAACTACTTTATCTGCTTGAAACGTGCTCCAGTGTCGATGATGAAACACGTGTCTTGTAAATTGTTACACTTTCAATTAACACCTTCTAGATTGGTTGCACCAAAGTTCTGAGCCTTCATTACGAACATGTTCATAACATGAGCATTACGAACATGTTCATATGTGATCAGCTGGTCAACCCACTGGCTTGTACAGTCAGCAAGTGAAAATGGCGGTTGTTGTGGAAAGTTGAGACACCGATTTCAGAGGTGGCGAAGCCCCTGAGGTAGTGCCTGGAGGCCGAGGTCAGCCCAACAAGCAATATCAGCGCATTCCCAGCCATGCTCTTAGCGTTATATTAGCACATTCCCAGCCATGCTCTAAGCGTATATTAGCCAATTTTGAGGGTACTTGTAGGCGTGCAATAATAAGTAATATTGCACTCTCACATTTGGCTAATACACTAAGAGCATGGCAAATGGCTCATGACGCTAATTAAATTATTGCACTCAAGCTTCGCCTCGTGCAATATTTGGTATTGTCGCACTCGGCCTGCTCCTCGTGCGACAATACAAATTATTGCACTCGGCTACGCCTCGTGCAATAATTTCTATTAGCACATTCCCAGCCATGCTCTAAGCGTATATTAGCGCATTCCCAGCCAGGCTCCAACTGTATTGTATCTGCTTCAAAGGGTCGGGCCTGTAAGAAGCTTAGAAGTCACCTGCAGGGCAACCCCCGCTTCCCGGAGTCTAGCACTTCACGCTCCTACCAGCGTTAAGTGGTAGAATTGGTACAGCATAACCATGCATTTAATGTCTGAGGAAATTGAAATTTATTTGCCAGAGCCCTTTGTCTGAAGCATTTCCTGCATTATATTTTCAGACAAAGGACACTCCATTTGGAGATATTTGAAAATATCGTGCAAGAAATGGAGATTATCGAGACATGATTCAAACCTGTTAATAACCTCTGTTGGTCACGAAAATTTGCATTGCTGTAGTCGATGGACGATGACAAAGGATTTTGGCTCCGATGGACATAAAAAATTTTGTGGCTTATTGGTGCCTCACCGTGAATTTTCAAACAAACAAAAAGCTTCATCCAAAATGGGTGGAGTTTGTTCGGATAAATAGTAAAACATGCCAAAAATAGTAAAACACGCCAAGAAAGCAATAGTTCGGAAATAGAAAACAGGTCAGCTGCAAGCTGTACACTTCCCCGTATCAAGGATTATAGTGTTCCAGCTGCTTAAACTTATCAAGGTGTGGCGCTTATCTGCATCTTGAAATCCCTGAAGAATGTGTTCACTGTTCTTGAGAGCTGTGTGTGCCAATTTACCAGAAGAATCTGATATTGAAAGAGCATTTTTATATTATTCTAAGCGAGGAAGTGGGTCTAGAAAAGCATGATCAATGAGCAAGGGAGGAGGAAGTTGGCAATGAACCAAAGCACTATTTCGTATATCTGAAGACTTTCATAATAATCAACCTATCTTGCTGATTGGATTTGCAATCTCTTCTGATGCCCGTTAGTTATCACACACTCATAATATAGTGGGTTCTGTGTTGCATTTCGGAGATTAATCAGTGGATCACACATGATTAAAATAAAGACTCTCTTATTTGACTCTTCTCCTAGTCTTTCTACAATGCTCCTCCTCCTCCCCAGTAGATTGCAATACCTTCAGAGATGTGGTAGCCTCGGTAATACCCTGGCATTTGGCAATGTTATATAATAACCAGCAAGAACACTTGGAAGTTTTCATGGGGAAAGATCAGATGATCGTCTCATGGATCCGCATATTACTGTTACGTTACACATATGATTAATACAGGAATAAATATCAACAGAAAAACAGTCGCGATTTGGTATAAAGATGGTTCTTTGGAACCAATCAAATCAATTGCCAATCACATTAATTCTCGGCCGAGTTAGTTCGAATCAAATTAATTCTCGGTCTCTTACAGGACGCTGTTGAATCAATACTAAATACTTATCGCTTTAATAACACCTATTTTGGTGGGGTCAATAATATTGTGAAGCCAGCTAAATCTGGATTCGCAATTATATCTCATGATAAGAGTTCGCCCAATCTATAAGCTCTTTATCTACAGTTATGGAAAGTGCCTGATTTCTCTAGAAATTGATGCCTCCTCCATTAATGAAAACCATTTGGTTCAGTTTATTGGCTCCCTGGAACTCTGGAACAAACGGTAATTACGTCATGTGCCTTGCTTCCACTAATATCAATTGCACTTTGATTTGGAGAAGGTAAGACGTCAGGGAGTAAAAGTGGTAAAATTTCACATTACTCCGATCCTTCCCTTGGCATGTTGTTACATTATGACTTGCTGATATCACTAATTGTGGTACCCTGATCAGTGATCGTCATTTCTGCCACCACTTCTCCTAACTACACTTCCAGCCCTCTCCTCCCTCCTTCCCTCTCAATATCCAGCAACCACTCAACCACTTCCTCCAAAACACCTGATCCCTCCTAAACAGTGCCTCATTTCTGTGTGGAGAAGTAAATCACGCAGAGGTAATGGTAAGGAACGTAGCTCTACCGGCTCAAACACCACTACCGACTGAAGGGTCACCAGGACGGTTCTGAGATGAGGAGGCAGTGGATGAGGACCAGGGATAACGAAGCAATAAACATAGAAATCTCTTTAAACCCAGAGGAGTCTGGCGATGTTCCACACAGTAAGAGACCACTTAGAAAGAATTGACATGTTTCATACTATATATCATCAGAATTCTTAAATAGTTAAATGGAATATATTCTGGTTTGTAACCATACAAAACTTGATAATTTAATTAAGTTGTGATAAACATTCTTCTGGGAGATATCAATGATATCTCCCAGAAGAATGTTTATCACAACTTAATTAAATGAGAGGTTTCAAAATAACAAAATTTTCTGCGAATAAATAAAAATGCTCTGAGAGCAATAAACATAACATCATCAGAGACACCTCCACCATGACGATGCAGTAGAGAATCCTCTTACTGTCTTCATTTCTAACGACAGCTGGGAGGATGTCACTTCAGCAGCAGTTAGCTTCTGAACTGTGATGCTAATGGTGGATGAAATTCGTGGTCCTGGTTTTGATCTTGCAAAAGGACACTCTACGGCAATCACCCTCAGGACACTCCATGTTGTTAGCTTCGACAGTTCTGCCAGAATAACGTTGATGTGAGATATCACAAAGCTGATCTTCTGATTGGGGTGAATTCCGTTGTGAAATTCAAATGTTCACATGGCCAGCGCTGGAAAGAGACACACGAGAGTGTCTAGATGGCATAACCCTGTTCACTGTAGATATAATCGAAGAATATATTCTCTTGTGTTTCAATTCAAACTGAAATCGATTTATGCCCTGGTACAGATTTGCCACAAAATTTTCAAATTTGTTTCATTTGAAATTAATATTATACATGATTTAATTCACTATTAAATGGAAATTAAGTGAAGATTTATTTCAAACCTTAGTCGTTGCATAAAGGGGTAATTCGTAAAGAATAAAACTCTTCAGGCTGAAGTGGACGGAGGACAGTTACAGTTTATGAGATCTGTCCTGAAATATGTCTCTAAAATAACTGTCCCTCATCGTAGTAAAAATCATGGCTGATCAAAAACCCCGAAAAGCATCGCAAAGGGCTTCTAAAAATATTATTAAAATCAACTTTATTCTTGACTTTGAACACATCAAAATTTGTAAGATAATATCGACCTGTCAGGGAAATGATCTAGTGGTGGTCGTGGTGTTTCATTGAACCGTTGGGAAATACATTTCATATGTAAACTTATAAACGGTTAAGACTTTCCCATTGAGCAAGCGTTTTAAGTTTCAAAGGCAATATTGCAGCAAATAATATCATTGCACAGGTTTTTTTTCCAATTCTGCAGAAGAGACTCGAAAGTGCAGTTACTACGTTATATCACATCTTTTCAACATTTGTAAATGTTAAGAGCCATATAATTCCGGACATGTTGAAGTCCAGCAGCTGGTAGAGTGTGAACTGTGAAGTTCAGGTCTAGGTTGTCCTGTATTGACTCTGCGAGGATGATAATAGAAAATATTCAATTTAGAATTTTCGAGGAGCAAAATTTTGATGATTTTAGCTAACCCCCGCCCCTTAAACGTTTATTAAACTTTAAATCTACAGCTGTGGCTTACTTCGGCCTCTAGGATCAAATTTCCAGAACTACAAATAAAATGAAATATTTTGTTGGTGAAATATCGTCGTCATTATAATCATTATAAATATAATGGTTGTTACTGGCTCGAAATCAATCCACCTAGCAATAAGTTATGTTATAAAAATAGAAAATCGTCGAAATCAAAAGTTTCTTCTGCACCTTCAGAGATAGAGAGCTCAATAGTTCTTTCTGATTTCTGTAAGGGTTTCCCTTCTGGTTCTTAACCTTATTAGTACATTATAAAGAGCTGAAGTTCATGTGATATGCCTGTCATAGTTTTAGTTCGTTTATTTTATCCCAATTACCATTCTTTAAGCTTCAAATATGCCAAGGATGTTATACGAACTTCATCTATTTGCAATGCTCAATGTTTCCCGGATCTCTGTTGTTCCTTTTTGTGGAAACTAACCATCTCAAACTCCCGCAACCTCCAGTACAGATCACCATGCCTTGGTTTAATGAGCTTATCTCTTTCTCCTCCGACTACATTATTGTGGTGGAATATGTCTGGAAATCTGGAACACCTAAAGAAGGTCACCACACAAAAGTTCTCCTGCGGCTCATTGAAATTATGATAACACCACTTGTGTGCTGGGGCACTTTAAGTGACTGTTGAGTTTAACCAAGGCTGCCAGACTCCCTTCTGTGACAAAGCCTCCGCATGTTCGTCCTCGAAGAACACGGGCTCTGCGAGGGGGTGAGTTGCGTTGGCGTACAGCTGGAGCTTGTTGTACAAGTCCTGTCTGATGTGAGTGAAACGCCACCCGATGTCATGACTCTCAGTCTGATCCACGGACAGATCGTAGAGCACCAGGCTCTGGGACATGCACTCCAGAGAGAGACAGTGGTCCGGGTCCGCAGAGTAGCTCTGCTGGATTGCTGCGTGTTGTCTGATGGCCTCCAGCATGTTGAACCCTAGCTTATAGTGCGTGGAGTTCTGGATTATGTCAGGGTACTCGTCTACTGACTCTGTCTGCGGGAGATAGGGTAGACGATGAGAAGGGCTTAGTAAACCAGTATTTTATTATTTTAAGGGAATTGATATGAAGCACTTTCAGAGCTTCGTAAACCTAAATGTTGTCAAACAAAATTTGCTTCTTGGAAGCCTAGTGCAAATGTGTGATAATGGGTTGTAAATCCTACTTTTATTAACTTAGTGATAAACGAATTAGGAAAGAATTTATTCGACTTGTCGGGCTAACACAATTCCTCAACTCTTCCACTGACCGTGATGAGAGGGTACACTTTATCGAACTTGTAGGGAGCTGGGTTCCCCAGGAGCAGCTTGAAGTCTCCCTGAACTATGCCCGCCTGATCGTAGACAGGATCGATGTCAAGCACCAAGTGATCCCTGGGTCTCGACACGTCATTCCGAAGCAACAGCTCTTTAAACGTTTCTGAAAAAGTCTGAAGTGGCGCTCTATTTCTAAACGTGGTTCATGATCTCACTCAATACATCTTACTATCGTGACATGCCGTCTAGTTGAGATGATGTTTCCTGTTGGTACAGGATGCTTGTCTCACTGATTACTTGTTACCTATTCAGTGTTCTACTTCTACCAGTGGGAATGCCAGGGAATCGAACCTGAGATCATTCGATCACGTGCCAGACTAGATTCCAATACACCAACTGAGCGCCTGCTCCTACCCAATGTTCTAGTTCTACCTGTATGATCGTAGCCGTCCAAAGGGAGCTCGGAGTTCATCACGTCAACTCCACACAGACTTGCAATGGTGGGGAACCAATCAGATACGTGGAACAAGCCATCGTAGACCAGGCTGCCGCCATCGCTCAGCCCTGTAATGTTAATAAAGAATCATGTGACGGAAAGGAATGTCAGGCATTCTAGATCTACTTAGACCCAGCTCAATTAAATTCAGCTCAATATGCTAATTATAATGCAGACTGCTACTTCCCGAAGGAAGCAGCTTTCTGTGTGTCCAGCATGTCGCAGTCAATAGTACCAAGTTAAGGTGAGAGTTAGGAAACTTTGATCGATGGAGTTTCTTCAATATCAGAAAAGTATTAGGCTTACGCATTACGGTATATTATGTGGACAGATCGCTCGATTGCCGAAGTGCTCCATAAAGACGCACAACTTTGATGTATTTTCGATAGAATTTACATAGAAAGTTGACATGCGGATGAATTTGCGAGCTTAATCCAGACACATGCGTTAGAGTGGCAGCCTGTAGCTGTCCGTATAATACCTGTTGAAGGGTAATGTGGCAGGTGAATGAAGGCTGGAGTCCTCACTCCTCCTTCGTAGAGTGTCCCTTTAGCCCCTCGGAAAGGCAGGTTTGAAGAACCAAGACTTTCTCCGTCTGTCAGCATCAGGTGACCTTCAAAATAAAGTGGAGTATCAGATGTTTTTTAAGAATTTATGAGCCATAAATATTCCTCAAAATAAAGTGGAGTATCAGATGTTTTTAAGAATTTATGAGTCATAATATTATTCCTCAAATGAAAATTACCGCAGATAACTATGTGTTTTGTGAAGTGATTCCCTGGAACTCACCCCCGTTGTCGCTGAGGAAGATGATTACTGTGTTGTTGTACTGGTTGGTGTTCTGTAGGGCTGTCGTGAGTCTGCCCACTCCGTAATCCATGCTCGTAATCATGGCCGCCATCGCACGACGTTTCTACGGAGAACAGGTGTAATGGTATTCAGTCTGGTTCGTGATGGGAAGATCCCGGGTTCGATTCCCTGCCATATACCTATGACCCCCTGTTGACTTACTTCTAAACCCCTACTGACGCCTTACCGACAACCTACTAATCCCCCTACTCACCCCCTGCTGACCCCCTGCTGACCCCCTACTCACCCCCTGCTGACCCCCTACTCACCCCCTGCTGACCCCCTACTCACCCCTGCTGACCCACTACTCACCCCCCTGCCGACCCCCTACTCACCCCCTGCTGACCCCCTACTCACCCCCTGCTTACCCCCTACTCACCCCCTGCTGACCCCCTACTCACCCCCTGCTGACCCCCTACTCACCCCCTGCTGACCCCCTACTCACCCCCCTGACGCCATTGCCCTAAGTTTCTACAGAATTAGAACATTACAATTATACCTCGCGTATTGGAAATTGACACACTACTCAGTCAATCCACTGTCTCCCTCGTGATCACCTAAATGAATCAACCCCAAGGTTGAATCTGATGCTGGTAACGTCAGATTCAACCGTCTGATTGGTTTGTTTGGTATCGTACACACTACACAGAGGTGATTGGTTTATTTAGTATGGTACAACCAAGGTGATCACGAGAGAGGCAGTATTGGATTGACTGGCAATGCGCCAATACGCGGACTTCAGTCAGTAAGTCACTGGGGGTTACACGTTTCAGAATTACTCTCAGATGTATTCCTGCCCACGTTCATTGTATAGAGATTTTGCTGTCTCGCTAAGCAATTATAATTCATCAGACATCATCCATTATGTGATTCGAAGAGTGATAATTGCCACGTCATATTTACTTATAAATTATGATCATCAGTTATAGAGTCTTGCTTATCTCTCAGTCTCAGACATTCTCATTTTTTCAAATCACTCTGATTCAAGTAAGTTTATCATTATTTTTGTTCCTGTTTAAAATTGGCTGTAATAACAGATGTAATAATGAGCTGTAAGGTATCGAATTTGCTGGTGAGTGGGTGGTACGGGTGGTTAGAGCGTCTGAATTTCAGCGGTTAAAATAAGGAGCTGCCATTGCAGTGAAGTCTCATGCTAATTTACTACGGTTGAAAGGTACTTGGATTCTTCACTCATAATATTATAAAGATGTTGGAATTTGGAGTAAAATTTCCTCCATATGGGATAAAGATTTAAAACGATCCACTTTGCCCGATGCCTTTTTGAATACTCATCATTTAAACCTTGAACCACTTCATCTGCTACCATATCAAGCACTTAGCAATCTTTAGCAATTTGCTTGATCGAATCAAACCGATCTTATAAAATCAGTCCTTGTTGACAGTTTAGAGTTATCGGGTATTAAATTTATTCAATCACTGCCATTTATTCTACCTTCGCTTTTTGAATATAAATCCATTCAAGTGAGTAAGTCAAGTGTGACGGCTATTTGGTATAATTTATGAAGACCTGCATCCTATAATTTCCGCTAAATGCTTAGCATGTCTGTAGAATAGTGAGGATTCCAGCCTGGTATTTTGTTGAGCGTCCCCCAGCTCTATTTAAGTTTAGTGTCACCAGGCATGGATCCAGCCCAGAATTTTTGGGGGCGTGCAAATTTGAGCTCACTCGGCGCCGCTTCGCGGCGCCTCATTCGCAGTAAGTGCGTTTTTCGAAAATAAAGATAATTCAAGTATGTATTAGCACTAGCAGGGCCTGGGGGCGCCCGCCCCCAGAAGCCAGATGTAAAGAATGTAAAATGCCTTCTCAATAGGGTTTTTGCATTGTTTTCATCTCAACAGCTTCATCGTTGTAGTCGTACTCAATTTCTCTAAATATATTCACAATCAAAAGAAAGAAAGAACAGCAGGGGTCTGGGGGCAGCAGTCCCCAGAAGCCAGAGGTCTGGAATGTAAAGAAATGTCATCTCAATAGGGTTTTTGCATTGTTTTCATCTCAACAGATTCTTCATCGTTGTAGTCGTACTCAATTTCAATAAATGTATTCACAATCAAAAGAAAGAAAGGACAGCAGGGGTCTGGGGGCGGCAGCCCCCAGAAGCCAGAGGTGTGGAATTTAAAGAAATGTCAAATCAATAAAGTTGTTGCATTGTTTTCATCTCAACAGCTTCATCGTTGTAGTTGTACTCAATTTCACTAAATATATTCATAATCAAAAGAAAGAAAAACAGCAGGGGTCTGGGGGTGGCAGCCCCCAGAAGCCAGAGATCAGGAATTTAAAGAAATGTCATCTAAATAGTGTTTTTGCATTGTTTTCATCTCAACAGCTTCATTGTTGAGGTCGTACTCAATTTCGCTAAATATATTCACAATCAAAGGAAAGAAAGAACTGCAGGGGTCTGGGGGCGGCAGCCCCCAGAAGCCAGAGGTCTTGAATTTAAAGAAATGTCAAATCAATAAAGTTGTTGCATTGTTTTCATCTCAACAGCTTCATCGTTGTAGTCGTACTCAATTTCACTAAATATATTCATAATCAAAAAAAGAAAAAACAGCAGGGGTGTGGGGGCGGCAGCCCCCAGAAGCCAGAGATCAGGAATTTAAAGAAATGTCATCTAAATAGTGTTTTTGCATTGTTTTCATCTCAACAGCTTCATTGTTGAGGTCGTACTCAATTTCGCTAAATATATTCACAATCAAAGGAAAGAAAGAACTGCAGGGGTCTGGGGGCGGCAGCCCCCAGAAGCCAGAGGTCTTGAATTTAAAGAAATGTCACCTCAATAGAGTTTTTGCATTGTTTTCATGTCAATTTTTAACAGCTCCGTCGTTTTTGTCGTACATTATGTCACTAAATATATCCCCAATCACCAGGAATAAAGAACAGCAGGGGTCTGGGGTGGCAGCCCCAAGAAGCCATTTGTCTGGAGTAAGACATGTCTGTTGCCACCTCAATAGCTCAATAGGGTTTTGCATTGTTTTCATTCATCAGCTCGATCGATAATGTCGTACTCAATTTCAATAAATTTAATATTGTAAATAAAATGAAAAGCAGGGGTCTGAGCCCTCAGACTCTGAGGGCGGCAGCCCCAGAAAGCCATAGTTTGGGAAGAAACAGTTTTGGAAGAAACAAGTGAAGAAGTGACAACAATAGCGTATTCCCATTCAATTGATACTTTTATGTTGTCTCCAAACCAATAATTCAGTTCATGTAAAGCTTGTCCGTTGAGACAATTACTGCATCATCTGATGTTCTCAGTGGTATCCATCATTGAAGCATCCTTCAGGCCCACACTGAATGGAAGGCCATCGATTTCTGACGAATGCTATTCTAGATACTTGACAGTTGAGAAATAAGACTATTAACATGGATCGGAATTTATAACCTTATGTTTAAAAAACTATTAATTTTCATAAATTCTTCAGTCCTTTTTCGGACTTTATTCTAAATTCTAATGATGCTTTAGTTTGAAATCTTTGAATTGCACGCCCAGAGCACGCCCCCAAATTTTCGTTTGGGGGCGTGCGCACGCCCCCAGCACGCCCCCGTGGATCCATGCCTGAGTGTCACGTGACTTTAGTTAAACCTTCTGAAGATAGGAAGATATTATGGTTCATGGCGCAGCCTGACCAGCCGCCAGTCGTGTGTATCTACTTGTGTATCTAGTTCTGCTATCTATATCAGCCAAAAGTATCTTATTTCCATACCAAGCAAGAGAATTACAACAGGTATCTCAGACTTAAATGTCCTCCGCAAGCGTTTATAGGGGTATTTAGCCGCCATCACACACATCACTTCTATCGGAGCGATGTGTATAATAACCTTGCGAATTTATCTAATGCCTTATTATATGACGTATCAGTGGCATTTAAAGAAGTCGTGTGGCCACTTTAGCCTATATTGATGACGAAACCTACCTACCTACCATTTTTTTTCTTTTTTTCTTTTTTTTGTAATCTCAGTGTCCCAAAATCACTATCAGATCTCAGATGGCCACAACTGACCGCACAGAAGCACAACCCCTGTCAGCAACTAACTTAGAGTGCTCTAGCATCAGAGGTTATGCTCCCCGCGGAGCAGCGTGGCACCTACCAACCATTTAAAGAAGCCGTGTGGCCACTATAGCCTATATTGATAAAGAAACCTACCTACCTACCATTTAAAGAAGGCGTGTGGCCACTATAGCCTATATTGTTAAAGAAACCTACCTACCTACCTACCATTTAAAGAAGTCGTGTGGCCACTATAGCCTATATTGATAAAGAAACCTACCTACCTACCTACCATTTAAAGAAGTCGTGTGGCCACTATAGCCTATATTGATAAAGAAACCTACCTACCTACCATTTAAAGAAGGCGTGTGGCCACTATAGCCTATATTGATAAAGAAACCTACCTACCTACCATTTAAAGAAGTCGTGTGGCCACTATAGCCTATATTGATAAAGAAACCTACCTACCTACCTACCTACCTACCATTTAAAGAAGTCGTGGGGCCACTATAGCCTATATTGATTAAGAAACCTACCTACCTACCTACCATTTAAAGAAGTCGTGTGGCCACTATAGCCTATATTGATAAAGAAACCTACCTACCTACCATTTAAAGAAGTCGTGTGGCCACTATAGCCTATATTGATTAAGAAACCTACCTACCATTTAAAGAAGGCGTGTGGCCACTATAGCCTATATTGATAAAGAAACCTACCTACCTACCTACCTACCATTTAAAGAAGTCATGTGGCCACTATAGCCTATATTGTTAAAGAAACCTACCTACCTACCTACCATTTAAAGAAGTCGTGTGGCCACTATAGCCTATATTGATTAAGAAACCTACCTACCTACCATTTAAAGAAGCCGTGTGGCCACTATAGCCTATATTGATTAAGAATCCTACCTACCTACCTACCATTTAAAGAAGTCGTGTGGCCACTATAGCCTATATTGATTAAGAAACCTACCTACCTACCATTTAAAGAAGGCGTGTGGCCACTATAGCCTATATTGATAAAGAAACCTACCTACCTACCTACCATTTAAAGAAGTCGTGTGGCCACTATAGCCTATATTGATAAAGAAACCTACCTACCTACCTACCATTTAAAGAAGTCGTGTGGCCACTATAGCCTATATTGATTAAGAAACCTACCTACCTACCTACCATTTAAAGAAGCCGTGTGGCCACTATAGCCTATATTGATTAAGAAACCTACCTACCTACCTACCATTTAAAGAAGCCGTGTGGCCACTATAGCCTATATTGATTAAGAAACCTACCTACCTGGCGATGAAACGGAAACCGGGGAACATGTCCACCGTGGACAAAAATTTGACGTTGGTCCTGATAAAATCCACCTGAAGAACTTTTCAAGGTTTCTAGTCTGCTGCAAAGTTTTGGGTTCCCGTGACTCCGTTGCGGATCCCACAAGTTTTTAGGTGGACTTTATTGGATATTACTGTCGCAGTGCAGAACTGCATGGGCGTTTCAAGTCCACCATGGATAAAAGTCCAGGAAATAGTAACACATTGAGACTGTTCGAAAGAAACAATTATAATACCATGAAATTGTGTATAATTAGTCGAGTCAAATCTGGATTAATTTGGCTAAAATGTGAACAGATTCTGCACCATGCCCTTTTGTGTTGTTTTATATAGTGTTTGGCACGAAAACTAGTCGATCTAGCAACTTTCTATAACTTTCCAGCGTGAAAGAATTACCAAGTAATCAATTTTAAGTTGAGCACCAGCCAAGTGACATATGATAATTCGTTTTTCGGTCCATGAAGGTCTTGGAGACTTCGTTTTGGTTGCAAACGCAATGCAATGTTATATACGACTTGTTAATTTTTTTAAATGCCATCAAATGCCTACAAACCGAGTTATACTTATATGGGCTAAAACCAAATTTTTGGGCCCTGACGAGCCATCACTTTGGCAGTTACGCCCTTAACGTGCGATTTAAGTATACGCTTATTGATGAAACCGACTCTTCTAGACCAAAAATTCTACGACGAAACGTTCGATAGGTCCCGACTTTCTATTTCTTTCCCGCATGGGGTTACCACCCTGGCCAAGGCGGGAATAAGTAACTGTCGTTATTGGTTAAAATATGCACATAACTCTTATCATACTTAATATTACATATTCAACCGATGAAAGATATATAAACGGTATCAATTAGTAAATGATAGGGGGGCTGTCGGTGAAAGGGGGAGCAATGTCAAAGCTGAACCAAACGAAATTTGGGTGGTTGAGACAGTAATCACGCGCCTTTTATAGGGATTAGGATAATTGGGTTAACTG
Organism: Beroe forskalii; assembly: GCA_011033025.1. Taxonomy (NCBI): domain Eukaryota; kingdom Metazoa; phylum Ctenophora; class Nuda; order Beroida; family Beroidae; genus Beroe; species Beroe forskalii. The sequence continues at coordinate 151,567 of WFMF01000287.1, read as the reverse complement.
GGTTAATTGGGATAACTGGGTTATATCTCCCACATCTCTAAACTCTAAATTCACAGCTAACGTTTCCCAACTCTCACTTCAAATATCTCATCGTAAAATTCTCAACTCCCTCCTTATTCTTTATTCCTTATCTCCAAATTCAATTATCCTATGCCCCAATTATAACTTATTCATGTTCGAGTTAACTTCTAGAATAAAAAGGAGGTAATTAATGCTTTAATCTATTTCTTAAGTACTTATTTTGCTAATCAATACTTCGCTTAGTTATCCGCCGGTGACGCCATCTTTTGTAGTGCGTGGCAGTGCTTGGTGACGTCACATGACTGCCGGATTATCGATTTTATGCAAAGTATAACACTAGGATGGGAAACCAATAGTGTTTTGAAATTTGGCTCTTGGTAAGTCCGTATTTCACTATTGGAGTATTTGTGCTAAGATAATGTTATGTAACACAGATTTATTTACTGAGTATCATTTTGGTTTGGAAGTTTTTTCCATAGGACCGGTTAAAAAGCCTGCTAAATTAAGGCCAATTAATAAAGTATTCCAATCTGGCTTGCATGTTCACGACAAAATACCAACGTTTTCCATCCTTCCTGGATGGAGATGCCTTGCTTTTCGAGAGTTTAATTTTGAATTCGGTTATTCGGTTAAGGAGAATTTGTGGGTATAATATGTAATCAACCAGTTTCTTCATTTTACTCCATTTTAGGGCATACATTTACCAGTCGCATTAACAAGTCGTAGTTTACATGACCATTACTATTCCTTTGCGTCCAAAGAGAATTCTCTACGACTTACCCGGACGAAAATACGAATTTTCATGCCACTCAACTTAAAATCGGTTTTCTGCACTTTCCCCGCGTTGAATTTTCACGCTGAAAACCATAAAACAAATTTGGATTTGACTGGACTGAATTGACTAATTGACTAATTGCTGATCAATGATAATAGCTAGAAATTGCTCAGTGGGGAATGTCCAGTGCTGTAACTGGCACCCTGCCTGAAGGTACCCTGGGCACCCTGCCAGGAGGTACCGTGGGCCAGGACAGCACACATCTTCCTGGGATTGTGGATTGCTGATAAGGGATACGTTAAGTAGGTTCCTACCTCGTTATCTATGTGAGAGTTCTGTTCGAGGTCTCTGTCCATGGGTTCTATGGGAGCGTGGGGGTTCGAGTAGGCCACCACCATGAAAAAGGGGTTGTTGGACGCACCTAGTGAGAACCCTCATTAGACTATTAGGTCATCTAGCTAGTGCATTCACAGAGGTGTTGATGGTAGTTTTCTTGCTGTTTTGTATAAACTTGCCCATCATTTTATTAGGATGTTTAGATTGCCCATTATTTTATTAGGATGTTTAGATTTCGTGAAAGGTTTTCTATGATTCATCGATTCTAACTTCTAAGGTTAGCATTTTGCATTTCGTTACTTGCCGATTATGACTTACCATACGCAGATTCTTCTATCTTCTCGATCGCTTTCTCCGTGTAGAGCAGTTCTGAGAAGGTGCCCTTTCTGTCGTTGACAACTTGGTGTTTCAACCCCTCTGCGTGGCATACAGATTATAATGCTTTCTGACTAAATTATGTCCTGTCCGAGCGTTTAACCAAGTTTAAATCGCTTTACTTGGTTCGATGGGCGAATACCCTTATACCATAATTCGCAGGTTAGATACTCACGCTCAAAATGAGAAGGTATCGATTAAAGAGGCAGTGCCACTGCCAGTCATGAATTCATAATAATTCAAAATATTCAAGTAAATATATCTTGAATTATTCAAGATTTCATGACCAGCACCACTAACTTAAAGAACCCATCCTTACCCTCGGGGTTTAGGGTGTCCTCAAAGAGGTCGTACCCTGACTTCCTGGGTCCTTCGTAGCTCATGTGCGTTCTGTACGTAGCACTCCCCCCGTACATACCAAAGAAGTAGTCGAACCCGCGTCTGTGAGATATGCCCTATTTTAGTCTCATCTTGAGTAACTCAGTTAATATATGAAAGCAGGCCACGTGAATGTCTGAACCACTAAATGTTCAGACTATTTAGTGAACGTCTCAGGGAAACTCTGGGAAACTACCAGATTGGGAATGGGTAATGGGTATAGCCTTATCAAGTAGAACAAACAGGAAATTACAGGGCTGGAAAGAAGGAGCGCCTAAAGGTGCCATTATTTGGATATCTAGCTCACCTAACAGGCGTCATTGCCCAGTCTGCAAAACCCAGGTGCCACTTCCCTATCATGTAGGTGTTGTAGTTTGCTGCTTTCAGTTTCTGAAAGTGTTAGATGATTGTGAAGGGGCGAGTATTGAACAGCGACCATAAGAAGGGCCAAGGTCCTGAGCGTGAGTGCGAGGTGGGATTTAAGGTGAGTCCTAAGTGCCCAGAGGGCCAAGGGCGAGGGAAAGCCGAGTTTAATATATGCACGTTGCACAGTTGGTTGCATCGAAAGAATAAGGATGCTATGCAGTTGCACAGGATGCTACATATCCATAGTACATATCCATAGTACATACATATTTATGCAAGTGAGAGTAGCATCTTGTGTCCCATAACATAGCTTCCCCTGGTTACCTGTGGCAGGAGAGTCTCTGAGAGAGCTAGTCCGTGCTCAGTGCCGTAGTACACCGCTCTGTTCCCAGACATCCCGTACCTAAACGCGTACCTCCCCGTCAGAAGCGCTGCTCTCGTAGGGCTGCACATGGGCGAGGTGTAGTGCTTGCTCAGCTTGATGCTGTCCCTGAGTGGTTTCTGTCATTGGCGAGGTGTAGTGCTTGCTCAGCTTGATGCTGTCCCTGAATGGCTTCTGTCATTGGTGAGGTGTAGTGCTTGCTCAGGTTAATGCTGTCCCTGAATGGTTTCTGTCATTGGTGAGGTGTAGTGCTTGCTCAGGTTAATGCTGTCCCTGAATGGTTTCTGTCATTGGTGAGGTGTAGTGCTTGCTCAGCTTGATGCTGTCCCTGAATGGTTTCTGTCATTGGTGAGGTGTAGTGCTTGCTCAGCTTGATGCTGTCCCTGAATGGTTTCTGTCATTGGTGAGGTGTAGTGCTTGCTCAGCTTGATGCTGTCCCTGAGTGGTTTCTGTCATTGGTGAGGTGTAGTGCTTGCTCAGCTTGATGCTGTCCCTGAATGGTTTCTGTCATTGGTGGTTTCTGCTCAGTCATTGTCCCTGAATGGTTTCTGTCATTGGTAGTGCTTGCTCAGCTTGATGCTGTCCCTGAATGGTTTCTGTCATTGGTGAGGTGTAGTGCTTGCTCAGCTTGATGCTGTCCCTGAGTGGTTTCTGTCATTGGTGAGGTGTAGTGCTTGCTCAGCTTGATGCTGTCCCTGAGTGGTTTCTGTCATTGGTGAGGTGTAGTGCTTGCTCAGCTTGATGCTGTCCCTGAATGGTTTCTGTCATTGGTGAGGTGTAGTGCTTGCTCAGCTTGATGCTGTCCCTGAATGGTTTCTGTCATTGGTGAGGTGTAGTGCTTGCTCAGCTTAATGCTGTCCCTGAGTGGTTTCTGTCATTGGTGAGGTGTAGTGCTTGCTCAGCTTGATGCTGTCCCTGAGTGGTTTCTGTCATTGGTGAGGTGTAGTGCTTGCTCAGCTTGATGCTGTCCCTGAGTGGTTTAGGTGGTTTCTGATGCTGTCCTGGTTTCTGTCATTGGTGAGGTGTAGTGCTTGCTCAGCTTGATGCTGTCCCTGAATGGTTTCTGTCATTGGTGAGGTGTAGTGCTTGCTCAGCTTGATGCTGTCCCTGAGTGGTTTCTGTCATTGGTGAGGTGTAGTGCTTGCTCAGCTTAATGCTGTCCCTGAATGGTTTCTGTCATTGGTGAGGTGTAGTGCTTGCTCAGGTTAATGCTGTCCCTGAGTGGTTTCTGTCATTGGTGAGGTGTAGTGCTTGCTCAGCTTGATGCTGTCCCTGAATGGTTTCTGTCATTGGTGAGGTGTAGTGCTTGCTCAGCTTGATGCTGTCCCTGAATGGTTTCTGTCATTGGTGAGGTGTAGTGCTTGCTCAGCTTGATGCTGTCCCTGAATGGTTTCTGTCATTGGCGAGGTGTAGTGCTTGCTCCGCTTGATGCTGTTCCTGAGTGGTTTCTGTCATTGGTGAGGTGTAGTGCTTGCTCAGCTTGATGCTGTCCCTGAATGGTTTCTGTCATTGGTGAGGTGTAGTGCTTGCCCAGCTTGATGCTGTCCCTGAACAGTGGCACTGAAACTAGAATTACTGTAATAGTGAAATGCACAGACCATATTAATTTCAAATTTTCCATCAATCATCATATACCAAATTGATCTCGATTTTCCTCCTCAGTGTTGCTTAAGCACAGGTTTATGATTAGTTCTGGGCATTTATTGTTTAGATAAAAGTTTTGGGCATCACGAATTTTATTTCAAAAGTTTAAATTGATACCGATGACAATAGCACGTTTCTCAATATAAAACTTCAACATGACTCACAAAATATCGAATATCAATTAAGGGCCCAGAACACATCCTCAGGACATAATGACACTGGCCCCTTGGCAAAAACAATCAATAAATATCTTATAAAATATTCATAATGCATGTTGGATATGAGATTGAACATGAAGTTATGATATATTACTCCAACGTTCACGTTAACCAGTCTCTCTTGTTACCCGTAATAACAACTCATGTTATCTCGCGGGCAGTTTCAGTTCGTTGACGCTTGCGTTCTTCCACCCTCTTCTTGATCTCCAGGCGTTCTTCCACTGATCTGTCGGGGCAGACAAACACTCTTTTACAAGAAGCCATGTCCTTCAGGTTCTTTGCCTTTCGCAAAACTTGCTTGACCTGGTCCGAGCCCCGTAGCACTACCTTGATTGGACGACGATGTCCGGCCCTAGCTACTGCTCCCATTCTTGAGCACAGCACGACAGGCGGCTTCTCTCCCAGGTGTGTGAAGATTTCACTCACCTTCTCCTCAACAATCTCGTCGCTTTCCTCCTCACAGCCAAAGATGATCATGTTGCGTGATCTATCCTCCGCCTGGACGGCACTCTTCACTGCAGCGGTAATCTTCTTCTCAGACAGCACTTCAGCGCACTTGCTCTCAACAATACTAGCGTAGGACTTCATCTCACTTTTTACAGTTTCCGAACACTTCTGTTCCACAGTACTGGCGTAGGTCTTCAGCCCAGTCTTCACTGTCTCCTGAGAGCTGTCTGTCCTTCTCTGCGATGGCCTGCTCCTGCAGTTGTATGATGGTCTTTTGATCGGCAACCCTCGCAGCCATGAGTTCCCCAACAGATTCCGCTACTCCGCAAGCAGCCCTCATGATAGGGTCCATGTAGTGATCCGTGATGCAAAGTACATTCTCCAGCCACTCACACAGCTTTTCCTTCCTCACCTTCATGAATGTCTCATGCGGAATATCCCGGGCACAGTCAGGGTTGTACTTCAACACTGCCCCTATGTCGCCGCGGATCAGGCGCATAGCTCTTCGTACTGCCGGAACATCAGCCGGTCGGAGTTCCATACCAGAAGGTCTGTCAATGCCAATCTCCCTCAGATAGGGACTGGTAACTTCAAATGGGAGCGACATTTAACACTGTACAATGTATAGTACAATGTATGAATATCACACAATGCACGTGGCAATACAAGCCTTGCAAGATTTCAAGAGCTGATAAGACGAGCAACGAAAGCGATAACAATTATTACAGTGTGATTTTTTGTCCAAATTGTACCCTAGTTTTCAAAGTTGGACAATAAATTGCTGGACAAATTTTCAAAAACGCAGATTAACATGATAGTTGCTCCACTGTTTATGTGACGTTTCTTGCCGCTTGAAATGTTTGACTTGTCATGTATCTATATTCTACGTTATCACCATTAGTGTCAGAAGCTGCCACTTCTACAGAAAATAACGATATTTGCTCCAATGGAAATTTATAAAATGTGACGTGATTCAAATTTTAATATTTTGATATTTCGCTAAGTGCTCGTTTTAAAATGACTGGTCATGCCGAACGCGTCTTTGTCTTCGTATCACTGAGTCAGACTGTCTAGAAGCTGGCACTATTAGCGCTCTAACACCATGACGCAGATCTCCCTAGTAGCTGGAAAAGCAGTTAATATCTGCCAATTCGACTGTAGTGGATCACCCATACTACTTTGCCTGCTGAAACCTCATATCGCTCGTTAGACTCTCAAACTATTTGGGGTGTTACCAAATTAGGCAGTTTACAGTGATTTTGAGGATCTGAAATATGTCGTGAAGAGCAGACTGAAGTGCACGAAAAATCGAAATTCCAGTTTCGATTGAAAAGCCGTTTTTTAGAGAAACTGCTGCTTTACCTTGTTTCACTTCCCCCAGATCTTGACTCAGACACGGGAAGTTTGCCTGCCTTGTGTGTGTGTGTGTGTGTGGTTTACACAGGTTTAAGGTTTACACAGGTTTAAAATTCAAATATTGGCTAACTGACGCTAGCCGCCATATTACAGAATCATAAAGTATATAAATCAATATTTAAAAGCAAACTTTATTGAAAAATATTCAGTTTCAAATCGTTCATATTTCGCTTTCATCGAAAGGATTTTAGTTTCTCCTTTTCACTCGCTTAGTAATCAAATGAATTGTAATTCTCATTCTCATAGCTAAGTCCCTTCTCATTTAACTACTTCAATTCTAATTCTCCTTCGTTAGCAGTTCATATCACCTCACTATAATATGCTTACATGTGTAATATGTTTCATGTCCATTTCATAAGTTTCATATCAGACGTTAATCGTTATTTCTAAGCATACGATACTTAATTCAGTAATATTCTTTCTGAAATCTTTTTTTTTAAATTCAATTCATCAATAATTCCCTTGTTTCAAACACTCGATTCGTTTCAACTTATTTCAAGTTTTCGCGTCAATTAATCAAAATCATCATCGTCAATTAAAAGAATCGAATAACTTCTCAAGTTACTTATCATTCCAAGTTCAATTCATTTCGGATTTTTTTTCAATGTATTTTTTTCATTAGAAGTAAAAACATTCATTGTATGATTTTTAAAAAATTTCATTTCACTCCCAAAACGAACAGCCCCGTTATTATGAATTATACCATTTGATGTGTTTTTGTGCCCAATGACCCCTGTTATAACTGAATTATGGGACAAAATTTGGGGGAAAATTTTGTTTTCCTGATGGTTTATTATATTAAGATTTTTGAACGACGAAAAGAACAAGCAGTTCAGCATTTATTATGTAGGTTGTTTTTGATTCTTGGGTGTCATGGTGTGCAAGTGTTTTTGTGTATGTTAAATTGGTTGTGTCTGCCTTTTAATTTTTTTTGTTATGGGAAAAAAGGGGCTGGGTTTGCCGAATTGATTGTTTTTAAATTTTTTAGCGGGTGTGTTGTTTTAAATGAGGTTTATTAATCTCCGTTTTTCTCAGGTGGAATGCAAATTTAAATGAAAGTTGTAAACAACTGTATCCCTCCCATGCTTGTTTTCCCAGGCAGGTTCCTGATCCCTTTTTTTGAATACCTCCCCCTTTTAATTGTCATTTCTGATTCTAATTTATTTTGTGTAATGGCAAAAACCCGGGTCCGATATGGTTCAAAAATTTTGTTTAATTTAGTTGTAAATGCAATTTTTTAGAGGGTATTTTATTTAACTCTGATAAATTTTTTTATTTTCTAACTTCCTGACTGATTTTTTTGTAGAGGTTTTTTCTCTAAACCCAATGCTTTGGGGGGACGTCTTATAAAGGATTTTCCTAATAATTGCTGTGCACTGCACTTGTGAAAAATTTTGCAAGTTTTTTAAATTATTAAAAAAATTTTAAGGATTTTTTAAAAACTCTGAAAAATTTTAAATTTTTCCCAACCCTTAAAAGTTCAAGTAAAGTTTATTCCTTAAAAGGGGTAAGCTTTAAAAACCCCAAATTTAGATGATTTGCTTGAAATGCCCCATTTGAGCAATTGGCTTTTAAAATTCTTTATTTGGTAAAATTTTTGTTTTTTTTTTTTAACGCGATTTTTAAAATGGGGGAGAAATATAAGAGCGCCTATAAACGGGTTTTAATTTGGGGAAACAAAATGTAATTTGAAAAAATTTTTGGACCGTAGATGCCTTTTCAAAAATCCCCTTCTTTTTTTTAAATTTAAACCCTTATTTTTTATGGTTGATTTGAGGTAAAATACATTTTTCTTTTTTTTGAATAACTTATCTTTTTGGGGGGGCAACCCCCAAAAAAAAAATTTTTTCTTTTGTTGCCTTCCCCAATCTTAAAAATTTAAATTTTTTTTTTTTTTTGGGCCCGGTTAACCAAAAGAAAATTGCTCCCAAAAAAAACCCTTTGGGTTTTTGCTAAAAACCCTTTTTTGCAACTGAGGGTCCAAGAAAGTTTAAAAGATTAAGAGGGGAGTTGTGTTTTAAAATTTTTTGAAAAAAGTCCCATTTTAATAGTTATTCAGAATTTTTTTGTGGGAATTTTATAAAACTTCCATGAATTTTTTTTTAAGATATTTCCTTTCTTATGTAATGGAGTGATAATGCTCTCATTCCATGGGTAAATTCCGCAGTCTAAGCATTTATTAAAATAAGATGTGTGTGTGTGTGTGTGTGTGTGTGTGTGTGTGTGTGTGTGTGTGTGTGTGTGTGTGTGTGTGTGTGTGTGTGTGTGTGTGTGTGTGTGTGTGTGTGTGTGTGTGTGTGTGTGCTGTGCAGGAACTCAAGAGATTGAAGTCCAAACCATATAACTGATACCAGAGATTTGTAATCAGAAGCATTCGAAATTCTTGTGATTTTTGTCGTCAGCTGAGAGTGAAGTATGGAGCGGTGTGAGCAGGTAGAATTTACCATCAACTGATAATGGTGAAGGGGGTGAGGGACCGAGAGGTTAAGCAATCTGACGAGCGTTTCTCAGAGCTTCCTCCCAGAGCTTCCTCTAAACGGTCCTTATTAACTTCTCCCACATGAGTTAGGTGGTTTCTAAATCTGCAGAAGAACCTGTCGCATGGTCGCCTTGAAGGTTTAATGCGAACCCTGCTTAATAAATTCTATTAACAAAATTACAACATGAATCATGATATTGGTTCCATATAAGCTTGCAAGATGATGGGATGCAGTTAGCTTTATGAAATACCTAGAATTGCGACTAGTATCCCATTTCGGATACTTCCCGAGGGAGCAGTCTGAGGCGTGTAAACGAACCCGATCAGGCAAAAGTACGGTCTAATTCTATGTATAATAGACACCGAGGAAAATGTCTGTAGTTAACAACATACAGAGTTTTGATGTGATGTGTGGCATATAATGAACCAATGAACCATTTGCCCAATTCTCAGGTTAGAAAGGGCACTGCAGGTGAGAAATTGTTGTCTCTTACCAGACTGGGAGCCCTGCGCTACCAGACAACCCTGTTAGGGGTGTTTTCATCTGTTGGACTTTGGCCCATCCCCCTCTAAGGTTCAATAATATGAAAAGATGTGAAGAAGGGCTTCAAGTTTTTAGAACGGAAGACCCTTACCTAGCAAGTCTGTCGATGTAGGGTGTTCTGATGTCGTGTCCCTGGTACCCCAGCCCCTAACCTAGCGAGTCTGTCGATGTAGGGTGTTCTGATGTCGTGTCCCTGGTACCCCAGCCCCTTACCTAGCAAGTCTGTCGATGTAGGGTGTTCTGATGTCGTGTCCCTGGTACCCCAGCCCCTTACCTAGCAAGTCTGTCGATGTAGGGTGTTCTGATGTCGTGTCCCTGGTACCCCAGCCCCTTACCTAGCAAGTCTGTCGATGTAGGGTGTTCTGATGTCGTGTCCCTGGTACCCCAGCCCCTTACCTAGCAAGTCTGTCGATGTAGGGTGTTCTGATGTCGTGTCCTGGTACCCCAGCCCCTTACCTAGCAAGTCTGTCGATGTAGGGTGTTCTGATGTCGTGTCCCTGGTACCCCAGCCCCTTACCTAGCGAGTCTGTCGATGTAGGGTGTTCTGATGTCGTGTCCCTGGTACCCCAGCCCCCTTACCTAGCGAGTCTGTCGATGTAGGGTGTTCTGATGTCGTGTCCCTGGTACCCCAGCCCCTTACCTAGCGAGTCTGTCGATGTAGGGTGTTCTGATGTCGTGTCCCTGGTACCCCAGGTCGTTGTACCCCAGGTCGTCTGTCGATGTAGGGTGTTCTGATGTCGTGTCCCTGGTACCCCAGGTCGTTGTACCCCAGGTCGTCTGCAATGATGAGGGAGGATAATTACACTGAGGAGAAGTTCTCAGTATCTCCTGAGGAGAAGTGGTGCCAGTAGGAGAGGAGAGGGGGGAATATTTACACTGAGGAGAAGTGGAGTCACAAAGGGGAGAGTCACTGAGGAGAAGTGGAGATAAACGGAGAGTTAGAGGGAATATTTACTGAGGAGAGAGGAGGGAGTTAGGGGCAATATTTACACTGAGGAGAAGTGGAGTCATCAATAAGGAGAGGAGAGTTAGGGGGAATATTTACACTGAGGAGAAGTGGAGTCATCAATAGGGAGAGGAGAGTTAGGGGAATATTTACACTGAGGAGAAGTGGAGTCATCAATAAGGAGAGAGTTAGAGGGAATATTTACACTGAGGAGAAGTGAAGTCATCAATAAGGAGGGGAGAGGAGAAGAAGTGGAAGGAGGGGGAGAGTTTTTACACTGAGGAGAAGTGGAGTCATCAATAAGGAGGGGAGAGTTAGGGGGAATTTACACTGAGGAGAAGTGGAGTCATCAATAAGGAGAGGAGAGTTAGGGGGAATTTACACTGAGGAGAAGTGAAGTCATCAATAAGGAGAGGAGAGTTAGGGGAATATTTACACTGAGGAGAAGTGAAGTCATCAATAATATCTTCGGAACATGAAGACATCACTCACAATATCACCCTCCAATCCCTTCACTCACACGTGCAGTAGTCGAGGACGCTAAACTCGCCCTTGAGGCGCCAGTTATGACCTTCCTCCTCTTCCTCCATGAAGATAAGGCCCTTTTGCGGGGCCTTCACTTGGGACAAGTTCCTGTACTTTCCCACGGACACCTGCCGACTTGGCTGCCGTCGGGGCGGCGTCATCCCCTCATCACTTCACCATGTTGCGAGCCTATGTCCATGGTGGGGAAGGGTTAATCATCCCACCGAATTGTAAGGTTTAAACCCTTTGTGCCTACATGAAGGCTCATTGCTTCAGTGTAGGTTCTAATGAGGGACGTCTAAGGGAAGAAGTCACTAATTCTTCCCCAACATGGCTTGAAGTTATTAAGGACGGGGTCCATGTATCAGGTCAGTGGGCAGCTTATTTGGGCAGGTCCTATTCCCACTTAGAAGCGCCGGTACCTTATTGGCACTGGTCCAGCGCTTGCCAACAGGGCGAGGCTCGTGTATTACAGTAGACGGTTTAATACAAATCTTTACCGGCGCCGTACAAATCAACATATAAAGAGCCAACAACTGTTTGAGAACAATGCGAATCGGATGATTTGCCCAACTCTAGAATATTAGTGCATTCATAACGTTTCAAATCCAGTGATCAGGATCTATAATCCATAGATTACAGTAGGCGTTGAAGGAAGATGTCATGCTCATGGTTTAGAAGCGTAAGTCAATTACATGAGCCTTATATTCACCGTGTGATACAAGGTTCTTATTCCTGTATTAGCTTATAAACACAGTTTACGTATAATTCTCCGGACAAAATCTAACTTACAAACGCTGAAAATCTCCATGAAAAGCTGGATTTGTAAACCGGACTCGAGATGCAGCGTACGATTCGAAATACTGTGTGCTGAGATGGTGTGGTTGTGCCGTACGACACTTCATCTCAGACACTACATCTCCCTGGCCATAATCCCACCTCTAACTGAGGTATCAGACCCATAATCTTACAGTGCCCCCAAGCGAGACACTTAACTCTGCTCGGAGTTTAATTAAACTATTAAATAGTACGAATGAAGTATCGTGAGATGAAATGTCCGTTTCCCATGCTGAGTTGAGGCGTTATCAACCCATTCTAGCAGTGAAAGTATATTTCGAAAAGGACGGAATTAAATCAATGTATTTAGTCTACTTCTCATGAGTTCCATTACCATTTCTTTGGACTTTGACCTTTTTCTGTTTCAATTTTCTTTGACCATCTTTCTATCCTTTTCTAGTTATGCGATTAGAAGTAATGATATGCGCTTATTGCGAGTGTTACAAGTTCCGTCAATTTTGCTCGTTAGTAACAAGTTCTCTTCTGAAAGGCGTGGAAAGGATTCAGTTTTATACAACTCGTCCGTGACTCGCAACGCGTGAGATACGTTTTAGTCACGTGCACAGTCACGTGACTTCGTGTTAGGAAATCCTAATCTAGAAACGTATTGATAGTCAGACTGACTGCAAACAAACAAAAAGGAGTATATACAAAGAATGCATTTAAAAATGCTAAAAACACAAAAAGAGAAACGGTTCCACTGCACCATAATAAACTATTATGCTCCAATAGACCATAACAAATCTTTAAAATTTGTTTCTCTATAAACGGCACCACAATGCGTGTAGGGTAAACTTGGTAATGCTCTGTCTTAACATGGCGGGTAGGTAATCAACCCTACAACATGAGGGTGACTGCGTGGGGTGTTCAAATGCCAGGTTTACCATCCATTAACGCTGAACGGTGATACTAAAAGCAGAAACCACCCCGCACCCGTACCCCACCAGATTTAGCCTTGAACCAACCCAAACCCACCAGAACCCAACGCAAAACCACCCAAAATTCATACTGTGGGTAATTTCGCCTGGTTCCGCTTGTTTCGGGTAGGTTCAGGTGATTCCGGATGGTTCCACTCCAAATCACTCAAACTACTCTTACCATAACCATGACCCTAACCCTAACCCTATATGGATTAGTGTTAGGGTTGGGGCCAGCCCTGACCCTTACGCAGCCAAACACTGAGTTTTGGCCGGTTTCAAGTGGTTTCACATTTGAGTAAAGATTGTGTTCGTTTTGGGTGGGTTCGGGGTGGGTTCGGGCAATTTTCATACTTATTGAAAAAGCGAAGTTTCTGGCGGGTTCGGGTGGGTTATGGGTTGGTTCGGATGGTTTCCGGTGGTTTTGGGCCTGAATCCGGTGAGTTAGGGTGGGTTTGGTGGGTTCCGGTGGTTTCTACTGTTAGTATAGACGTAACCCTGAATCGTCCTTAACTATAACTATCATAATATTAAGAAATAGATATTTTGAAATATCTAAATCGGTTATAAAATATCCAATAATGAAATGTAGAAATGTGGCATATCTGCATGCAGTATGAGAATGGGCATCGGGCACTTTACTCGTTCCTAATTACAATGACAACACGCAAATGACATGTCTCTGACTGATGACTAAACCGCTGACTCCTAGTTACTACTTGATGATAATGACTGAAATGAGAGTCCAGATACCAGCACCTAGAGACGTTCTGCAAAAGCAATAATGACACTAACTGCTGGGTCACCTGATCACTTTAATGGTAATTTAAATATACGACACGGGTATTACTCAATGGCAACGAAACAGGTAGTTACCAGAAACTTAAAAACGATTTGCTGCTGTAATTACCTTGCCTGCGTGTTTGTTGATTGTCAGTCTATTTGCATGTTTTTACCGCCGGTCTCCCAGCCACGAGGTGTCACAGAAGCGTGTTGTTTACTCGCTCCTTTGGTCTAATAGCCCGTGTAGTGGAGTCCGCAACACTGGAACGGAAGGAGCAACCAATGAACCTCCGATAACGGAATGATGAGCCAATCAGATCCGAGCAGCTGAGCTCATATTACGGATGTGAGAACGGTGGGATCCGGAACCTATTTCCTGACAATTATACGCCGGCGGCTGACATCATCTAAGAGTGGCCATAGTGACAGTCACCTTTCTTCTTGCCTTAAAAACATCCACAGTGGTATTCACAGTGGCAAAGGGGCTATTTCAAAGATGTTGTTTATTCAGATCGAGATCCAAAAACCGGAGAACAGCTAAAAGTCAACATCAGAAGGGGGGTGAAGAAGCTAAAGCTGCATATGGTGGACAGCGCAATGAAATTTTGGGCATAGTCTTGAAACAACCTGTAAGGAAACTTCGTTCATTGTGGCACGGATGAGCCTGGTCATCCTATAAAATTTACGACTTGACAATCGACAGCCTTGCATAATTCAGAAATTAGTGACTTCGTGAATAAAATTGAAGATTACCGGAGATTTTTTCTGTTGGCTTATTAAGAGCATGCTGCATGAGATTCCACTGCGCCTAAACTCCGACGCGAGTGATATCATGAGGGAGCATTTGGTTGAAAAGGGCACAGACAACTCCGGGCTTTCGCCACAAAAATACCAAAAAGGACTTTTCTTGATGTTTTTATCCGTTACATCGAAGGTCAAATGATAAACGACTATTAGTTTGACCTTCGATAGACGAGTAAACAATGATAATGGTTCACGAGAGCTTGTTTTGATGGAAAGCTTGAATTTCCTGCATTTATGCGAAACCACAATGGAAAATGATGTCAAGGCCATTGCCGTGTGCCATGTTTGGTACATTGCTCTACCCTCCGTTTACTTGGCACCGGATAGCTACACGCCTAGAAGCAGGAACATATTGTAGTTCAGTACACAAGGAGTAATTTACCCTCATTACATGTGTGTAAATGGGACGGGAATCCTAATCCGGGGCAGTAAACATCAATATATGCAAAGGAGGGTACAGGTGGGTACATTGTACGATTCAGGAACAGTGTATCATGTACATCACTTCAGGAACAGCGTGCACTGTACAAAGTACAATGTTCAGTGAACATTGGTTTTACAGTTCACATACAGTTTAGTTCATATACAAGGGTCATTTCACCCTATTGTTAATTAGAAATTGTACGATATGCAATGGAAATAGTACGCATCGTACCGATTGTGCTGAGTAACATTTACACGTTGATTATACCTTAAAACCAGCAAAAGCCTGTCCGCCACACCATGGCCAACAAAAGATGCCGCCAATGGTGTATGACAAAACATAGGGATGAATAATTAAAAAGTCTTTACTTCTCATTTATAATATTATAGTATTATTTTGTTAATGCCAATAGATGAACGAACCTGAAATTTGAGGTGATGATGCTCTCTACTTAGACATGAAAGATGTGCGCGCTAGCCGCAATCCGAAATTTGCATAATAGGTTGGCATATTCACGCATTTCGATAGGGAATTGTAATGCATGCGCGTCTTTTTGGTGAAACCAACCAGCAACGAGAAGGTGACTCATTTCAGCTTTAAAGTGGGTTTATCTCAGTGGGGGTTATGTCCGGGTGGTATTATGTCCGGGTGGTATTATGTCCGGGTGGTATTATGTCCGGGTGGTATTATGTCCGGGTGGGGTTATGTCCGAGTGGGGTTATGTCCGGGTGGTATTATGTTAAGGTAATGTCTGTGGGGTCATGTAAGGGGGACGTTGTCCTGTGAGATTTGTCTTATCATCTCTCGAAGAGAAAATATAAACATTTTGCAAATAAGTTGAAAGTAGAACGACTAGTTCATATGGTATAATTGTAAAGATTTAATGGACAATATTAGAAAACTGACATTACAATTGCAGCAAATCTGGGAGGATAGCGCCAGGATTATCTCATCTGATTTGCTAACTAATTAGTTCATCTAGCTAATCCCTATTCATATTAAATTAATTCAACGCATCGCAAGTATGTGTGCAATTCCTCTAGATGTTAATACCATATTGGCAAATGATTTCATGTGAACTAGGTGACTCAGAAAGAGAACGTTTAAAAGGATGTGTTGTAGGGGGTTTGTAGTTGCGATGTTGCATGGTGCTTGCCCCCTTTATGTTTGAGTACAAGCATTAAGCTATCAGGGGATCATCTCCTGTACAAGCAACCGGTAATGACTTCTCAGCTAACAGTTGGTGGTATTCTGTGTACAACCTTCACAATGTGTCCTGCTGCTTAGAATACCCTCCAAAATACTCCTGCCCATGAATACCCCTTTCTTCTGGAAGGAGGGATGGGCCACCGAGGGCAAAACCCCTTTTCTCCTGTAATACTTGTTAATTAGAAATGGAAATGGAACGTCCTCAATGCAACAGCAACAACTGTGATATGCCAATTGATCTCAGTTTATTGCAAGAGGTTTAATAAGGGTTTGGCGACCATGTAGTGAACTGCTGCTCGAATTAAAGTGTCATTATGCAATTAAGAAATTTGGAGGTGATTATTTAGTTTGGATGTAATCAAGGGATACGGACTACGGAGGGTCATTAAGCGATTGAAATGGCTTCTTTCAAAGGTCTTATATGTGAATATTTAGACCCTGGAGAGTCAGAACTAGAACAAAGAATAGGTCTTTGTTTCCCAAAGCAGAACTGACGAAACTGCAATGGGAGGAACATGGCACATAGTCATTAATAATGCAGTGAAAATACTGAGGTAATGAGCACAGAGCTCTTTAATACACATGCTCTTACTACAAGTCAGGGAACAGCACCACCATCAATAGGCAACTAAACAGGGAACAGCAATGAATGCGAACAAGGGGTGAATTTAGATGGATAATCAGCCACTCAGCCAAACATAGCTAAACAACTGCACATCAAATCATTATATACTGCAAGGGACTCTCAACCTGATGAGAGTGACACGTCCAGTTATTGTGAGATATAATATGCAAATACCCCACCCTCGCTCTTCTTGTATAGCAGTACAAAGATTCAGTACTTACTCTGCTCACACCCCTATAGCAGTAGCATGTACTGAATACTGACAAGTTCCTTAGTCCCCCGCATTATCAAAACCCCAGGTCTTCTGATAGGGGTATAATTATACTTCATTGTTCTTTGTCTCATGCAGGTTTAAAAACTACCACCTGCACATAAAGTGTACAGTAGATTTATTAAGTTGGCATCAGCCCCATCAACTCCTATTATCATCTATTTATCTACTTGTTATGAAGTGAGGGGTTCACTTGACTAAAACTCAGAAATACAAACAGGCATTTGGGTAAGGCATATGGGTCTTATCAAGTTGTATCATGTGAGATTTCTGCCAATTTTGCAACACATAACTTCAGCTACAGTTCAAAATCGAAACAAGCAATAATGGAAGAATGTAGCGAGGCCGAGGGATAATTTCTTAATTGACACAGTAAGTAATGCCTCATGGGGTACAGCACTAGCTACACCACTACTATATATTGTGTAGGACTCTTCTGTTATCGAATAGAGGCTTTTGGCTTGAATTACACGCCTTTGATAAGGACTGATGTCTGGCGAGTAGTAACAACTACAATAAAATGCTGAATGCTACTGTTCTATTAGAAACAGTTCTACTAAAAACAATGGTCACATTGGTACTGACCTAGAAGTCGATCCAGTACCAACTATCAATGTTATATAATAGTATGCAAGTATCTGTGACAATAGACTAAACTCGACGCATTTAAATAGTGCCGCTCACGAGACTTTGAACTAACCGGGGCACTGGCAGAAACTGAAACACTCACAAACATTAACCATCAGTTCATGTGGAGGTGATACTCCGTGTCACAGTGAATGCTTCGAGTCAGTAGGTTTATCAGTTAGTGACCAGTTCAGATCAAAGTTTTGACTTTAGAACGTCACGTGACCCAGCTGGAGCGTGTCCAAGTCACGTGATCAAGCTGGCACTATTCAAATGAACAATTATTCTTATCTTTCAATTATCACTGCATCTTTTTCTATATTGCACATGAAGTATGTCATATGGAACACGTGGATTTCATGTTCGTTGGAGTCACTGAGTCACTCTATGCTATTGACTCATGCAGAATATTGAAATATCTGCTGTGGATCACCATGCTCAATTATTCTTTCAAGTTAAATCACGGTGGCCAAAATGATTGCCTGATTGAGGCTAAAATAACATCTAAGGTTAAAATGAAAACCTTATATGAAGGGTTTACAGGGGCAGTTCGAACTGCAGTTTGCGCGGCGTTAGTTTGCGCGGCGTTAGTTTGCGCGGCGTTAGTTTGCGCGGCGTTAGTTTGCGCGGCGTTAGTTTGCGTGGCGTTAGTTTGCGCGGCGTAAGTTCGAGTGTATAGACGCGGATATAGACGCATAAAAACATGTCTATACGCTGCGCTAACTTACATGTGCGCACCAAAGACTGCACACTTTGTCACACAAGTTCGAGTTGTCACCGTTAGTAACGAGTACAAACCGTGACATTATACACGATTGGTTGAAGGCCCGAACGCGATATCGCGTTAAGAGCGAGGGGCGAGGGCGGAAGGTTTGTACTTTTCAATTTTCACGATCAAACTGAATTATACACCGACCTAACTATGCGTTCAAATGAGGGCATTTTAAAACACAAAGAAATATCTGCGATCATAGTATAGATGTATAACTGCGCCATACTACCATAGTAATACTACAAGTATTGCATAGTGCACTGATCAAAGCAACATACTAAACTTTGCTCTCCTAGTTTATATAATAACTAAAAGTTCAGCAGCGCGTAAAATGTTTCAAATAATACTCTGCCTTAGTATAGGCAACAGGTGCATAATGAGTTGATGAAACTACTGTTCGATATGTAATTCATGTGTTATACGCATACTATATATCCTAACAATATCCCGCATTGGTATCCCGTTTGTTGACAGGCAGCTACATTATGCAGCTATATGAACACAGGGTCTACGCCTCCAAATTCCTGTGGAGTGCCACGCGCGCTCGCTTTGTGTTCCCGCAGAAAAGGATAATTATCTTTTATTTTCCGATAATCTAACAATTCTCGCTGCCGGTAATTTTCTTGTTAGTACCCGGGGTCAGGTGTCCAGTGGTATTTTCAAGAAGATCTTTCTAACTGTGTAGTGTGCATTTCCTGAGATTCTATGCCTTGTATATTTCCCATTCACATATTACTATATTATAATGCTTTTGCATTTGAAGCTTGACTTCTCTTGAAGTCATCGCACTATTAACAGTTCTCTAAGCTGCGACAAGAATTTATCACTTTGCTGTCTGAACACGTTCCACAGATTCAGTATTTCAGAGACCTACTATAACTGAGTAAATTTCCGGCCTGAATTCTTACAGTAATTGAAGTGTAATGGAAGGATTCTCCTGACAGTACTTACAGTAAGTGAAGTGTAAAGGAAGGATTCTCCTGACAGTACTTACAGTAAGTGAAGTGTAAAGGAAGGATTCTCCTGACAGTACTTACAGTAAGTGAAGTGTAAAGGAAGGATTCTCCTGACAGTACTTACAGTAAGTGAGTAATTGAAGGAGTACTTACAGTAAAGGAAGGATTCTCCTGACACCACTTACAAATAGTGAAGTGTAAAGGAAGGATTCTCCTGACAGTACTTACAGTAAGTGAAGTGTAAAGGAAGGATTCTCCTGACAGTACTTACAGTAAGTGAAGTGTAAAGGAAGGATTCTCCTGACAGTACTTACAGTAAGTGAAGTGTAAAGGAAGGATTCTCCTGACAGTACTTACAGTAAGTGAAGTGTAAAGGAAGGATTCTCCTGACAGTACTTACAGTAAGTGAAGTGTAAAGGAAGGATTCTCCTGACAGTACTTACAGTAAGTGAAGTGTAAAGGAAGGATTCTCCTGACAGTACTTACAGTAAGTGAAGTGTAAAGGAAGGATTCTCCTGACAGTACAGTAAGTGAAGTGTAAAGGAAGGATTCTCCTGACAGTGTTGCTGATAAGTGAGGAAGTGTAAAGGAAGGATTCTCCTGACAGTACTTACAGTAAGTGAAGTAAAGGAAGGATTCTCCTGACAGTACTTACAGTAAGTGAAGTGTAAAGAAGGATTCTCCTGACAGTACTTACAGTAAGTGAAGTGTAAAGGAAGGATTCTCTGACAGTACTTACAGTAAGTGAAGTGTAAAGGAAGGATTCTCCTGACAGTACTTACAGTAAGTGAAGTGTAAAGGAAGGATTCTCCTGACAGTACTTACAGTAAGTGAAGTGTAAAGGAAGGATTCTCCTGACAGTACTTACAGTAAGTGAAGTGTAAAGGAAGGATTCTCCTGACAGTACTTACAGTAAGTGAAGTGTAAAGAAGGATTCTCCTGACAGTACTTACAGTAAGTGAAGTGTAAAGGAAGGATTCTCCTGACAGTACTTACAGTAAGTGAAGTGTAAAGGAAGGATTCTCCTGACAGTACTTACAATAAGTGTAGTGTAAAGGAAGCATTCTCCTGACAGCACTTACAGTAAGTGAAGTGTAAAGGAAGGATTATCCTGACAGTACTTACAGTAATTTAAGTGTAAATGGAGTCTCCTGACAGTACTTACAGTAAGTGAAGTGTAAAGGAAGAATTCTCCTGACAGTACTTACAGTAAGTGAAGTGTAAAGGAAGGATTCTCCTGACAGTACTTGACAAAAGTGAAGTAAAAGGAAGGATTCTCTGACAGTACTTACAGTAGGTGAAGTGTAAAGGAAGAATTCTCCTGACAGTACTTGAGTAAGTGAAGTGTAAAATTGTATTTGTTGGCCCTATGAATGTATGAATATGATGTCATAAATCAAGAGGAAAATTTCAATTTATTCATATTTACATATCGTTTTCGATCTCATAAACCGCACTAATAAAGTGCGCCAATCTTAAAGTGCGCAAATTACGTGATGCCGTTCTTAAGTGTACTAAGGTAGCTGCAGAAAGGTGCGGTAGGAAGTGAATAAACGGATTTGCGACTAAAGTGCTTTTAATTATGATACCTGCCTATGAATTTTTTAATATACCTTAAATTTCGCTTTACTCATCCTTAAAGAATTTACATTTACGATTTATCACACGTTTTAGCTTTCTATAGTTTCGTTGAGTTTCGTCAAGAGCCTTTTCATGGTCTGACATTACTTGGAATATACGATTAAGTATGTTTTGTAATTAGACTGTAATTGATATTTCTGTTTATTTCTATTTCATTTCTATTTATTTCTATTTCTATTTCTATTTCTATTTCTATTTCTATTTCTATTTCTATTTCTATTTCTATTTCATTTCTATTTATTTCTATTTCTCTTCTATTTCTATTTCTATTTCTATTTCTATTTATTTCTATTATTTCTAACCACTTTTATCTCAGTCCTCCAGTCCATTTTACTCTGATCCCAGTCTGCTTAAAACTCTGAACCAGTCAAATGTCCATTTACCACTTTGATCTCAATGGCAGTTACCACTCTGATTCCATCTACTACTTACCATTCTACTTACCATTCTATACTATTTTCAACCAGGATCTAACCATGTTATCACAGTCCAGTTGCCACTAGGCACTTTTTTGATTCCATTCCAATTACCATTCTGCTCTTTTCTACCTACTATATGTAGCAAGCTAATGAATGATACATTCATTGAAATATTGTACAGCATAGCGTTTCACTTGTTACAATTAAAGATGTTTGTCACCAGACTACTCTTACTCCTATTTCTGAAAGTTTACAAAGAAGTCTCTATTCTATATGCACTCCTATTTTGATCTATTGCTGCCTACTGTTTATCAAATCGAAATCCAACAGAATTTCCCTGATGAAAGTTTTACAAGGGGTTTCATTTCTATGCGGGCGTCAATATGGATGTAAGCCACTTACACTCAATTTGCTATACATGAAAGGGCATCGGACAAAAATATTTCCCTAGATCTGCAGTAGAACGGCGGTTTTAATTCGTGCAGATTTTTATTGAACCGCAGATCAGATATTTTGTACAGGAACAACGGCGTAAATATACCTTGAAGTATGCAATTTGCAGAGTCTGCTAACTGCAACCAAAGAGTATGCTATTTAAAGCAAGATCTGCATGGTTAGTTTGAGTGAGAGAGAAATTGCAGTTTCGAATAATTAAGCATACTTTCAATCGAAAGTCTGCTAAATAAGTGAGTCACGTAGTTTCGTTGTTGATTCTGCTTTAATTTAGCAGATTCACCTTAATCTAAAGTCTGCTTATATAACAGTGGAATCAGCGTATAATTTAATCAATTTGACGGCCCGAAAAACTGAAAAAAGGACTCAATATAATTTAGCAGACTCAAACTATATATAAGCATATTTAATGTGTCCAGTAGCAGACGCAACCTCTGGCAGGGGCCTTATTATACTGGGCCTCCAGGGGCGTTCACCGGCAAAGTGTGCCCCCGGCCATTTTATGATTGGATCGTGCAGATGAGACCTAGAACTAAAAAATTAGCTGGGATTATTTTTAGAATAGATCAAATTTGGGACCGGCCACAAAGTCTTTTTCGAAAATCTGTCTTGGCCCAGGAAGGTCGTAGAGACTTCGTTTTGGCCAGAAAAGAACCGCAATGGCCATGTTTATGTTAGACTTTGTTATAAACAAATGCTCTAAATGCTCAGAACCGAGTTATAGCCAAAAACTGATTTTGAGGAGACGCGAGGGTTTAAATTTTTACGATTTTTCATAACTCGGCCAGGAAGGTCGTAGCAACTTCGTTTTGGGCTCAAAGAAGCAATAGCCGCTGTTTGCCTACAACTTGTGAATAAACATATGCCTTAAAATGCCTAAAACAAAGTTATGAGCGAAAAACTGATTTTTGACAATTTGTGCTGCGCTATATTTGGACATATATGTATCAATCATTCAAATTTTCACGTAAAATCGCAAATCAGCACATTTCAGGGGTTCTTCCATCATCTGTTGTGCCGCAAATGGGATCATCAGACATTTTACGACCTCTTCCAAGCTTCAATTCATCCCCTTATGTTGGCCAAGGCCCATTTTGAGCAACACATAAATTGGTCATGGCGATCAGCTTAGATTGACCTTATCTCAGCTTTGCTACTTCAACCAGTTTATCTGAATATCTGAATGGCGGTTTATATAGATTTTAAAATGGTTTTAATGCTCTACCCCATGCCAACACCATGATAATCTTCACTTCATCAATACAATTATGCTACCCAATTATGCTACCCATTGGGGGCAAATTAATATACAGAATATTCCAATGGAGTAAAAATGTGAAAAACGCGAATATTGCTATAAATAATTGGTTGAATGGTTAGTATTTAGACTACTGCTTGGCAAATAGGGGAAGATTTTGACAGGTCGTCAGGTCATAGGTGATAGGATGCAGTCAGCTTGTTAGGCATGACTGTCTTCCTTCACTGCTGCACATTACAGCTTGATCACAGCCAGTACAGTGGTACATGGGCCATAGGATACCGACTGTCATAATTCGCATGGATGCCTGAGCTAATCCAGTGAAAAGCATTTCAGTTCAGTGGCTTGATGACCTCACTGACTTGTTGTCTTAACAATGACAGTCCGGTTGTTAGACAGCTGGTTGTTAGGAAGTCATGTTGTTTTGCTGCTTCCTTAACTACTGCACAATGCAGTTTGATTCAACTTCATCTCTGTCCAACGAAGGTCCCCATTATTCTCGCCCATCTGGCTTGAATTTAACATGGAATCTCCAAATGGACTGCAGATTTTGGAACCCACTAGGGAAACAACATAATATTCGAGAACTGAGGTAGCTTTATATTTATGCTCTATTCGGTCCCTTACTGAGATATTGAGTCTACAAGCCTGTTAGACTGAAATTATGTAGGAACGAAAATGAAGAAGGTCGTAGAACTACAAGGTGGGAGCCACTACGGTCTTGATTGATGGAAGTTTCAGTGCAGCATGATTATATGATTTAGGTGATGATCAATCTAATAACATGTTGAAAATTGCTATTTCAGCTGTTCAGGTGTTCAATAATAACCAGCCTTCAAAGTCCAGATAGAAGCTTTGATTTCCCATTTAGAATTTAGTAAAAACCACAAATCAATGGAAATATCAATGCTTGTTCATTTTCAGTATGTATGTCAATAAGACTTTCAATTTAAAAAGTGATCCGATTGCATAGAAATTTAGTATCTTTATAGTCTATATCTTAGTCATATTGAATTTGGCTCTGAATTATCTCTCCCAAGGAAATGCATAACATAAAACATTGAAATTCATTTGATCAAGAGAAATAGCCAAGTAGCATCATGATTTGAACAGTCCATTGCCAATGATATTGGAGCCATGCTGCCAGTATTTCAAATGTTGTCATTTTTGGAGTACCTACTGACACCCAAGAACCAATCTTCAGGATGGGCAATAGTATCCTCTACGATACTATTGTGCATACGAGGGCAAGCCAAAATGGCAATCTTTTGGAACATACGACTTAGTGGATTATCTTTTGAACAGAAACAAGCTGGATCCAACTATTAGTACATTGTTCAGCAGTAAAGAAAACTGCCAAACAACCAGCTGCCTCACAGTAACTACTATACTGTGGTTTCTAAATAAAGAAGTGATTCCAAGCCCTGGACTGAAAAAATGATTTCGACATGGAATCAAGCCAATCAAGGTATCTCTGGTATGAAATATGAATGCACATTGCACAAGGGTATCTCTGGTATGAATGTACCTTGTTGCAACTGCTACGAGCTTGTTTTCCTATGTGCTATGGTGTGTTGACAGTGCTCTTTCCTGAGGCATAGGCACCCCTCATTTGCTCATTTGGAATAACAATCATGTTAGCCAAATATGGAAAAGATAGGGACTATATCTAATAATAAATAATTAGGAGATGGATCATTTGATCTATCCCCATATTTACCTTAGCAAGCTAAGTTCATCAATGGCCATATTGTATTGAAGATTATCGTGGAGTTGGGATGAGATATAGCATAAAAAACCATTTTACAATCTATAAACTGCCAATTGCCATTCAGATATTCAGATAAACTGGTTAAAGCAGAAAAGCTGAGATAAGGTCAATCTAAGCTGATATGCAGACCAATTTATGCCTGTGCGCTTCGCTCAAAATGGGCCTTGGACAACATTTGGGGATGAATTGAAGCTTGGAAGAGGTCGTAAAATGTCTGATGATCCCATTTTATAACAACAGATGATGGAAGAAACCCCTGAAATGGGTTGATTTGTGATTTTACGTGAAAAATTTGAATGATTGATATATATGTCCAAATATAGTGCAGCACAAATTGTCAAAAATCAGTTTTCGCTCGCAACTTGTTTTGTGAGCATTTTAAGGCATATGTTTATTCACAAGTTGTATATAAACATGGCCATTGCGCTTCTTTGAGCCCAAAACGGTGCTACGACCTTCTAGGCAGGTTAAGAAAATCGTAAAATTTAAACCCTCGCGTCTCCTCAAATCAGTTTTTGGCCTATAACTCGGTTCCTGAGAATTTTAGAGCATTTGTTTATAACAAGTCTAACATAAACATGGCCATTGCGGTTCTTTTCAGCCCAAAACGAAGTCTCTACGACCTTCCTGGGCCAAGATACAGATTTTCGAAAAAGGGCGTGGCCGGCCACGCCCAAAATTTGATCTGACTAAAAAATAACCCCAGCTAATTTTTTAGTTCTAGGTCTCATCTGCACGATCCAATCATAAAATGGCCGGGGGCACACTTTGCCGGTGAACGCCCCTGGGGGCCCAGTATATATATAATATTTAAATGTCGACAGCGAAGCTGGAGACATTTAAATAATTTAGAGTGCGAGGCGAAGCGAAGCTGAGACGAGTGCTCTAAATCATATTTCTGCGGTGAGTTTGAGCCTCTAAAGTACTATAGTAAGTCGAACGGTGTACACACCCTGTACACAACAAGCACATTACCTTATATGGTAATAATAAACAATGCTTGTTTACACAAATAAAAAAAGCGCATAACTCAGCCGTTTTTTGAGCAATTTTGATCAAATTTTCAGGATATTACAGGCAAGATATGACAAAATAATCCTGAGTAGCTACTTTTTGACCTTCACAAATTGAGTTATGACAAATAAACTGGTGTTTTGTTTTCAAGTTACCGCCCAATAAGTGGCTTTTCGGTCATAACTCCGCTTCTGGGGCTCAAAAATGAATCTAAACTTCACTGAGATGTTGCTCATATCTAGCTCTAAATATCCTGAAAGTTTCATCAAGTTTGCTCAAAAACCTCGGAGATATGCATTTTGTAACGCAAAAGCAAAGGTCGCGTAGATGTGTATTTAAATTGGTATTTAATAATTACAGTGTGTCATAACAAACACATATAAAACGCGTGTAGAACACGACTCTACGCATATAGTACTACCCTTTAAATCGGTCAAAACTTGTCGTGAGACTACTATATATCTTTCTTGCATATTATGATTTTAACTTTCTCGAAATGATTGCTTTTACAGAGTTGGGGCTGCTGCTATCACTGCTTTCACTGCAGTTCACTGTTTTCTCTGCTATTTGATTCGACTTTTGTCTATTCTTGGCCACATATTTTTGCAGTGAAGTTCCTACATCAATCAGTCGGAATTAACACAACCTTCAATGCTTCAATGGAATGCCATAATTATATAGGATAGAAAATACAGGAGGAGAAACAAAATACAGAGTGGCAACACTACAGAAATGAGAAGGCACAGCAAGATATGAACGATACACATTTAGAAAGATTGGTGCTATTTGTGTTTCCCACTATTTGCTATGTTTCCCGCACTCTTGGAATGCAGCGCGCTGATTGGTCAATGACTGCGTGTGTTGTAACGCTATATCTCACCGCTACCGTGCGTTTTGGTTTTTTGTACCATCGTGAAACTTTCCACCGCTATCACGTGACCATGCGCGTGATCTTTTCGTCACTGCACGTGATCAGTGGTGACAAATCTCACCGATATTAAAAACGGACGGAGTTTTGATTTCACCACAAAGATCTCACCGATTGTGGTGAAAACTGTCACCTCTCCTGAGGCCGGTGATACTTTTCACCACTTTTCTCACCACGTTTTCAGATCTCACGAAAAGTGGCCTTAAAAAATGAAATCGCACGATAGGTAAAATCCGAATTTTGGTGAGATATGAAAGTTTCCACGATTTTTGTCCTCGTGCGATTTAGCCCTTAGTCAGCCTCCACTAACTCACCCTAAGCAGCAAGTTACTCAAATCCCATTAAAATATTTGTGTGGGACAATAATTCCTGCAATAAACATTTTGAGGGTTCGAAAATATGTGGATTTTTGGTTCGTAAAATCCACGAATTATGTCCACATTATAAGTTTGTCTCGTAAGGTACCTTATTGGCCTTTATTCAACCGGCCCTCAAGGAGAAAAATAACTTTGAGTTTTTGGTTCAAAGAGTCGGTTCAAAAATACCGGTTAAAGTTTGGCCGGTCAAATTAAACTTAGATCAAATGAAACTTTCATGACTTGCCTTATGCAGTGTTTCTCTTGAACGTCATTAGAGAAAACTATAAATATAATGACCTAAATCATCGTATTAGATCGTGATTTCGGTTTTTTTTGTTTTTGTTTTTGTTTTGTTTTTTTGTTTTGTTATTTTTTGTTTTTTTAATTCAACAATAGAAAAGTTTTTGTCCAATAGGGGCTGGTTGAAACGGTTCAAAAATGATCATTCGATTTTTGTCCATAAGGCCGATAAAAAGAATGGCTGGTAAAAAGTAGGCTAGATAAAGGTCGATGAAGCAATAAGAATAAGATATTCCCCCCCACCTGCACATTTGAACCCTCACATTTCATCTCGCACACTTCACCCCGCACATTTCACCCCGCACATTTCACCCCGTACATTTCACCCCGCACATTTCACCCCGCACATCTCACCCCGCACATTTCACCCGCATATTTCACCCCGGACATTTCACCCCGGACATTTCACCCCGCACATTTCACCCCGCACATTTCCTCCCGCACATTTCAGATCGAGGAGTTGCTGTCCACGTGGCCGGGTCTCCTCTTCTACCGGTACCTGGTGTGTCCGCACTGTTTCCTCGCCTCCGAGCACCAGCCCTTCCACTTCCTGGGCGAGTGGTACAAGGCCGACATCAACCGACTACCGGAGATCGTTAAGATAGCGTGCCCGGTGGCTAAGGGAGCCGTTAGGGTCCACCTCAAGCTCCTCTACCCTCCAAAAAGTAGGTGCTAATTCCTTCGGAAAGGAGAAACTCAAACTTCCATTCTACTTTTGTACTTGTAGCGCGGTTTTGAGTTTGAGTCTGTTTTGTTGTGAATTGTTGTTATTTGTTGCAAATTGTAATTGTATCCAAATTGTTTGATATTTGAGAAAGTTATCTGTTTTTCATTTCAGGTGCGCACATCCTTCCCACCAAAGTTTCGGAAAGTGAGATACAAGTTGTAGCCGCCACTGTCAGTGAGCACTGGTTGCTGCTGGGCAAAATACTCGGCCTTCAGGAAGAAGAGTTCCCAGCTTTCACTGTGAGTATGACAACTGTCTGGGAAGTTGTCACAGAACGTCACCTGACTAGGTATTTTCATGTCATAATCCATTTCTTATTACGATAAATCACCATTATGCTGTAGACACAGCATCATTAGAAAATCCCATCCTCATCCCTATGTTTCGCAGCTTGAGAACTCTGAGAACAACGAGAACCAGCTTACAGCCATGTTAGAGTACTGGACCGAGCATAGGAAGGACCACGCCACTTCGGAGGAACTCCAGAACGCCCTGAAGATCCTCAACAAGATGACCAGTCCGCCGCAGGAGCGAGGCGAAGGCGACGGCTCTGAGCAGCGCAGAGATGCAACTCTAACTGGCGATGTGCCAACCGTAGCCATAAATCTGTAGTTAATTTAAGAGACTTTGTAGCCGTCAATTATTGTTGATATGTGTATATCAGGAGAACTCAGTAAGATTAAATAGCGGATGCTTTAGTAAACTCCTTAATTGTAAGTCTAAGTCTTTTCATTTTTCTTAGTTTCGGAACCGTATTATTATATTTGTTCAACGTAATTAAATTTTGATATCTTTAATATAAAGGAAAGAGGCACTTCTACGTTTGTATGTGAATAACTGACCCAAATGGAGCTAAAATGCCGCGATTTTTTGCAAGGCAGTAGAAAATGGCTAAACTTAAAAGATAGCATGGCCAAAAATAGGATTCAGGCCTTAGATTTTTCGTAAATAACGTCGAAAGTCCGAAAAATCCACCCTAAAAAGAAGATCGCGTTCTAGGTTAAATTCACCAGTTGCGCGCGTTGCTATGGTGATTGGTGATTGCGCGCGCTAAACTGCACGTGCATTTTAACGAAGCATCTGCCATTTCGTTGCTGTGTATTTTGGAAACGTTTTAACTGTTTAAAGTCATAATTTACGTTCTCAAGGGAATTTTCGAGTTTGGTAAAAATTTACGACAGAAGCATATCAACTCTAATCACTATTGTAGGAGAAAAGGTAAGAGTTGAACAATTTGTTCCATTGTGAAAATCAGCGATAATTCTTTCATATCAAGATATTTGTAGTTTCGATGGTTGGCTATGAGGATTCGACAGAAGGAGTAATTCATATTTACTCAAGTGAGAAGTGAGTTCTAAACAGATGAAAATGCGGACAATTTTAATTTCAGTGAGCTTGGATTCCAATTTGTTGCCCATCTTTTCTCCGAATCTGAACTTTGGATTAGAAAACGGTCATTGTTCTTGATTTCTTCTTATTTAATGTTGTGTCCTCGACGTTAATTTACGATCGCAAAATCTGCAATATTTTTCATTCATATTCAACTCCTATGTAAATATTTCGTAATTTCGTTACGTTGCACCCCTACCCCCAGTAACAAAAATTGCATCAATGACTTCGTCCAATTTATTGTACGTCCAACTGACTATACGTCCAATTAAAGTTAGGAGTGGGTTAAAAACAGATGAAAATGCGTACAATTTTGATTTCTATGAGATTGGATTCAAATTATTTGTTGCCCATCTTTTCTCCGAATCAGAACTTTGGATTATAAAACCATTGTTCTTGTGTTCTTCTTATTTACTGTTATGTGTCCTTGACAATTGACATTAAATCGCAAAATCTGCAATATATTATTTTGATTCATATTCAAATCCTATGTAAATATTTCGTAATTTCGTTACGTTGCACCCCTACCCCCAGTAACAAAAAATTGCATTAATGACTTCGTTCAATTTATTGTACGTCCAACTGAATATATACGTCCAATTAAAGAGAAAACCCAACGGGTTTTCTCGTTCAATATAATTGACACTATAACTTCTATAAGTGCTCATGGACTGACATAAATGAAACTGTTGCCATGACCCGATAGTTTCAAATGATATTATGCTGGTTTTATTTTATTGCGTTCCATTTAATTTCATGCGATAATTCTGACTTTGCTTTTTGATTTTTATGTAAATAGTGATATTATATTTAACCGGATAGGCTGTTATTATGTGTATTTGACTTAAATTTAATATTTATTTGCTTAAATGCGGATATTATGTGGTTCGGACAAACTATTTGAACTTGTAACTGTTCATTGATAATTCTTTTAGTTGCTATTAAAACTGTTCCCTTTTATTGTCATTAAAAATAATATTATATATTGGAAAATGATGAAGACTGCAAGGTTTGATAAGGGGCCAACCTGATCCATAAACTTAAAGGATGTCTGCAAAATTTCGGTCATTCTTACCCGGCCTCTCCCTCCCCCCTTGTCCGCAAACGTCCGCATTTTTGATTTCCTAACAATCTTTTCTCGAAGTCGACGGACGTTTCCCGTCTATTCCGGTATGTGTCCCATATAACTCCGGCTGAGTGACGTCACAGACCTAAAGGTCAATTTTTCTGTATCCTAAACCTAACCATGACCCTAACCAAAACCCTAACCTTAATCCTAACCCTAACCCTAACAAATCCTGACCCTAATCGTGACCCTAACCCAAGTCCTTAAAGCGCTAGGTGCGCTTAACTATATTTTCCTGACTGACGTCATTATCATAGATAATGAAGAGCCTAGAGTTATATGGGACACTAGCCTATATTCCTTTTGACTGAATGGCGAAAGCGCAAATGTGACCGTTCACGGTTCAAATGTGGAAATTGGAATTACGTTGCGCGCGCGGTAGGGTAACATCCTATTTTATTTTTACGCGAATCTTTTCAGTCATCATATCAATTTAGGCACGAAATTTCACAATTTTCTAGCGTAATACCCTTCAAATCGACCAAATTCTAATTCTCCGCATTAGCTAGGCCAAACATCTCCCTCTATGTGAATGTCCACATTGACCAAACTTCCCCTCCCCCTCATTGCGGAAGCGGATGTCCTTTATCATTATGGATGGCCCCTAAAGTTTTGCTAATACTAATAGTAAACACGTATACCCCTGTTCGATAGTTGTACTTTAGGTTCCTAAGCGGATGCCGAACGGTGCAGGTGTGCGTACGGGAATTGAAGCGCGCTTCCCGTACGTACACCTTGACCTTTGAGTATGCGGGTTTAGGAACCTAAACTAGCCTACAACTACAAGTACAAGACAACAATCGATTTCATTTTCAATAGCAGCTGCTATTGAAAATGAAATCGATTAGTATCTGTATAGTACTGTATAGTATCTGTATAGTACTGTATAGTATCTGTATAGTACTATTAGTAGGCCTATAGTACTATTAGTAGGCCTAATGCAGAAAATTTGGTCGATTCAATCGCGATTTCGATGGGTAAATTTTGAATTTGTGAAATTTCGACATCGTGCCCATTAAATGTTAAATTGATGACAGAAAAGAATCGTAAGACTCCCACGAAACTTTTCGGTCATAAATTTTGGGCCGGGCCCAAAATTTCACGATTTGCTAATGCTACTGCTAGTACTGAATAACCCGGGTATGTGTCCCATATAACTCTGGCTGAGTGACGTCACAGACTTCCCCTAACCAGGGTTGTCTGACGTCGTCAGACCCATTATTTAAAATTTTAAAGTCGTGGCGCGCGCGCTTCGCGCGCGCGAGGGGGTCAGGCAACGCCTGACAAAACCAGGGGTGTCGCGAAACGACATTGGTTTGGAGCAATGCGCGGCGCGCGCGCGTAAAACTAGGGATCTGGTTAGAGCAAGTCACATACCTAAACGTCAATATTTTTTATCCTAAACCTAATTGTAGGATGTTACCCTCGCGCGCGGCGCAACGTTCCACATTTGGACGTCACTTTGCGCTCCAGCCAGAAGAAATAGACGGGCAACGTCCGTCGAAAACCTAATTATTGCCCTAACCAAAACCCGGTATGTCTCCCATATAAACGGCTCTGAGTGACGTCACAGATCTAAACGTCAATTTTTCTGTATCCTAAACCTAACCATTGCCCTAACCGAAATTACCCTAAATTACCCTTAATCCTTATCCTAAACCTAACGAATCCTGACCCTAACCAGAACCCTAAACTTACTGCTTAAAGCGCTAGATGCGCTTAATTATATTTTTCTGAGTGACGTCATTGTCATAGATAATGAAGGCTCCCGTTTATATGGGAGACTGACCCAAAACCCTCAATCCTAACCCTAAACCTAACAAAACCTGACACTAATCTTGACCCTAACCCTTAAAGTTAAGCGCTAGAGATGCGCTAAACTTTATTTTTCTGAGTGACTCTGGAAGTGGAATTATATGGGACACTAGCCGTAATTACTAATTTACATCCCTATTGACCAGACTCCCCTCCCCCTAATTGATATTTATATTGCGGACGCTCTTTAAGTTTATGGATGGCCCCTTACTCATACTGAGCTGATACTCAAAGTCAATTAATACCAGTGCCAAATTGAACATTATATGACAGGCGAACTTGCGATTTGAAAAATTTATAACTTAGGGTAGGAACAATATTTTTTAACGGGTGATGACTAATTATCTGGAATTATTTACGAGAGATGACGCTTTAGTGCGAGAAGTATACCCTATTTAAAACGGCGATATCTCGAACCATAAAAGATACAGAGCTCATCGACCCAGCGTTGAAAGAAAAAGATAGAACTTGCAGTTAGTGACCTTAAAACTACTTTCTTCATGATAATGACGTCATAATGACGTCACAAAACTAAGAATTTCAAATGTCGATTTTCCCAAAATAGGCGTTTTTCAACGCAATTTTTCGGTATGAAGTTTTCGATATTGAAAAAATGCTCCTGTTAGCGCAGAAAGGAAATTTAATGTACTTTCCAAAGATGTGGTCAAAAGTTCTGGGCTCTACTGCATCATTGAGATATTTGCGATTGTTCGAAGCACTTTGACACGAAAAAATTCCAAAACTGGCAAATCTTGTGAAGCTTGTGGAGAGAGAACGGCACCACCCCAGAACTTCATCTTTGGATATGTTGTCGGTCATAGTCCCAACTGTGTAAATGAATGGGTCTCAGATAGTCATCTAATTTTTGACGTAATTGTGACGTCATCATTAATGCTACGTAACGCGAATTTTTACGCGTGATTTGACGCCAAATTTCAATATCTCGGCACAGAAAAAGGTGATATTTTTCCAAAACCAAAAGGATTTGGTTGTGATGGTCCGCGGTTTTAAGGCGTTCTTTACTGTAAAACCCATGATATGAGAAAGAACGCGACGGTTAAAACTGCCGCAACGGCACTTTTGATGCATTTAAGTTACGTGAATGCTGTATGTTTTATAAGTGACGTTTCAGCAGTTTTAACCGTCGCGTTCTTTCTCATATCATGGGTTTTACAGTAAAGAACGCCTTAAAACCGCCGCGGACCATCACAACCAAATCCTTTTTGGTTTTGGGAAAATACCTATATATATAGTATGTCCATAGTCTGTGGAGAGATATCGCTGAAAATTCGACAATCAGATCTGAACAAGATGATAACAGATAAAGTATAATAGAGGTTGAATTTAAGTTTTGCAGGCTGGCCATATGCCGCTTGAAAGCCTTGCGCTGGCCCTGGCGATTGTATGAAGGAGGCTATCCAGTATCCGATATAGCGAATATTGATATCTTCTTCAAAACTGGAGCTGTGTAGTCTGCGAATAGTTAAGTAGTTTGAGTAGTTTTAACCAATGCCTGCAGTTGCTCAACTTATCCTAGAGTTGTTTGTGGACTTAAATGAAGCATCAACGTTAGTCAGCTCTTGCTATGATCGGTTCTCTGTTAAAGGGCCAACGTTAATGCCCGTACGATTTTCTCATTAACTTTAAGTTTAAAGCTGCTGCTGGTGTTATCGGAAATCAGCAACGATATTTTATTTATTTCACAAACATATTATTAAAGTACTTAAAGAGCAACTGACGAGACATAGAGTCATAGTCATTACAGCCATGTACATCCTCAAAAAGAACTGCACAACTTGTTAATGCTTTAATCGGGAGCGGTCGGTAACATTATTTCTGCTTAGTTGTTCAGCTATTATCAAGCCTTCAAAGGCAATCTCTGTGCTCTATCACTGATAATGCCTTAATGAAAATGCATGCATATTATCCTGATTAAGCTACATGCAATTGCTATTTCTATCACAGATCGGCAACATGTTAACCCCTCAACTCACGTTGATCCATTTAAAGTGAGCCTTGTCCTTATTAACAATCCATTCCCTTATAAGTCACCCTCCACTAACTCACCCTTACTAAGTAGCAAGTTACTGAATTCCCATTAAAATATTTGTGTGGGACAATAATTCCTGGAATAAAAATTTGGAGGGTTCGAAAATATGTGGATTTTTTTCGTTCGTAAAATCCACAAATTATGTCCACATTATAAGTTTGTCTTGCAAGGTATCTTGACCTTTATTCAACCGGCCCTTAAGGACAGAAACGACACTAAGTTTTATGTTTCACGCCGCACATTTCACCCCGCATATTTCACCCCGCATATCTCACCCCGCACATTTCACCCCGCACATTTCACCCCGCACATTTCACCCCGCACACTTCACTCTGCATATTTCAGATCGAGGAGCTGCTGTCCACGTGGCCGGGTCTCCTCTTCTACCGGTACCTGGTGTGTCCGCACTGTTTCCTCGCCTCCGAGCACCAGCCCTTCCACTTCCTGGGCGAGTGGTACAAGGCCGACATCAACCGACTACCGGAGATCGTTAAGATAGCGTGCCCGGTGGCTAAGGGAGCCGTTAGGGTCCACCTCAAGCTCCTCTACCCTCCAAAAAGTAGGTGCTATTTCCTTCGGAAAGGAGAAACTCGAACTTCCATTCTACTTTTGTACTTGTAGCGCGGTTTTGAGTTTGAGTTTGTTTTGTTGTGAATTGTTGTTATTTGTTGCAAATTGTAATTGTATCCAAATTGTATGAATTATTTGAGAAAAATAATATTTTTCATTTCAGGTGCGCACATCCTTCCCACCAAAGTTTCGGAAAGTGAGATACAAGTTGTAGCCGCCACTGTCAGTGAGCACTGGTTGCTGCTGGGCAAAATACTCGGCCTTCAGGAAGAAGAGTTCCCAGCTTTCACTGTGAGTATAGAAACTGTGTGGGAAGTTGTCACAGAACGTCACCTGACTAGGTATTTTCATGTCATAATCATAATCCATTTCTAATTACGATAAATCACCATTATGCTATAGATCACTAGCATCATTAGAAAATCCAGTCCTCATCCCCATGTTTCGCAGCTTGAGAACTCTGAGAACAACGAGAACCAGCTAACAGCCATGTTAGAGTACTGGACCGAGCACCGGAAGGACCACGCCACTTCGGAGGAACTCCAGAACGCCCTGAAGATCCTCAACAAGATGACCAGTCCGCCGCAGGAGCGAGGCGAAGGCGACGGCTCTGAGCAGCGCAGAGATGCAACTCTAACTGGCGATGTGCCAACCGTAGCCATAAATCTGTAGTTAATTTAAGAGACTTTGTTATAGCCGTCAATTACTGTTGATATGTGTATATCAGGAGAACTCAGTAAGATTAAATAGCGGATGCTTTAGTAAACTCCTTAATTGTAAGTCTAAGTCTTTTCATTTTTCTTAGTTTCGGAACCGTATTATTATATTTGTTCAACGTAATTAAATTTTGATATTAAATTTAATTGACACTATAACTTCTATAAGTGCTCATGGACTGACATAAATGAAACTGTTGCCATGACCCGATAGTTTCAAATGATATTATGCTGGTTTTATTTTATTGCGTTCCATTTAATTTCATGCGATAATTCTGACTTTGCTTTTTGATTTTTATGTAAATAGTGATATTATATTTAACCGGATAGGCTGTTATTAAGTGTGTATTTGACTTAAATTTAATATTTATTTGCTTAAATGCGGATATTATGTGGTTCGGACAAACTATTTGAACTTGTAACTGTTCATTGATAATTCTTTTAGTTGCTATTAAAACTGTTCCCTTTTATTGTCATTAAAAATAATATTATATATTGGAAAATGATGAAGACTGCAAGGTTTGATAAGGGGCCAACCTGATCCATAAAAGATGTCTGCAAAATTTCGGTCATTCTTACCCGGCCTCTCCCTCCCCCCTTGTCCGCAAACGTCCGCATTTTTGATTTCCAACCAATCTTTTCTCGAAGTCGACGGACGTTTCCCGTCTAACTCTATTCCTTTTGACTGAATGGCGAAAGCGCAAATGTGGCCGTTCACGGTTCAAATGTGGAAATTGGAATTACGTTGCGTGCTTCCCGTACGTACACCTTGACCTGAGTATGCGGGTTTAGCCTACAAGTACAAGACAACAATCGATTTCATTTTCAATAGCAGTCATAAGTATCTGTATAGTACTATAGTACTATACTATAGTAGGCCTAATGCGGAAAATTTGGTCGATTCGATTTCGATGGGTAATTTTTGAATTTGTGAAATTTCGTCA
Source organism: Beroe forskalii (assembly GCA_011033025.1). Lineage (NCBI taxonomy): Eukaryota > Metazoa > Ctenophora > Nuda > Beroida > Beroidae > Beroe > Beroe forskalii. The sequence continues at coordinate 115,010 of WFMF01000287.1, read as the reverse complement.
TCGTGCCCATTTAATTGATCGTGATGACAGAAAAGATTCGTAAGACTCCCACGAAACTTTTCGGTCATCAATTTTGGGCCCAAAATTTCACGATTTGCTAATGCTACTGCTAGTGAATAACCCGTCAAATCGAACAAAATTTTTGTAATCAGCGGACGTCAGGCGTCTGATTACATACTGATACTGTGAACTGACATAGGGATCGTTCACATATTACGTAATCACCTAGAGGGGGGAGGGGGTTTCCAAATGATTACGTCACATGTTATTGTAAGTGTAACAAATACAACTACTGTAAACTTGATTTAACGAGGGGGAGGGGGGGGTTAAAATCGGCCAAAAATTGATTACGTAATAATAATATGTGAACGATCCCATATGGTCAAACTCAAAGGCCCCCAATGCCCTATGCATTTGCAAACGTAAACGTCCGTATTCATATTGAAAATTGACCTTCGCGACGGACGTTGCCCGTCTATTTTCGACGGACGCGGACGTTGCCCGTCTATTTCTTCTGACGGGCGAGAGCGCAAAGTGACGTCCAATTAATGTGGAACGTTGCGCCGCGCGCGTGGGTAGGGTGAACATCCTACGAGTCTATTTCCTCTGTTTGCGTTGCGCGGCGCGCGCGTACGCACACCTATAGCTTCCCCTAACCAGGGGCGTCGCTTGCCGCGCCGCGCACTCCGTGCGCGTAACCAGGGTCCTGGTTAGGGCAAACCTATAGCTATGCGGGCTTATAACTATAAGGAAGTTACTGTTAAGCGCTAGAGATGCGCTTAACTTTATTTTTCTGAGTGACTCTGGAATTATATGGGACACTAGCCGTAATTACTAATTTACATCCCCTCCCCCTTATTGATATTAATGATATTCATATTGCAGACGCTCTTTATGGATGGCCCCTTATACTGAGCTGATACTCAAAGTCAATACCAGTGCCAAATTGAACATTTTATGATATGACAGCCCAGCCGGCACAGAAACGTTTTAAATACGTTTAATAAACGTTTTTAGGAAACCATAACGAAACGAAGTAACGTTTAATAAACGTTTATTAAACGTTCTTTTGCGTAACGGATAAAACGATAAAACCGGTTTGAATTTAACGTTTAATAAACGTTTCTTGGGAAACGTTTCTTAAACGTCATACAGTAACGGTAATTAAACAGAAAATTAGGTCTTGCGATTTGGTTTATTTTTGGTTTATAAATCGTTTTCAAAAAAAACGTTTTGATTAAACCAAATTTTGACGGAAACCAAATTTAAACCAAATATAAACGTTTATCATTGGTTTATTTTTGGTTTGGTTTGAAAATGCCGGCTGGGAGGCGAACTTGCGATTAAAAAAATTTATAACTTAGGGTAGGAGTAGGAACAATATTTTTTATCATGAGTAACCGACTATGGACTAAAAACCTACTGGCGTTCTCCTCTTTCAGAAACAAACAATTAAACCCGAAGTTTATGTTAAATATATTAATGTAGTTGTACCTCGGCCCCCATAATTAATTTCAATTTTATGCAATGATACAAGGAATTAAAGATCTTCTCAACGTAACATAACATTATATTTATATTTGGTATACACATTACAGATTCCATACTTCATAAAAATAATCCATATTGTAATCGTCAAATTTAACATGACAAGACTTCAACAAATTGTTGCGGGAGGGACATTAAATATTAGTTAACTTTAATTCGTTATTCTTCATCGCTACAATACACGTAGATTCATACATTTAAAACTAAATCAATCAAACCAAAACTGTCGTTATGAAAACCAACATTAACAACTACTGCAGGTGCGATTACACACACTTATGCGCAATCTTACCGTGGTGTCCCGACACTTTTATGCGCGGCTTATTACGACGCGCAAGGTACTTGCAGTGCGTGACAGCGCGCAATGTACTTTCTTATTCTACCCAAAAAACATATTGAAGCACACTTGCGCGCTATCACGCGCAGCAAAAAGTACGCAAACGCGTCATTATAATATTAATTCGCACTGTATGATATTGATATTGATAAGTTAGTGCTATGTTCTATGATGTATGAAACCGGATCTGATTCTTGACTAATAAAGTTGATGACAGGATCTGATTATTATCGAATCAATAAAAATTAACTTAATGATAATCATACAATGATTCAATGTAATGCCTATGGACCGACTGAAATTAGTTTTCTAATATTGCAGTCACGGGTAATTGAAGATGGAACTCAAAATGCAATATGTTAGATATGCAGCAAAAACATAAAGGCGATGAAATACTGCTTTAAAACTAATTCTACTCACTTGTCACCAAGAGAACGAAAAACTTTCTATCACAAAACAAAAACTTCGACACCAAAACTTTATATTCATCAATTATCAATAAAATACCTAACATGTAACATAACTTATGTTAAATAGTGATATCTATGTTGATCTTAGATATAATTTCCTAAAGGTTATCATAGGCAAAAAATTAATAGCGTTACTTAATTATTAGAGTAAATTCGTCATTCATATATAAATATAGATAAATTCAAAAACTTATTAGGCTTCAATCCTTCACTCAACAATAGGAATTATGAGAGGAAATCATTCGGCTGATTTCTGAGAGTTAAAATGAGAGCTTTGATCAGTCGCATGTATGAAATAATGATAAAATGCGTGAATGGATGACCCCGGGGGTGCGTTCCCCTTTTGATTTGGGGGCCACGTGAGTGTCATCCTCATCTCCCTCCAGGAGAGGCTGCGCTGCGGGCTTCATGTTGTTCACCACGCCCTGGGGCCGACCTTTCCCAAGGGTTGGTGCTGTCCGTGGCGGCCGCGTTGGCCGTTTCGGAGCGGGGGAGAGGCCCCCCTGTAAACCCCCCTTTTTAAAACCCCGAACCCGGGGGAAAAAACTGAAACCCGAGAGGTTTAAATGAAAAAGGGCAAAAGGGGAAATAAAAGGAAAAAACGTAAAATGTGGGTTTAATTTTAATGGCCCCAAAAACGGAATACCCTGAAGCGTTTGGGGGACCTCACCCAATTGGTTTTATGGCCCCCCGGATGGGGTTTGGAGCCAAGTCCGCTTTGGGAGGGTTTTAAGGGTCGAACGATTAAGGGGAATTAAAAAAGGTTTTTGAATTTATTTGGGGGGGGGGGGGCTTTTATATTTTAATTTTCTAAAGAAATTTCGAGAAAGGGAAGGTAATAAAAAAGAAATAATTTATAAGCACCGCCCCATAACAAAACCCCCTTGTTCAAGCTGATATGAAAATATGGGATGAAAAAGGGTTTTTTGGCAAACTAAATATTTCTAATAATCAATGTTTAGAGAAAGTTTTAAAAAAAAAAAGTCCAAAAAAAAAAATTTTTAAAAAAGAGGTCTAGAAAAAGTTTTTAAAACCCCTTACTACATGGGTGGGAAAGGCGGGCCCCAACTGCCCCCGGGGAAGCCTGGGAAAGGAACCCACGAAAACCCCAGAAAGAGGGAAAATCCCTTTTAAGACGCCCCTTTCTCCGGGGAATTCCCCGAGCCCATTCGTTGAAGATCTCACCGGAAATTTGGAAGAGGATGGTCCCGAGCGGTGGGGTGGGGGCGTCCAAAGTTGGATCCGATCGAGGAGTTTTGGAGAAGGGGAGGACCGCATGAAGAAGTGGGGAAGGGTGCTGATGATGCCAATGGTCCGGGGGATGAGGGTTTGGGGGGGTTTCCCGCTCAGCAGCTCCTGTGGGGGCTGGGAAGGGGGTGGAGGCGGGGTCCAAAGGGTTAACCCAGAGCATCAGAAGGGGAGGCCCCTGGGCACAGGGGCCCCTAAAGGGCCCGCAGAAGTTAATCAGTGAATTGAGGGAAGGAGATGAATTTTAAAGTTCCCCCCAAAGCCTTCACGAGGATTTAAGTTTGTCTGTCAAGATGGGGCAAAGGGTTTTTTGCTACCAAGCAATACCCTAAATTTTAAAGAAAAAAAATAGGGTCGTTTTTTTTTTAAAAATTTTTTTTTGAGAAGTTTTAAAAAGCATTTGAGAACGGGGCAAAGAAGGGGAAAAAATAGGGAAAAAATACATCAATGTGGGTTTTAAAATTAAGTTTATTTCCCCGATCATCAAATTTAGGTTAGGACAAAAAACAAGGATCCATGGGGTGGGAATGTTTTTTCCCAGTTGTCAAAATTAGAAGGAAAAGGGGTAAAGGGAGGCAAATCCGACATCAGCAGCCTTGAGAGCAGGAGCATCGTTAGTGCCGTCTCCCGTTACTGCAACCACCTCTCTGTTGCTGGAAACACACCGACTGTTGATGATACCTGTCACCAGCACGTACTTGTCAGACGGAGAGGAACGGGCCAAAACACGCAGCTTCGGCCAAACCATGTCGAACTTGGACTGTGAGAACTGAAAGGGATGGGAATTAATGGGCTAGAAAATAGAAATTGGAAATGGTGATGGATAGTGGATTAGTTAAATCGAAACTCAATGGGATGTTATTGATTTTGTTATATTAATCAATTAGGCAATGGGTTGTAAATGCAATTTGAGAGATTAGCGATGACTGATGTGAATGGTCCGCATTGCCTAGCGCCATTGCAGCAGCGCATGGTGCGCGCAGCAATTACGCGCGCGCGGCCGCCAAATGTTTCAGTGAATGCTTAAATTTTGTTTTAATATTTTCATACTTTTGTCCTCGCGCCCTACGATAAGTTCTTCTGACGTATGTGGCACATGGCAATTGGCAACAGTAACTACAAATTAAATTATCGTTGATGAGCATCGTTAAACTGGATTTGATTTGAATTTTAAACTCTGCGATAAGGTTCTCCTAATTTCAGGGATCAAACAGCAGTAGTATTTCTCGACGACCACCACCAAAAAGGGATTAGGAAATTATCCAAGTCACCAATAAGGTAAGCGCTTCTCAGAATTTCGGATTTTTCATACACAGAAATTCTTATGTCTGGGTAAAAAGTAAAAACGGCATTCTTCTTGAAAGCTGCCCGAAGTCACAGCCGACACAGTCACAGCTGGCGAAGTGATGACTGACGTTTTAACGTTACTGAAGTTGGGGAATGTAGCCGCTGATTTCACTCGGTTTTACAAGTTCGACGGAAAGGCATCAGAATAACGTGTATGGATATCGGTAAGATCAGATGGAAATTGCAACTCAGCCGGGGAAAATTATAAATATTTACCGTAGTTAAAATCATTCTTAACGACAAATATGCAACATTATTGTTAATTCTTACTGAGACTAAGTCACAACTCTGTATGGGAAAGTATGGAGGGAAATAAGAGACGAATCATAGCTAAATGTGTCTCTTGTGAAATGTGAGGAACTAGTAAGATCATAATGGCATCCAAAACATAGGAAAAATGCTTCACTAATTGATAGATTAAGGAATTAATGCCAGTTATTGAATAAGGGTATTCAAGTATTCATGTGTTACTTATTTATTTGTATTAAAGTATTAAAACTTGAAGCAGACTTTTGAAAATTTGAATATTATATAAAGTGTTAAAATAAGATTCATTGAGTGATCTAACATTTAAATTTTAACAATTGTTTTAAATTTCAATTCTAAGGAAGAGAAACATTTTAACTTTGTATTGCAAATTACGAATGAATTTGTAAACATATTATGTAAATAAACATCCGAGGTAAATTACAGTATTAATAATTGTACAAACATTAAACACAATTAAGTTGAAACTTTAATTAAAGCAGCATGTTTTCATATCGAGCTTTCTTGCTATCTTTATCAATCAAAGCACTGCAATTTGCATTGTATCGATAAATTTCCTACTAACTGCTACTATGCATTCCACAGTAATTCAGGTATTAAACACTAGCATATTACGGCTAACGAACTTGTAAACAATTGCTTTGTTTAAACCAGCACGTTTTTCTCTAAAATTACTTCGTATCAAGTATTTTTGTATAATAATTTATTGTGCCAACAAGAATTTCAAAACAGTGTTTAAATTCCCCACTATAAATGCTCTGAATTCCACAGTAATTCAGGCTGAAACCGTTGTAAGCGAGGCTGGGGTTTTGTAAAAAGGATAATCACTGGAGGCGAGTAGAGTAGGTAGTATGAATATACGGGAGTTACCACTTTACAATCGCAGCTGAGTGAGGGAGTGTTATTACTTTGTTATGGAATAATGGATATATTGTTAAAGGCAAGTCCGGCACTCTTACATGCACGTAAGACATGACAAAGGACATGCAGGAGGAGGAGAAGGAGGAGGAGGAGGAGAAGGAGATAACACAAAGGAAGGACAAAGCTCAGGAGGGCGGTACTGCGCATACAGAGAACTGTATGAAGAGGGTAGGAGGGAATAGTCGGGATGTGAGTTCATCAACTTCCTATTCTAAAACCAGATAATGATGTCATGTGATTAGAACAACATTATATTTATTATTTGGGTATTAACGTATTATATTATGTGTGCTGAATTATATCCTCACGTGGATGAAAAACGCCATAATGCCATGTATCACGTAACATCATGGGTCAAATTATGGGTTTAGTTTGTAGAAATGGAAGCGCTGCCATTGGAAATGGGGAAATGTTCAGAAAAGAGCTTCAGAGTTGATATTGCTGATACCAGGAGTTGATATTGTAGAGATTTATGAATGAGGCCGTATGGGGCATTCACTATCTTTGAACCTCAGTACCAAAGAACATTTAAACTGATGTTTTGTAATGAATAAGCCCAAGAAGTACCTATGCCAATGAGTTTTAAATTTCCTTCACAATGTAATGTAATTAATTGTTTAATTGATTTATTGTTCATAATATATAAAGAACAAAAAAGATACCTTTTGAATCAATTTCGGTGTAGAACAATGCTCGACAGAATCCCCAGCCTCAGTTTTACTGAAGATTTACGTTTTACTAAGGCCTCAGTCTCGGTCACAAAAGCTGTCCGCGGTCGATCATTGGTAAATTGTACACTATTACGCATGATAATGCAATGTTTACCCCTGCTCCTCTAGTGAACTGAATAATATTAATGTCATACATTGTACTCATGGCACGGGTCCTTTAATGTGTCCTTAGGCTTTACAACAGAACCAAAATTGTCCGAGTTTATTTATAGGTTAGAATACTGTATACCTACAGATAAGTGTAAGAGGAGTTAAATACAAAGATGCATTGGTGCCAATGTGTGCCAATTCAATCCAAACATCTGGTATCATGCGTCTCAGGTGTCTCAATGCAGATTTCACTAATGCAACGTTTTCGTGTACAATATGTATGTGGAATGAGTTTACTTATTACTTCTACTGCCCAGGACTAAGGCTCAGTAGGGCAGATAGTGCAGCACCTCTATCTCTAACAACCCTCATCCTCAAATTCTCCTGTATCTCTAGTGTCGACAAAGAGAGAGATATCTATATCTGCCATTGTTTGAAAAGATCACATCATTACTATAATATTCCAGTACTCCCTGCTAAAAGTATTGGCTATGAGAACATTGGCCTTTGCTACTTTATGCTGCCTACACAACGAAGGCTATTGGAGTATTGGTATAATTGTATGCACCCTCATTGCAAAGATCAAGCTTACTAATGGTATGTCTTATATATGCACATGTACCTCAGCCATTATACTGTGCCTGAATTGCCAATTCTTCTTTTCTCCATTGGACACTGCAGGGCACAATGAAATACGTCATACTGAAATGTGGGCGTTCCAGTTCATTCTGAGTTCATGATTTATCTATTCATGAGGCACATACACTTATACACTTTTACTATGCAGAATATAATGCGTTCGTATACTGTATGGACCAATGTCAACCACTGTCCTAGAGCTCTGGGTGTCCCGCAGGCCTATAGTCAGTGGTAGAATGGCCCAGGCTATTGTGTCCAGGCCATTGTGGCCACAAAGGTGTTAACTATGAGCAATTGTCCAGATACAGTACTTCATGTACAGAAGTAGGAGTGAGTGTTCATTTGAAAAGGTGTAAGGACTACCACACACGGCGACCAGCGCAGGAATGTATGCACAGTTCACACACACACACAGTTACAGTACAAACACACAGTACACACACACACACACACAGTGCGAACACACACCTCAGCCACATTGAAACATGCGAAGAAGACGAGTAAAGTGTGCACGAGCCAAGGTGAGAGATATCAACCAAATTCTCAACTCCCTGTGATACGTAACTTCCACTGCGCACACAACAGTACATGCAGCTTTCATTACTACTCATACTACTACTACTACACATGCAGCATATGTTCACCACTTTAACGCAGTGCACATTAATAATATATTACTCCACAAATTCATTACTAATCGGATGATGCGGTGCAGCAGCAGAAATTGATGAATTGACGCACTTTTCACGTAGTACATGATATATTATAGCGCCCAGGTTTTGATGTATATTATTTACAGCTGTTGAGGAACAGGCAGCATTACTCTGCATTACTACACACAAAAACCCCGTGCACGAAAAATAGGCGGTTTTTTCAATAATTTGCCAGCACGAACAATGTAAATGACGTCATTCCTACCGCCTATTTATTCTCGGCGTATATTATTGCAATGCGCTCACAACTGCAGTAAATGCAGTGCATTCATTACTACTCATACAACTACACATGCAGCATGTTCACCATTTCACCACTACACGGAATAGAGTGAGCTGGTTACATGTTGACACGGGAAGGACGTGACAGTATGACGTAAATTGCAAGCAATCACTCAAATATCTCTCTCTCACACTCTCCAAGACGCAAGTCAGATTGTGTAGTGGGATATATGTGTAATGAATTGACAGGAGAGGTTCTGATATGATCCTTTGTGTCAGAATACACACCTCTGATATATATCAAAATTATTCTGTATTATAATTGATATTACACCAATCTAAGTAAACCACATTTCGTTCTAAGTATCAAGAGGTAAAAGCTAAGATGAAATTGAGTGATATTATTTTATTACAAGTTCTATGAGAGAACACAACTTAACATGAACATCGTTTGGGAATTATGACGATACTATCATGTCTTAGCATTAAGAATTGGTCAAATAATATGGGCATAAAATTTGAGAAATGTCAAAGTAGAGAAGTAGACTCTAATTCTGAGTCCGTTGCACTTACAAAGTTACAATATACACGTATGAGTTGAGTATTCAGATAATGAACTATGAAAATAAATCATAAATGAGTACATTTATTACCAGCAGTAAGCACAGCAATACAAAAATACAAGCGTAGAATGTACAAAAGTCAAAAGTACATTGTAAAAGCAATAACAATGGTATAATTAACAACCAGACACCAGCTACAGGCAGACAAGTGTATTGCAATCACTGATGCATATATTGCTTTGTCGATGGATGGTAAGCCCAAAAAAGCCGTTCGTTGTGACTTGTAGCAAGAATCCAAATTTCTTTTCTTTATGGCCAATTGGAAAATTACCTCTAAAATTGTTAAATTGATTGACATATATCATTGTCGATCAGTGAAAATAACGAGTTCAGCCATTAATAAATACAGGATAGATTAAGCTATGTAGAGGTGCATTAATTTCATGTCCTTTGTTCATGTTCATTTGTACATTATTTGAAAAACGATAAATGTATATAAATGTATATTCAATCCATGTATAAATGTATTATATTGTTTTGTATACATGCGAATCCGACTCCATTTCAACTTCAGTCTGGTGGTACAATGGCTGGTCTTGTCTCTCATGTTCCCCCCATAGGCCGGTTATATCACTAGCGATACATACATTCATATCACCAGGCCCTCCACAAATACTACGCAGATGAGTGTTACGTCACACTCACGAACATATGAACCGTCAGCGTGAAGTCATGACGCAGTAAGATCGCCTGTATTGTTTATCTATAAAGTACAGTACAGTATTGCTGCAGTCTGTTAAGCCATGTCAATAAGGTAAGTGTATAATATATCACTGGTTTGCAACTGTATGTATATTACTGGTTTGCAACTGTATGTATTAGCAATGCATGGTGAGCAGGGCGGGATATATATACCGCGTGTTTACATGTACCGTAAACTCATTAACTAATTGGCAAATTACATGATCGCTTACCGGTATTTATCACGGTTGTTAAGAAGATAACAGCAAGTTCTTGTATATAATGCTCCTTGAAAGAAATATCGTATCTTGAATATCCAGTGGTTCCTAAAGAGCTGAAGCAAGTGTTACTAAATGAAGTAAGTTTACTTCTCAAGTTATAGTCGGCCTTCTTCTTAGTCAAACTTCGAATTTTGACTATAATTTTGGCAAACTAAAATTATCACCGACTATAGAAAAAAAGCGAATATCATTTTCTTGGTAAGGGTTTTCCGAGAAATTTGCGAGATTCATTGCAAATTGGAGGAGCCAGTAACCATCAATAGGGCATCACATATACAATGATGGGGCTTGATATTTGAAGTCATAAAATATGATAAATTATGCAGTTCATTACGATTTCAATTGATATTTGCTACAAAATTAAGGCGAAATAATTCATTTTAAATGACCCCAATTTAATTAATTACCGTCCTGATGCTACAAAAAAAACTGATTCATAAGCTTGAAATTGTCAAAAATGTTAACTATAATTTAGGCGAACCATATGTCTAGACCCTCTGTACCTATTGACTACATACTAACATATTATTATGTAGTAGCAACAGTTACTACTATATTTTTAAGCCACTAGAATATTGGAGGCTAAGGTAGCTCGACATGTTGCATAAGTGCCGCAATATGTGCCGCAATATGGCCGCTTCTTAGCCGCAGTAATGCCGCAAGAGAGCCGCAATATACTGCTTTTCATAATGGTTGGTCATATAACATACGTCATACAGTACCTCCGTAGTATGCGACCTGGCTTCACCTGGATAATCCAAAGTCTTATATATGTATGAGTATGGGTATATGACAGACATAAAACAAGCACTTAATATCGATTTTATAATTCAAGGATCAGAGTAGAGAGGGAAGAGACTAAATTGTTAACCATCAGGGGTTACCTTGTAGATGCAAGGTTGCCCCCTAGTTAACAACTAACACCTGGATAAATAACATACCTACACAGGTATTACCTACACAGTAAAAAAGCTCAAGATGCCCAACAGTTTCTAACATCTTTTTCTCTGGAATCCGAGGATAATCATCCCATTTAAAATCAAATTCGCGGTAGGATTCATGTGCATATGTGTGTGTTATGAAATAACTTATTTGTTAGATACAAAACAGATGTATATCAATATGTTTTTTGTGTATGTGACAAACCAAGAGCAGCCGCATAGCATGGATATTCGATATTTTCATGTAGGATCAACGTGTTTGGCTCGCTGTACAACTAACATTGACTAGTAGGTGCTTGTAGTCATATCAGGAAAACATGTGCAGTCTTGGTAATGAGTGAATCAGGTTCCGTAAATCGAACCAGCCGATAAAAACACGTTAACTTACGAGTCTCTCTGGACCTATCAGCAAGTTCTAGGATGGAAGTGTGAATGGGTCGAATTCTTCGAACGTTTCAAAGTTAGAGTCGGTGTAAGTGTAATTTACGAGCTATATTAAATCGCATGAGGTATCACCGTTGAATATTTTAATGGTGCTCATTTTATTAAGGGAACACTGTTATTATGGCTCGGCTATGCTGTGTTCCCCAAGTGAAATAAAATGAAATAAATAGAGGCGCGAGTATCCTTTATAACGAATGCTGAAACCCCCAGTCGATCGGACTATGGATCCATCGGCTTTGACTAATGGCATGGGGAAATTAAATGGTATTGAAAGTGGGAAAAGGGGACTGAACAGGCATACGCCTCCACTATCCTGCTCCGTAATTAGCTTACTTTTTGTATAATTGTATCATTTTCTAGGCATATAATAAAACATTTCCCTCCACAGTACCGGCGTTTCAGTTTTAAATTGCTGGAACCTGTTTATATTATTTCTGACTGCATTGGATTCAATTACATTTGACCTAACGCATTACACTTACCACTTATAATATCTAATTTGCTAATTAGCTCTGTTCATCCTATCTCACTATTACAACATGGTGTTTCTCTGCATTTGCACACATTCCATCACATACACATCTGATATCTTACATTGCGACGGAATTTGCCTGTAATTACAGTACGCGCGCAATCTCCTATCTCCTACATTTTTCGGAGAATCGTCCTGAAACTTTCCAGATATGTTCTGGGGATTGAAAAGACGAAATTTGTCCAACGCATTTTTTAATTTAGGTCTCAGAACCGGAAATATTCGATACTGCATTTTCATGACCGAAAAAAATCCTCAAAATTTGGCTCTTCTAAAATTCAAAATCGAGGCCTAAAATTCAAAATCTGAGGCCTAAATAAAAATCCGTAGGAGAAATGATTTCATTTTAATCCCTAAAAGATATCTGGAAAGTTTCAGGACGATTCTCCAAAATATGTAGGGGCAGATAGATGTTTAAGATCATTTTTGGCAAATCGTGATATAGAAGTTTACGTGCGAACTGTAATTACTTCATAATGATTGTCATAAATCATAATATACCCATACACCTTCATAGATAAAACTTTGGATTACAATTTACAGGATATTGTCACCAGTCAATATCGTATTGTGAAAGTATAGCGAGTATGTATACATGTATAAGGGATCCAAACACGTACGAATAATATACGCAGAGAAACAACACTTGGCTGGCATGTGCTTACCTTCCGCACGCGCACACATCATGTAGGCATTGTGTACATCTACTCGCAGAGTTGCGCTCATGTGCGCGCCTTTGCACGCGCGTACATAGTTCATGATATGAGCATGAGCACGACATTCAAGGCAGCTACAATCAATGAACTGTAACAGCTCAAGGCTGCAGAAAGTCTGTGTTAGCGTTTCTCCTGCCCCTATATAGGCTTTACCGTCATTGATAACAATAATAATGGAGTAATGGTAGCCACATGTCTGCATGTGTGTGCGTGTGTACTGTGTGTCTACAACCAGAGTGTTCAGGAGACCGTCAACAGAGAGAAGAATGAGTGTGTGTGGTTGTGTACTGATGATCTGCGTGTTTTGACATACGATCTTTAGAACATGAACCTTTTGGTGGGGCTGAGTGTTATATGTAAATGTGCGTGGTGTAGATAAAAGTTTTTTATGTGGTGTCAGGTGTGTAAAATTTCTTTCATAAAGTCATGAGAGAGTCTGTTTGTGGTGTAGATGTTTTTTGGGTGCATGAAATTATGAAAATGTTTCTGTGCTGCGTGAGTGTCTGAGCTGTTTTTGCTCTGTGTCTGCAGTGTGTCTGTAAACTGTGCATGTCGATGTATGGTGAGGTACAACTAGGTTGTACAACATATTCTAGTGTCATAAAACTACAAGGTCAGATAGTGAGCTTTCTTTACGAATCTAAGACCTTATTAGCTTATTCCAGCAAAAATATTTCATTTTCAATTCGATGAGGGAAGTTGGTGAGTCGAACTCAAGTCATCAAAATCAAGTCATTACTTCTGAATTTAAATAACAAATGGAGGTGTTGCAAAAGTCATAACACTACAATGACCTACTCACACTGAGTCGTATGACGATGATGCACACACACGACTAACAAGTGGATGCAGTGACGTCATTGTCACAGTTCAGAGTAGTGCGTTGATGACGACATTAGCCGCCAACTTTCTGCGTGGTATAATGAGCCCGAGGAGAGCGTTTTCATTGCATAAAATGAGAGGGTTGACTAACAAAGAGAAAGCAATTTATATTTTTGATGGGCACACCAGTATCATATACTTATATATTAAAAAGTCATGTTTGAGGGTCATGTACGTGTGTAAATTTTAATGGAGTTTCAAGTTCCTGAGAATATTGACCTATTTGCATTATGCGGTCCCACGTCGTTCGTACAGACCGTGGCCGTATCAAATATATGAAAAGATTAGGAATACCTATCATTGGAGTTAAATATCATTGAATATTTCTATTAAAAACATATTTTTATAATAAGCTTAATACATGTAAATGGTATTTGCATAAATTTTACAATATTAGCCCTTTAGTAATCGTGATTATTTAAGTTCGGGCGGTCGCTGTAATTCCGTAATTACAAATTGCAGGCACTAACAATTCCTTGACCAAGGCACCAACTTAAATGTGATCCATTATGTAATCATTTCTTATTGAGGAAGAAGATCGCACGATCGAAATCATGAATTTCCACAGCACTGGTCAAGAAGAATCACTTGATTATCTTTAATATAAAGGAAAGAGGGGGAATTGCTCGGTGTCGACGAGCATTTGAAAGTCCCCACATCCAGAAAATTTTCAATTTCCTCTGAGACCAATTCTTTATGATTCCTGTGACCTGCTCGCTTCGACGCTTCGCTCACAAAAAGACCACAAATAAATGCAAGGAACGACAGTATGCCGGTGCTAATGGACTTGCAGTGAGAGTGTCTAACTTCTGGGTTGTCGAACTTCCGTCCCTGAACCGCTAATGGACACTGTCTGCAAACCAGAGGTAGGTTTAAGGGGCTGCGGGGAGTAGAGGTCATAGCTAAAAATCTGACATTAATTCTGATATTTCTTTCAAGAGTTGCGGTATTTTAGTGACATTATTTCTATTTTCGGTCAGAGGACTGCTACATTGCACTGGTATTCAACCTAAATATCGTTGCATCACAAGCACGGTGCTCAGCAGGATATCCTTTGTGATTGGTTGAGAGTGCATCACGTGGTTATTTGCTCAAACTCTCAAACCACGTGTGCACTGTGCAGGGGCAAGGGTAACGGAAAATAAAGGTTCAAATACCCCTAAAATACAATCTGATTTCACGGATAGGGTCATTGAACAAGAGTCGCATGATTACATTTAGGGATTCCTTTATTTATGTAGTGTTGCAAAGTTTAAAACTTCACAACGCTGCTTAACACAATCAAATTTGAGGCCCGAAGGTCGATGAATCATCGGTGATGATACGATGATAATAATGAAAATTGATTTTCATTATTAACCACATCGTTTCCCTTTGTACTTGTACCGTTGAGCCAAAAAAGAATAGAGAATTGGGACCTATCTAGAACGATTAAACGGCATAAAATTTTAGGTGCATTAAAAGAGTTGGTTTATTCAATGAGAGTATTACAGGGTAATAAAAAGTTTTCTAAAAATTCAATAGTCTGGGAAACTTTATTTAAACATTTAGGTGATTATAAGGTACAAGCAAAAACCAGGAACCATAACAACATATTAATGTTAAAGGCTAGCAGTTAGAACCGCCTTAGAAGTGGTTTTATTCTTCTAGTCGGCATTTATATTCTATTATTTACACTGTTGAGCTGTTGTGATGACGTATGTTGTGAACGTAAAGTTGTTGATATATTCATATCGTATATCTTACTACTTATAATTCTTCCTCATATATAAATAAATAAATATATATCTGTCTGTCCGGTTTATGTGTAATATTTTATGATGCAAGAGTATCACCACGCAGGTTGCCAACCTCTGTTCTTGCAGTGCCGCTAACACCGTGTTAACTAGACTTAGATTGGATGACAAGGCCCCAGCCCGGGCCTCGAGTGTGGTGATAGCGTGGAATATACGCTTGAAGCATGGCTGGGAATACGCTAACACAAATAAAAGCGCGCCTACAAGTACCCTCAAAATTGGCTCATACTCTTTTTCCTATTCAAAAATCACCACTTTTGAGATGGGTGGCTCCTTGCCATTGCCACACGGAAAGCATTACCTCTGATGCTAGAGCACTCAGATAAGTTTTTGTTTCTGATGTTTAAAGAACGTTTTTTATTTCGAGTGAAAATCGCTTGTGAACCTTTATGGAAGTATAAAACTGGATTAAATTCAAAATCCACCCAGGTCCGTTGCCAAGGGATCTGCAGGGTCTTGGGGGCTGCGCCCCCCCCCCCTCGGAGAAATGGGAACTTCCCAAAATTTTGCTCTAATTTCAACAAATATCGTAATATTCGTGTAAGAATGATAATATGATAATATGATGTTTTGTGTTTGTGTGCCTGCCGGCACCATTCTTGTTAGTTTGTTATAAAAGGTATGATATTACTGGAATATTATTGAATATTGAATATTTTCAAGTGGTTTAGGAACAGCAGTATGGCAGAAGAAGTCCGTGTGCAAGTAAACGTTGCACTCGAAGGAGCAGGGTGTGGAATTGGTACTATTCTCTACATGTTGGGGCCCTATCTCTTCTGCTGTCTGCTGGGTGCTGAGGTGTTCATGTTAGCCATTGTGGGGCCCATCCTGAGATGTGACTGGAACCTAGACTCCTTCTCCCTCACGGCCCTCCAAATAAGCACTACCTTTGCCATGATGGTCTCCACAGGGCTGATTTCACCTCTTGGGGACAAGTTTGGTCGCCGACCTATGGCACTGATTGGCTCAACAGGAGTAATACTGATTGGAATCCTCTGTGCCTTCATCACGGCTTACTGGCAGCTCTTAACGCTCAGATTGTTGATGGGACTGTTCTTTGGATTCGGAATTTCTCCAGCTGTAGTACTGAGCGCAGAAATGCCACCAAAGAAGTACAGAGCTTTAGGAATGTCTGGCTTCGCCCTAGCCTGGGGGATAGGGGTGTGTATCTGTGGAGCTATCTCCAACTTCGTTATGGACTCTCATGGCTGGAAAGGGCTTGCTCTGGGTGTTCCAGTTATCTTCTTACCATGCCCGATTTTGTTTGCTTGCACAAGAGAATCGCCTAGATTTGACTTCTATCACGGGGCAGGAAGTAGGGCAGAGAAAACAATACAAAATTTGTATAAACTGAATGGAAAAGGTGATAAAAGAATTAATTTGGAGGAAGCAAATGGTTTAGAAACCCTCAAAAATGCTGGATTTATTGCGACCTACAAAATCTTACAGACAACACAAAACACAAAGAACTCACTGTTCATCATGATTCTTGGGTTTTCCGGACAGTTTTGCTACTACCTATATACCTACATCATGCCTAAGTTACTAAACGAGGGCTACTGCTCAGGAGAGACCGTTGTTATCAAGGAATCTTGTGAATTTGACAAGAAAGTTCTGTCTGAGATTGCGGCAATCAACGTGGCCGAACCAGTTGGAGTGATTGCCACTCTGTTACTCTTAGAATTTATTGGTAGAAGGAAGACCTTCATAGGTGGAGCAGTGGTATCGTGTCTGCTTCCCATAGCAGCGTATTTCTGTGTTGGAAACGCTTACCTCCTTGCTTTCCTCCTCTTTATCTGTGCTTCAAATGCAGGCGCTGGTCTAGCATCTGTAGTTCTCATAAATGAGTACATGCCTACCGTCATCAGATGCACAATGTCAGCAATGGAAAGGCTTTCTGCTTGGATAGGCGCTATTATCGCCATATTTGCAGCAGAGTTTATCTTCAACGTCGACCTGAGAATAGCCCTTGGCGTGTTTCAGGTTTCAGCTCTCCTTAGTGTCGGTTGTTTGTTCATGTTGAAAAAAGAAACAGTAGGTATGGATCTAACCTAATTGATGGTTCCATGAGCAATTCTACAGACGACTATGAATCTCTGCCGGGCGGCCGGGCGCCTTAGAGAAAAATAACTGTAATCTGTTGTGTACAACTTAATCGAGTCGAATATAGGTGTAGCAGATTACGAAGACAGTTCCTCGACTGGGTCAATTTAAAAAAAACAAAATTGTCTCTCAGTATGAGAATCAGTTGTTAAAATTAATATCAGCTTGCAATCATAACGGAACAAAACTTGCATGTTTTAGCACGACTAAGATTAACCGATGAACTATTTTCACTCTGATCCTTCATGAAATTTAATATTTCGCATCAGTCAATTATGGGATTGCTACTTATGGATTCAATCCGTACTTTTCAAAATTAGCGAACGAGGTGAAGCATCGCCGAGTAAGCCATGTATACAATTCTATGAAATACATTGACACGCGCCTATCGGGTCCCGAGGGCATAAGCCCGAGGGATGTATCCGGTTTTGGCCCGAGCCCGTAGGGCGAGGGTCTAAACCAATATGGACCCGATCAGGCAAGTGTCTATATATTATAGACCCGCATGAAAACGTCAAAGGGTTCAATATCATTATTTTTTTAGCAGGCTCAACGGGCCTGCTGGTATCTGATAATTGTAGTCATAATTGATAATGGTTGCCGTTAAAATCACTTTCCATCTTAACATTCGGTATTTCTCTCGTTACTATATAATGGAATGTTGATCTATAATCTAGAGAGAAATAGGAATCCCAAATAAGCAAATAGTAACCTTTCAGACAAGCTTCGTGGGAGTTGAAGGTCAGAGACGTAAGTTCTACGTCATACACCCATTACACTATTACAGAATACTTGAGTATATGTGTTTCTCAGGCTCCCACCATAAAACATGCACGTAAAATATGCGTCATACTCATACGAACCACTTATACTATATGCTAAGCAAAAATATCATGGGCAGTAAGGGCTACATCATTGTCATGGTTTGGATTGGTAAATTGTGAGTGGTAAAGGTCGCCTATTCGTCATGCTCGGTACGCATATAAGCGGCATTCAGTGCTTTATATAACCAAAAGTCGAGCTACCACTGAAGAGCCGCATATCATCACAGTCTATCCAAGTATCCACTAGGAATATTGTGATAAATCACAGAGTTTAGGACTTAAAAATAGCTACATGCGTCAGCTTTAATACGCGTAGTGTGTCGGAGTGTTTCCATTCACCGGGAACTACCAGTGATTCCAACTGCGCTGAAGAGTGAAGGTAAGGAGATGGGGCTTTACAGCAATGGTCCTGTAGTAGCTAGTGGATACCGGCAAATTTCAAATATACAACCATAAAGTCATAAACATATCGTTAAATGGTAACAGTAAATTTAGTATTTACCGTAAATTTTCTTATATTATAAAGTTCAGAAATTTCTAATTTAATAGAACGTAGCTAGCTGGATCTACTGGATATTTAAGTAGAATACCAGAGCAAGGCAGCAGTCCTCTGACCGCCCCTCGGCAGCAGTCCATGTTCATAAACAAGTAAACAGAGGACCCTGGTGCCAGCCAAGGGCTAAAACGCTAAGCGGGACATATGCTACAGAGCACCTTTCTTGCCATATATCATGAATATCGCCAAAATACTTTTTATGCCCTCCACACTATTATCTTATTATATGAATGAACGTTTATATTAGTTCATATTTTGTTTCCTATTGGTAACACAGAGATATGGACGGATCAAATCACAGCAATTTGGTACTGTGGCTTGAAGATTACAATAACATGGGAAAGGTATATATTAGAGTTGTGCAACACCTCTGTTTCCTTTCTGTCACAGTGACGTCACGTCAATAAAAGAAGGTCTTCTTCTTCTCCTCCCAGTTCGGCCTGCATTTCTATCCTAATGTACATATATAACACATGTAATATTGGAGTTCCTCCTAATTTTCGTGTCAACTCTGAAGGGGAAGAGTGTACTCGTCTAGTGTTCTAGTGGTATATCATGGGGGGACAGAATACCTTGGCATGACAGTTCTCAGCATTTTATTTCAACATATTATTCAAATAAATTCACACTCTGAACATTACTTGACACCCTGCTGACTGCAGCAGTTTAATGAAGATAAGATGTATAGGATCTAGGATTTGTTTTTCTTATCTTACTAAGTAACTAAAGAAATTGAAACCTTCAGCTTCCTGCTTTATGAATATTTATCAAATGTTTGGTGTTCTGATGATTCACTGACAGAAGCCCCCCCGCCCTTAAAGTAAAAACTCTAACCCTAACCATAACCCTAACAGTAACCATGTCCCTAACCCAAAACCTAACCCTAGTCTCAACCCTAACCCTAGTCTCAACCCTAACCCTGATCCTAATCCCAACAAAAACTGACGTACATGTAAAATGTAGATGCTATGGGGGGGGGGTCCACTCACCGTTCTGATAAAATAGCTTTACCAATGAGGTAGTACTATTGATGAAATTACAGATAGAAAAGAAGAAAGTCACGTTGCTTCAGAACAGTATCATCGGATAGTACTCAATTGCCAATTTAGAGATAGGGGATCTTCAGGCTAAAATAACCTCCCAGGCTCTTTTCTCAGAATTTCTTGTCAGCATTATTACTGCAGTTCCTATACTTACAAGCCTCAACATTCACTGCCAGTAACTAAACCACAGTGGTAGTTAAGAGTTGACTTACTCACTTACAACGCTTATTAAGTTATTATTAACCTAAACAATGGTATTGTTCTACTCAGGCAGCATTCGCCTGCAAGAATTCTTGGTTAAAACGAATATATATTGCTCTTATAAAGTTATAATGGGTCATTGGCCTCTTTACACAATATCTTCTGTGTAGCCCTTAAAGTAATTTTCAATTTAAGGCAATTTCAGGATTCACTTTGAATTTGTGCAAGGACGTTGGACAATGAATAATTAGAGCGGGTAGGGTTCCTCTATCTAATATAACGAGTTCGACCCCTCTCAATGTGTGTTATCGTGGAACTTTATATCGTCCAAGGGGATCAGGTTACGTTTGGTGTTATTAAAATCTAATTACACAGTCACATTCAGTGGAAAATACATTAGCATAAATCAAATTCATTTTCCTAATAATTAACTATTTTGTTACAAGTTATGCAGAAATTTAAATGGAAACCCATGGAAGTCGTTAATAAATATCGGAGCAATAGAGCTCGTTATTCGAGGAAATATGAATATTTTACTACATAATCATTTACTTAGAGAGTTGGAGATAATATTATCATTATGCAGGATAATGTATGCTTAATAGAATCAAGTACTAGCCAAGTTTTTGACGCGCATATACTTTGGGATTGTTTCAAAAGTTCAAAATATCACAAGCCGCAGACTTCGGTGAGAAATTATAAAGTGATTCCGATGAAATTCTGATAAATAATTTTTGTCACAAAGTAACCGTGTTGAAAATATGGTTACTAAAGCCTTAATTTTTGATAGGTTACTGATTTACAGGAACTTTGTACCTATCTCCTGTTGAAAGATTCTTACTCAAGAATTTACCAAATAAATAGATAAAAATATACTTTTAAATCAAACATCAAAGTGGAGTTCCGTTGCAAACGTTAGGCGCAGACCTTTCTCATTTGCATGACAATTGACACTGTTAGATGTATTATGTAAGTGTTAATTAAGCAATTGACACGCAATAAAACATTCACGCAGCACTGTGCGTAATGAAGGATGTACGCCTTATACTTCGAAAATACAACGTGAGTTCCGCAACATGAAATTGCTTTCCTCGCGAAGTTATAAAAAGTCGAAATTATTTCGCGTCAGTTCCAAACAGGGACGGTGACTAGTATTTTTGATTCAAAAGTTTTGATTCGGGGAATAAAACTTATTAAATCCTAGAATTAAAGTAATAAAATTCTAGAAAAGTGAGAAATATGAAAAACGGAAAAGGGCGCGTTTAGGGTGCGCTAGGCGAATGGTCGAGGTCATTAACCGAGATATCGTATATCTTGTAATGATTTTCAGTTCAGAAATTGCCTACCTCTCCGTTGTCCTCGTGTACGAGTTTGCTGAAGGTTTTTCCCTCGAGTATGGCATCTTCCTCCCCCTCGCCCCTCAGGATACCACACTTCTGGGCTATGGACCGGGCCGTTATCAGGTTATCTCCCGTCACCATCCGGATCACGATACCTGCACCCCGACACTTCTCAATGGCTTCTGGTACCTGGGGATGATAGGGGAGTTAGTTAACGGAGTTAGGGGATAAATGGTGTCATTAGCAGGGGATAGGGTCAAAGAATGTGGTCTTAGGGGAGTGGTGTCAGGGATACAGGTGGGGTCAAGAATATATGGTGTCGAGTCAGTGGTGTCGAGTCAGTGGTGTCAAGTCAGTGGTGTCAAGTTAGTGGTGTCAAGTTAGTGGTGTTAAGTTAGTGATATATTGCGTCAAGGGGCAGTGTCAAGGGATAATTTGGTGTCAGAGAGAATGTGGAAATGCAGTGAACGGAGAATGATAACAATAATGTGCTGCTCCCATCTGAATGCATGAAAATTCAAGAACAGAGACTTAAACACTGAATACTGAAACACAATACGAAACACAATACGGTAGGACGGCAGGTGTATCCATTCTTCAAATAGTTCATGAAGAATGAATTCAGAATCTGATCGGAGTGAAATGCCCTTAAAATCTGTGACCATATGGTGCACTCTATCACACCAAAATACTGGTATGTAAAAGTACTAAGGAGTCAGTAGTACAGGGTTATGCCTTATTTACTCAGGATACAGTGAAACTTCAGTGAAACTGTTTGTTCTTTGTCCTTCAAGAGCCCCCCTGGAACCAAGCCATGCTAGTGATCATGACATATACTGTTACACAGCTCAGTGAAGCAGCGAATAACTTAGTGATGGACTGAGTACTGGTCACGGTTCGTTAGTTTAGGACCTGACATGGCTAACATATGATATATTAGAACAGATAGACAGCATTTGACAATGATATATTACAACATAACAATGATACACCCATTAAACCTTTCAACACCCAATCGTTGCCAGTGCTATATGTCCAGCAACCACTTCGTCACGACACCGTCAAATACGGACTTACTGGAGCCAGTTTAATGTCTTGAATCGTGAATATGAATAGAGAATCTTCAAGAATCCTGGGAGCACTTGATGAGTGACATTCTACCCGTCAGGACCGATCAGCAAGAATTTTCAAAAAGAATTTTATAGATCATATAAGGACTTTCAGCATGTAAATCCTTTGATCGTATCACAAAAATTGAAGCTCCATATTTTGTACATTAAAATTGGTGCGTTCTGAAACCACCACCATATCCAAAGAAGATAATTTCAAAGTACAATTATATTACGTTACATCACAATTCACATCGCATCACATCACGTCTTCTCTGAGACAGTAATAGCAATTGCACTACAGATGCACGACTAGAAATAAGTGCACCATCTCACCCCTATCTGAGTAGAAGATATGTGTTGAGTTGTGTGTGAATTGATCTCTATTGTTTTGCTCAGTGGGAGTGCATGGATATGATATACGCAATAACACACACATCATATAAGATTGGATTGTATTTGTGTCGCACACCAAATACCTATCATTGTTAAATGTGTACACAACTTCGTACTTAGTGTTCCCAACACACAAAACATTTGAAGGCGTTGTGTATATTTCACAGAGCCCATCCCATTATTGGAGCACCCAACAATAAAAGTCGGTGTATAATACCATCAATTCACCATTATATTCCATGAAAATGATGTACTATTTCTCTCTTTCTGGTCGCCATATCGAAGTATATAATTTGAGTATTCATTTGTGCGCGGGTTCAGAAATCAAGACATTTCTTATAACATTCGTCAAATCTTTTGTGAGTTTTGTGTAATCCAGCATTTATTAAATAAATGAATATTATATCTCTCATATTGCTATAAGAATACGTTGGAGGACATACTGGGGCCCAATGACTTTCTCTAATCGGCTGACACAATACATCCGACAAAACACCGGGCGCGTAGGTACAGCAGAGTATATTGTAGAGATGTCAGTCCCGCGCGCAACTAACAGGCAGTTCTCCCGTGACGTCATTATCATGAGTTTAAGTGGTGTTTTACTGCGGACATAACCCGCCTATTCCCGAACTGAAGTTCGGGTTGATATCTCCAGGCAGTGCCGAGTCCCTTCCGTTACACATGTCAACACATGTCTAGGCGGGAAGCAGACCTGAATAGTTCTACAACCCTCCTACCTTGTATTGTATCTGTACACTGTACAATAACACACAAACATGAATACAGACAAACATGAAAACAAACAAATGTACGGATAAACATACAGACATGGATACAAATTCAGAAACACCAGGTACAGGGTGAAATTTAAGACAGGGGCTACTACAGACAGGGGTTGTAAAATACTGGAGTTTTTGCAGGTAGGGTCATCAAAAACAGGGTTTTTAAAAAGACATGGGTTATGATTATAGGACAGGGATTTCACGACAGATATATAAATTTCTCTAACGACAGGAAGATCAGACCTGCCATTATATATTCAGATATATCATGTACCTCGTGGATCTGAAGTACGCCAGAAACGGCCTCTAGATAAACCTGGAAATAGACCGAAAATTATCCCAGAAAACATCACGTGACGTGCACGTGGACTTCCTGCGCGGATATCACGTGACACGCTCACAGAACCACGTGGTACGCTCTCAGGATCACGTGACAGGCTCGTGTGACGTAAGCGCTTATAATTAAAAGAGTTGGTCTCTGTTATATACAGTACCTATATCTCTAGGTGTGTTTTGTATTTCGGAGGCACTACCAGTTAGAAGGTCGGTGTGGCAGGAGAGCGAGGATTGTAATTCTATATGTACAGAAGGAGGAGAGAGAGAACACATTTACAGGGTGTACTCTGATAATATATAAAGAACATATAATCAATAGCGCACAGTGCACGTGCTGCGAATGTAGTGAATATTCCCAGCACGAGTTGAATATAATACATGTAGCACGTGCACTAGATTCTTATTATCTCCAGCACGTGCTATAAGGCTCGGCAGTTTATTTCTCTGATTACAGGGCCGTAATGACGTGCTGATACAGACATTAGTGATATTTCGGATAGTATTTATAGTACCTGGGTAGATATTATCTTGTTACACGCTAAACACAGTATGGCGCATAGCCAGCTAGGCAGCTAGGTTAGCCACTCCGGTCTCTCTGTTTGAGAGTAGAAGAGACGGCTCTAAAGGGATAGATATCATCTAGCAACGCGTGTTTTACACACTAATGATCCCTGGTTGAAGGGGATACAAGGCCACGCGTGCCGTGTCGTCTCTAAGGGTCATTGTTGAAGATTTTCCACATTCTCAGTAAGACATGTATATGTTAAATGCTTTTTTGCGCTCAGAAATAAAGTTGGGCGTGAACATTAATTTCGAACACAGAAGGCC
Organism: Beroe forskalii; assembly: GCA_011033025.1. Classification (NCBI taxonomy): domain Eukaryota; kingdom Metazoa; phylum Ctenophora; class Nuda; order Beroida; family Beroidae; genus Beroe; species Beroe forskalii. The sequence continues at coordinate 90,063 of WFMF01000287.1, read as the reverse complement.
TAGGATCATGTGGATCTACAAGAGAACAATAGGAATATTTGATATGGATCTGTTGAGAATTTCAACAAAATATCGTTTCAAAACGATATGATTTTCCAAATAAAACTGATTCTTATTTCAGCTCACAAGACCTATTTTTACCTTGTTGTACACACATCTGAAAACCTGAGCTGAGTTACATTAGAATCAGGTATAGAACGTGTACAGTACATGACTCAGTGTTGATAGTAAGAACTTCAACAGACGACCTTTACCCATATACCCACTTCCCTATGACGTCATCATCACACGTTAAAGCGGAGCATTGATGACGATTCCAGTTCCCACATTTCCCTGTGTTCGGTACTCTGATTTACACCGCGCTCTGCTGACAGTGCTTGGTGACGATGTCGGTGATAGAGCTCAAGTTATAGGGGGAGAAATAGGCGGTTATAAGATGACGTCATTACCATAGCGCGATGTAGTAAGTTGATGACGGTGGATCCCCTACTTCTAGTGCACGGGGTTTAGCGCTCAGTATAGAGAGTGAGGAAGGGAGGGAGGTAGGGAAGCCATGGCAACGTCTCTTCCAACAGTTCAACATGTTGTATATATACGTCATGATACGTCACGGAGAACTTGTAATGAAGTAATAAGTTGATATCACCCAATCAGGAGGAACTATAGGTAGAGTGTTAGGGGGAGCTATTATTGGGTATCACAGGGTTTGTATCTCACAGTTTGAGAGGAAGCCAGGATATATTGGTACTCTATAATCTGCAGCACACGTCTTCTAGATCATATTGTGTTAAATCAAGAGGCGCACACCTAAATCCCGCGCACGAGAATAGGCGGGTAGGATGACGTCATTATCATAGCTCAATGTAGTGAGTTGATGACGGTGAACCACCTATTTCTCTTACGCGTCGTTTAATACCTATCACTGGAAGTAATGATGATCATCAAAGTACTGTGTCCAGTGTGTCGACATTTGTCAATATTTTATATGCAGTATATTATTAGAACAGCTGATTTTAGGGAGCGTCGTATGTCGGCGTGTTGAAAATATTCCCTGTTTTCACATAAAGCCATCTTTACTTCGAATTTACTCCCAACTTGGAAGTTAGCATGATATTCAAAATCGACTGTGACTGTGATATTCAATACTTAGAATGGACTTTTGTCGATGAAGAATTCCACGAAAACCTATTGCTTAAATACCCACTACCCAGATTTATCTATTTTGATTTTTAAGGTAAATTGTTAAAACCGGTTGAAAATCTTAATGGCGACGATGTTCAAAAATATCCTATATTAAATATTAAGTTCTCGTTCCATGGAAAACAAATATCAGGGGGCTGGCAAGCCCCCCGCGGCGGTTTGCGAGCCCGAGGGCCCGAAGGGCCCGAGGGCGAGCATTGGACGGCGGTCCTAACAGTGCGAGGGCCGAAGGCCCGAGCCGCGAGCCCGAGGACCCGAAGGGTCCGAGGGCGAGCATTGGACGGCGGACCTAACAGTGCGAGGGCCGAAGGCCCGAGCGCGAGCCCGAGGACCCGAAGGGTCCGAGGGCGAGCATTGAACGGCGATCCTAACAGTAAACGAGCTTCCGGACATCGGAAGTGATTTTTGTTAACTTTGCTTGCCAGCCCCCAACTATATGTTTTCATGGATTGGCCATATTTCACGTTAACATTTGAGTAAGTTCCCGTTGCCGAAATTGCACCAAAATTTGAACATCGCATGTTGAGAGGTCAAAGGTGCAACTGTCAAAATTTCAGGTCAATCGGATGAAAAATGGCCGAGTTATTACAACTTGAATATTGCCAAAATCGAGGGTGTTCTTGTTAAATTGGGTTACGACCATATATATACATATATACATACATATTTTTCCCAAAACCAAAAAGGATTTGGTTGTGATGGTCCGCGGCGGTTTTAAGGCGTTCTTTACTGCAAAACCCATGATATGAGAAAGAACGCGACGGCCAAAACTGCTGCAACGTCACTTATGAAATATACACGTGCCTTTAATGCATCGAAAAAGTGCCGTTGCGGCAGTTTTAACCGTCGCGTTCTTTCTCATATCATGGGCTTTACAGTAAAGAACGCCTTAAAACCGCCGCGGACCATCACAACCAAATCCTTTTGGTTTTGGGAAAATATCACCCTTTTCTGTGCCCAGATATTGCAATTTGCTGTCAAATCGCGCGTAAAAATTAGTGTTACCTAGCATTACTGATGACGTCACAATTACGTCATAAATTAGATAAGCTATCTGAGACCCATTCATTAACACAATTGGGACTATGACCGACAACATATCCAAAGATGAAGTTCTGGGGTGGTCCCGTTCTCTCTCCACTAGCTTCACAAGTTTTGCCAGTTTTTGGATTTTTTTCGTGTCAAAGTGTTTCAAACAATCGCATATATCTCAATGATACCGGGAGCCCAGAACTTTTCGACCACATTTTTGAAAAGTACATTAAATTTCCTTTCTACGCTAGGAGGAGCATTTTTTCCTATCTCGAAAGCTTCATACCGAAAAATTGCGTTGAAAAACGCCTATTTTTGGGAAAATCGACATTTGAAATTCTTAGTTTTGTGACGTCATTATGACGTCATTATCATGACGTAAAATAGTTTTTAAGGTCACTTACTGCAAGTTCTATCTTTCTTCTTTCCAACGCTGGGTCGATGAGCTCTGTATCTTTTATGGTTCCCGAGATATCGCCGTTTAAATAGGGTACACTTCTTGCACTAAAGCGTCATCTCTCTATATGTATATACCTCTATATATCTGTATATACATAGGATAGCCAAAAACAATTGAAAATTGTTTGGGTTACGCAGCCACTCCAGTACCTAAAATTATACGATTAAAACTATTGATATGAGTTTAAATCGCAGCCTGTCCGTGGCGGTGTGCTTTGGTTACTAAGAAATGAGCAGAATATAACATTTATCATCTCACTGCCGTTTGAATCTCCTTCAGTTACCTAATCGTGAGTGCGGACGCATAAAGAAAGTATCTATAATTTCTAACATTATTTTAAGTGTGTTTTCACGTGAAAAGGCTTGAACGCATGCTGAAATTAATCGTACGTTAATCCCTATTTGATGATTGGAATCGTCATCTTTAGCAACTTTGAGGGCGATTGCAATGTAAAAAATGAGTCCACTTCTTTAATAATGCCGTTAGGAAACACGAAGTCACACTTATTATGGTTGGAGTTACAACATCGCGATTGTGAAGATATTCCACAAGAATGAAGTAGAAAGTTGTTACGGGTGTACTGTGTAATAAGCTCACATCATATGCGTGACCAAGATATTTCTTAGTAACCAAAGAACACCGCCACGGACAGGCTGCGATTTAAACTCATATCAATAGTTTTAATCGTATAATTTTAGGTACTGGAGTGGCTGCGTAACCCAAACAATTTTCAATTGTTTTTGGCTATCCATATCACTCTTTTTTGGCATAAAACGTACGACAATCAGTTCAAGTTGTGATAATTGCTACTGCAAGAACTTTCATGCACTAAACGTGAGAATTACGTCGCTATCATTTTGACTTTTTGAGTTATATGCAATAATTACTTTAATTGGTCAATAAACTAATTAAGGGGTTGGCAACCTATACTTCGACTATAAAAAACGAATAAACGAATTATTCGTAGTTTTGGCTTAAATTGATGATGCCGTTGAAATTGAGACGCTAACATTTTTACTTTTTGAGTTATATGCGATAATTACTTTAATTGGCCAATTAACTCATTAAGCGGCGGGCAACCGGTACTTAGATTAAACGAATAAATCGTAATTTCGACGTAAGTTACTCGTGCCGTAGAAATTAAGTCGCTATCATTCTTACTTTTTGAGTTATAGGCGTTAATTACTTTAATTGGCCAATTAACTAATTAAGCGGCGGGCAACCGGTACTTAGATTAAACGAATAAATCGTAATTTCGACGTAAGTTACTCGTGCCGTAGAAATTAAGTCGCTATCATTCTTACTTTTTGAGTTTTAGGCGATAATTACTTTAATTCAGGCATGGATCCACGGGGGCGTGCTGGGGGCGTGCGCACGCCCCCAAACGAAAATTTGGGGGCGTGCTCAGGGCGTGCAATTCAAAGATTTCAAACTAAAGAATCATTAGACTTTAAAATAAAGTCCGAAAAAGGACTGAAGAATTTATGAAAATTAATAGTTTTTTAAACATAAGGTTATAAATTCCGATCCATGAATAGTCTCATTTGTCAACTGTCAAGTATCTAGAATAGCATTCGTCAGAAATCGATGGCCTTCCATTCAGTGTGGGCCTGAAGTAATTGTCTCAACGGACAAGCTTTACATATGAACTGAATTATTGGTTTGGAGACAACATAAAAGTTTCAATTGAATGGGAATATTCTATTGATGTCACTTCTTCACTTGTTTCTTCCAAAACTGTTTCTTCCCAAATTCTGGCTTTCTGGGGCTGCTGCCCTCAGAGTCTGAGGGCTCAGACCCCTGCTATTCATTTGATTTAAAATATTAAATTTATTGAAATTGAGTACGACATTATCGATCGAGCTGTTGAAATGAAAACAATGCAAAACGCTATTGAGGAGACAACAGACATGTCTTACTCCAGACCTATGGCTTCTGGGGGCTGCCACCCCAGACCCCTGCTATTCTTTATTCCTGGTGATTGGTGATATATTTAGTGAAATAATGTACGACAAAAACAACGGAGCTGTTGAAAATTGACATAAAAACAATGCAAAAACTCTATTGAAGTGACATTTCTTTAAATTCAAGACCTCTGGCTTCTGGGGGCTGCCGCCCCCAGACCCCTGCTGTTCTTTCTTTCTTTTGATTGTAAAAATATTTAGTGAAAAAATTGAGTACGACTACAATGATGAAGCTGTTGAGGTAAAAACAATGCAAAAACACTATTGAGATGACATTTCTTTACATTCCAGACCTCTTGCCTCTGAGGGCTGCCGCCCCCAGACCCCTGCAGTTCTTTTTTCTTTTGATTGTGAATATATTTAGTGAAATTGAGTAAGACTACAACGATGAAGCTGTTGAGATGAAAACAATGCAAAAACCCTATTGATATGACATTTCTTTACATTCCAGACCTCTGGCTTCTGGGGGCGGCCGCCCCCAGGCCCCTGCTAGTGCTAATACATACTTGAATTATCTTTATTTTCGAAAAAAGCACTTACTGCGAATGAAGCGCCGCGAAGCGGCGCCGAGTGAGCTCAAATTTGCACGCCCCCAAAAATTCTGGGCTGGATCCATGCCTGCTTTAATTGGCCAATTAACTAATTAAGCGGCGGGCAACCGGTACTTAGATTAAACGAATAAATCGTAATTTCGACGTAAGTTACTCGTGCCGTAGAAATTAAGTCGCTATCATTCTTAGTTTTTGAGTTATAGGCGATAATTACTTTAATTGGCCAATTAACTCATTAAGCGGCGGGCAACCGGTACTTAGATTAAACGAATAAATCGTAATTTCGACGTAAGTTACTGATGCCGTAGAAATTAAGTCGCTATCATTCTTACTTTTTCAGTCATAGGCGATAATTACTTTAATTGGCCAATTAACTAATTAAGCAGTTGGCAACAGGTACTTAAATGAAACGAACAAATCATATTACCGTCGTATGTTAATGATGCCGTTAAAATTAAGACGCTATCATTTTTACTTTTTAAGTTATAGGCGATAATTACTTTAATTGGCCAATTAACTAATTAAGCGGTTTGCAACCGGTACTTAAATCGAACAAATAAACCGTACTTTCGGCGTATGTTAATGACGCCGTTGGAATTAAGACGCTATCATTTTTACTTTTTAAGTTATCTGCTATAATTGATTTAATTGGTCAATTAACTAATTAAGCGGTTGGCAACCGATACTTAAATTAAACGTATTAATCGTAGTTTTTGACTAAATTTTATGATGCCGTTAAAACTAAGACGCTATCATTTTACTTTTTGAGTTATTCGCGATAATTGATTTAATTGGCCAATTAACCAATTAAGGAATTTTCATTTTAAAATTTTATATTCATATTCATGCTGAAGTTTATATGACGTTTATAATTCTATCTTTTATGGTTCTCGAGAACACTCAAACACAATTTTATCATCGAGTCGGGTCGTAGTCCATGTTCTAATTTTTGATAAAATAGCGTTTTTTGATAATTTATTGTGAGAAACGACGCGGTCGATTTTCATGAAATTTACAGGGTTTGTTATTCATGTCATGGACTATGTCTGTGCAAATTTTCGTGACTAACGGATCAAATTAACAGGTTGAAAGCGTGACTCGAAAATCGCGATTTTCGCGATTTACTGTATTTTTATATAATAGGCGCTGGCAAACGTATTTTTTCAATACTTGAAAAACGGTTCCGCTACCACTTTTAGCACTTCATGCTGGTACTACTGGCTTGTGCCAGGAGTAAGCTATAGCAGTCCGGCCCTTCGGGCCGGGACTGTTGGCTCTAGGCCCTCGGCCCTTCGGGCCGAGGGCATCTGCTACATCTCGGCCCCGGGCCGGGGATGCTGACTCTCGATGCCCTCGGCCTTCGGGGCGAGGGCCCTTTCGGGCAGATGCCTCGGGTTTTTTCCGGCTGCGGGCGCTTGCCAGCGCCCTGATATGTGTATATATGGTCGTAACCCTATTTAACAAGAACACCTCGATTTTGGCAATATTCAAGTTGTAATATCTCGGCCATTTTTAATCCAATCAATCTGAAATTTTGACAGTTGCACCTTTGACCTCTAAACATGCGATGTTCCAAATTTTAGTGCGATTTCGGCAATGGGAACTTACCCAAATTTCAACGTGAAATATGGCCAATCCATGAAAACATATAGTTGGGGGCTGGCAAGCAAGTTACATTAACTTACTTCCGATGCTCGAGGCTCGTGTACTGTTAGGATAGCTGTCCATTGCTGCCCTCGGACCCTCACCTGAGCCTTTGGCCTTCGGCCCTCGCACTGTTAGGTCCGCGTTGTCGCCCTCGGACCCTGTCCTCAGGCTCGCAGCTCCGGGCCTTCGGCCCGCACTGTTACCGGGATGCTCGCCCTCAGGCCCTTCGGGCCTCAGGCTCAAAACCACCGCAGGGGGCTTGCCAGCCCCTAGATATATATAGAGGTATATACATACGAGAGATGACGCTTTAGTGCGAGAAGTATACCCTATTTAAACGGCGATATCTCGGGAACCATAAAAGATACAGAGCTCATCGACCCAGCGTTGTAAAGTAGAAAGATAGAACTTGCAGTTAGTGACCTTAAAAACTATTTTACTTCATGATAATGTCGTCATAATGACGTCACAAAACTAAGAATTTCAAATGTCAATTTTCCCAAAAATAGGCGTTTTTCAACGCAATTTTCGGTATGAAGCTGAGATAGAAAAAATGCTCCTGTTAGCGCAGAAAGGAAATTTAATGTACTTTCCAAAGATGTGGTCAAAAAGTTCCGGGCTCTATGGCATCATTGAGATATTTGCGATTGTTCGAAGCACTTTGACACAAAAAATTCCAAAACTGGCAAATCTTGTGAAGCTAGTGGAGAGAACGGGGACCACCCAAGAACTTCATCTTTGGATATGTTGTCGGTCATAGTCCCAACTGTGTAAATGAATTGGTCTCAAATAGCTCATCTAATTTTATGACGTAATAGTGACGTCATCAGTAATGCTAGGTAACGCGAATTTTTACGCGTGATTTGACGCCAAATTTCAATATCACGGCACAGAAAAAGGGTGATATTTTTTCCCAAAACCAAAAGGATTTGGTTGTGATGGTCCGCGGCGGTTTAAGGCGTTCTTTACTGTAAAACCCATGATATGAGAAAGAACGCGACGGTTAAACTGCCGCAACGGCACTTTTTTTGATGCATCAAAGTTACGTGAATGCTGTATGTTTATAGTGACGTTGCAGCAGTTTTAACCGTCGCGTTCTTTCTCATATCATGGGTTTTACAGTAAAGAACGCCTTAAAACCGCCGCGGACCATCACAACCAAATCCTTTTTGGTTTTGGGAAAAATTTAGAATACTATATTGTGTATTCAGAATACCCAGCATTGCCACAAAAAGTACTTCAACGGATTCATTATAAAGAGATCACGTTTGAAAAACACCCCAAGCTCAACTGAAATACATGTTTTTCGTATATATTTTACATTTTTCATGGAAAAACACAAACAATAGAATAAAATTTGAGCTAAGCTCGGTGACTTCAATGCTCAGCGTCAACTGTCACCACATATTCATTGCCTCACGCATGCTGCTTATTTTCATCAATTCACCAGATTGAACCATTTTAATGAACCTTTGCATCTCTAGATTTAGCTCTGACACTCTCTCGACGCTACGAGGATGAACAGCTATTTTTGGATGCAATATCGTCACACTTACGAAGCTGTGACGTAGGAATGATTGGTAAGAGGGAAGTTTGACACATATATGAGCATATTTTGCATTATTATTGTGATGGTATTAATAGCTGCTGCATTTTTATGAGAATATAGCGCTATTATATAGCAGGGTGTGTATTTCCACGTCTATGGAAAATTTCTAGAATCTTCAAGTGATTTTCATGTTTATTCTACATTCCATAAAAGCAGCTTTTAATTCTAGCATCAAGTTTAACCCTCCCATCTTGATAAAATACTTATATCATCAGTTTTCATTGTGAACATTGAACAAGTCCGAATACTTGATACATAACAAATTATGTTAAGCTGTGCTCAAAACTGCCGAAACGCAGTTTGTACAGCAGTCAAAGTGAGAAGGCATTAATTTGTGATATCTCGATCTGTCATATCCAGCAAGTGTAATTAATAAGTTATGAGTGATCAGGCTAATAAATCTTCTACTCTCAATTAATACTTCTCAATTAGTACTAAGGTAACCTCCATGAGGGTTACTTTTAATGAATCTATATGAATCTATATAGCAAGGTTAATTAATGAATTAATAAGATCATCATTTATGGCCTCAAATTAAGATGTCCATAAGTCCATATATTATGTTGTGACGTTACACCGAATGTTATATAAGTTGTGATGTCAAACTCTGACTTAAGTACTCTTAAGTATCTGAACAGTGACTGGGTATATTCTTTAAGCTTATCTGATCAGTAACGTATCTGAGACACATAACGTTTAATATCTGAATAACGTTTATAACCTGAATAACGTATGATCTGAGTAATAACGTATCTGAATAACGTCTAATATGTGTATCTGATTGGACACGACTATCACTGTAGTGCATCATTGTTAAACTCCTCATCAGACCTTTTCCTGACCGGCTACAAGTTGCGCGAGAGAGTATCAAGAGAGGTCCAATTACTCAAGAGTTCTAGGCAAACCTTACAAATATACCATATACAAACGAAACTCCTAGTCAGTTCAACGGCACCACTTCACACACTATTACCCCTGATAATGACGTCACAGATCCTTAACAAATGGTTTGCGGAGTGTATGTAGAACGTGTAGACCTTGTCTGTGACGTGTTTACAACAGGGCATTACAAACACTTCCCCCGCACTACCGTGCACTTCCAAACCCCGCACGCGCGCAAAACAGGCGGGTCAACGTCTCATCAACTTGCTACATTGGGCTATAATAATGACGTCATCTTAAACGCCTATTTCTCGGCATATTACACGTGAAATCGTGAATAGTTGTATACGAACGAGGAGAAACTGAGGGGAATATGGATATTATGTAAACGCATGGTATATAATGGACATGAGGACCGTTTAGTGGTATCTCATGCGTCTCCCGTGAAGAAAAGTGGTTTTCTGTCAGAAATGCACCATTTAAACTCTTGAAAATGACGTCACTCCCAACTGCCAAGGCGGGAGTTTGCTCGGCAATGACGTCACACATTTACTACGATACTTAAAGCCCGAATATTTATCCATTGGCGGACATGTCAAGATCTCAAACCTTTAACCATGACTTTTTGATTCATACTTTTCACAATGATTGGTCTACTAATAATATATGTTTGTTACATACAGTGACTCATAACCTAAATGTACCATCAAATGACTCAGGTTATAACATTGGTGTAAGATATTGGTGAAGGAGCGCTCAGTGCTCGCGTCAATTCGTGCGTCATACGGCTCTATGCCGCGTTACTCGCCCCCCAAACAGTGAACTGAGTAGATCTCCCATTCTCAACATTCCATAAAAATGCAGAAAACCCCGGGTTAAAATAGTGAAATCAAGCTGGACAGCCCAAGGTTATCAAGTGATTATCTTGAAGCATCATGATGATGCTTCTCCCAACGACCTTTTTAATTCATACACTGCCAACAGGACAAAAGTTATTTCATACGTAAATGACGATGAGTTATTTATAGTACTAGCAAAACCCGCGACCTCCGGTCGGGTACTCGATTTGGTTGTGAGTGATGTTAGACCAGACAGACTGGGTCCTGCTAGAAAGCAGTACCTTAGACCTTATTTCAAAATATTCATAACATACTGTGAATTTGCTGATGAGACAGTGCTTCACTATCCATATAGTCTAGTTAACCGGTATCAGATTTAATTCTATGTATGGCACTCTTGGTACATTACCTTTCTCGATCTCGTTGATCGAGAAAGGTATATGTACCAAGAGTGCCATATTACATATATAGAATTAAATCTGATACACACAGCGGTACATAGCACTGTTAGCCACATATACAGGGTGGGCGATCGAGAATTGACTGAAAGTAGGGGGGAGATAGCTCAATTGGTAGAGCACTGACCGGCAATCAGAAGTTGTGGGTTCAAGCCCCGCTCATTTTCAGATCACCGAGTTTGTATGTGTGACTACAGGCAGGGTGAATTACAAATCTAGTTAACCGGTGTCAAGGGTCTAATTTCACGTCTTCTGATACATTACGGAGTGGTGTCAGACCGGACAGACGCCAGACAAACATAATTACATAGATAAATATATATATGATGAAGAATTATATATAGTAAGATTCATTAGGCATACCAAAACATGTAATCACCGAACTTTTAAGTAAAAAATACCTATTTTAATCGCTAGTCAGGTAACATAATGCTCGTCTCGTAACAATAAGACCTTGAAGTAGCAGATGGTGTTATATTAACCGAATCAATATCATTTACCTCACCAAATTACAACAGACGAGGCCTTTGTGCGAAACTCATAGAGGATGTCAAAATGTGAATACTCGAAATTTTTCATTCACGACAGCAGAAATAGTTAACCTAAATCCTGACATCATAAAATATGGAGTTAAAGTAACTGCCTCTATTAATCCCGTTGCACTCGTTTTGGTAACTATTTATCAACGCATGATGGACATTGGACAATAAACATTGGACAATATGGGCGAAGTATTCCGCACGCCATGCCCCACGGTTATTTGAGGGAAGGCGTTAGTAAATGTGGGGAGAAAAGCTTCGGTAGTCTCTTCACACAGCCTCAGCAGTATTTTTTGTACAAAATCCATAGACGCCTCCGCTTACGCGAGAGGTGGTGGCAGCTCTCCATTGCAAAGAGCTCTGCTGGGACCTATCCGGAATCTGGATGCAGCGGTTTCAGCCTCAGCAGTCTGCTCAGTGCTCACAAAGCCTCAGTAGTTTGCTCGCACAGCCTCAGCAGTCCAGTGCGATCTTCCGACTTCCAATGAGATAGGATGACGTCACAATAAAAGGAAGGCCATCATGTAGTAGCTTCTAGTGGTTTTCCAGGGCAGTACCACCATGCATTTAACAGAAGTCGGTGCTTTATGCAAATTGGATTGTCAGCCTCACTTTATCGCCGTACAAGAGAATAGTGGTGGTTTGACGTCACCCTTTTACCCTGCTAAACCCTAGAAATGGCGTCACCCTCAATTAGTGTCTATTATCCACGTTGGACCAGTAGTTCATGTCATACGTAGCTCAAGTCTATTCGTGCTGCGTCAGGGGAAGAGAACGTGATGTTCTGGACTTCATTTTCATGTGTGTTCACGATTTTGTACATGCAGAAAATAGAACAAAATACAAACATGTACAAGCACATCGCACTTTTGACGATCTAGTTTGTACAATCTGTACGTACATTGTACAATACAAAACATTAGTACTGACTAGACTGGGTACTACATTTCACATTGTGTGTACACTCCCAAACAATGAATGAGATTCATAATTTCATCTAGGTGAAGAGATAGGGAGTTATCAAGTAAAGGGCTGTAAGTGAATTAGAAGGGAGGGAATCGGAATGTGTAAATTTTATTGTATTTTTGAATACCACCGCTACATGGAAAGGGCTTACACAGACTTATCCGGTGAAAGTTAAAACAGAATTTCAGCTGAAAAGGTAAATTTTATGAGAACTAATCCCTCATATATTCCCAAGAAAAGCGTGAAGATCCTCACCTCGTCCCTGACGGGATCCTCGATCCCGACGACGCTGATGCAGGTGAGTTGTCTGAGGACCGTGTCCTCATCCTCCCAGTCGTCAGGCTCACTCTCCAGGTCCTTGTACGCGACACAGATAGTCCTCAGAGCGAGGTTAGCCATCTTCTCAACTACCTGGGAGGGGGTTAGAATCAGTGATAACACATGATAGGAGGGGAGTTAGAATTTAGTGACATCATGAGAGGAGGGGAGTTAGAATTAGTGACAACATAAGAGAGGAGGAGTTAGGATTTTTTTAAACCTGAGAGGAGAGGTTTAGAATTAATGACAACAGGGGAGGAGAGGGAGTTAGAATTAGTGACAGCAAGAGAGGGGAGGAGCAATGGTTTAGATTTAATTTTCCTTTCGATTTATCTATCTCTCTTACCTCGCACCAACCTAATTCGTATCAGGTGTTTCTTTAATCACATAGGTGATAGGAAGCTAGACGTCTTTTATGACGTTCATGTACACTCTATTTCGCCGCGCGGAATCACCACTGTACAGTCCTCTACATAAAGTCTCTATAAAACTAGATTCCCCGAGCGTAATATAATGCAGGGTGAGTCTAATGATAGTGACTGCAATTAACTATTATTCAGGTTACCTACCACACCACAACAGCACCACTCCATTGACGTCATCCATTCACCATTCTCACTACATGATGATGACGTAACACCTCGCTACCAATGAAAGTCCCCCAGTGAAAGTGCACACTGCACACCCCCGCTAAGAAGAAGAAGAAGAAGAAGGACTGTAAGCTAATGATTACACCAGGTTCACACACCATGCAAGTACACCAGAGTTCCTCTCCACTGATATTAATTATTATAATAATATTGTTGTGTACCCCACGTCACAGGGCACGTGACCCTTTTCGCAGTCACGTGACCTTGACGAGCATCACGTGACCGTTGCTAGGCGACTCAGTTGGCTTGTTAGTGACGTCACACAATTTGCACGTGCACTCGATATACACACGTACCGATATATAGTGCTTTGTAATACCACTGGTTACTGGAGTGTAAACAGGGCTAATAACATACTAATACTAATAATAATATGATAATAATAATACGTATGTCAGGTGTCACTGAAGTGTGAAGTGTACCTGCAGTACACCGATCAAGGTACCTAAAGGTACATTGAAACAGGTACCTACTACCTATTATATCTTAGTGAAGACACAACCACAATCTGTGAGAAGTGTGTGTCACTGATCTGCGAACACAGCCCACTATTTTTGGTCAAAGCATGAAGCGAAACTTTTCTCTTAGACCATCCCTTCCCAACCCTTAATTATTATAGGTCTTATCTGAAATATGCACAGTAATGAGCAATCCGCTAACCTATACCTGAAACCCCCAGAGAATTTTAAAAAAAATGTCCCTCAAATCCACCAGCAAGACCTACCCACCTCCTCGATGATTCTGTTGAAGGTCTGCTCTGTAAGTGCAACTACTGCCCCATTCTCTCCGAGGATGGAATTACACCGACCCAAAACAACTTCAGCAGCACCTGAGGGAAAACAAAGATCAGGGGAGGGATCGAACATTCTCAGAAGTGTACAAAGACAATCTCTTTCAAGTACATTCTCACTCAGTTATGAATAACCTTAAATTATTATCTTGACGAATCGAATAAGTGGCAAACTAACCTTTCACAAAGAGCCTGTATCCTGTATCAGTCTTCAGAACTGTGGCCATGCACTTCCTTTTACTGTTGAAAGTGTAAACTTTGAAGAACGATTCCTCGGTGTTGTTTTTCCTAATGTCATCGTAGGAGTGACCCATGTCAGAAACAAGGTGCAAGAGTGCACATTCTGTCTTGTTTCCCAGGTGCTTTCGGCTGACCATGTTCTTGTTCCTGTAATGTTCAGAGTTGTCGTTATCAAATTTCAGTTATATTAGCTTGGTTTGATGAAAGACAATTACCATATTTTATTTGGTTGCAATTTGTAATGATAAACAGATGATAACGAAAGGCGTCCAGCAAATGGTAACTCTAAACGTTATCGTATTGCAGCACCCTTACAGTAAGGATGATGTTCTCCTTATCAAGGTTCTACAAAAGAAATAAATTGAATCAAAATCTAATATTAAGTTCAATATGAATGAATACACAACTTTTATGGAAAATGTGAACGTAACTTTTTCACTTACAATAACTTGGCTGGAGTAGCTAGAGTTTATTGAAACACTGTCACAGAATAGCTTTATAACATCGCCACTGAGTTTCTTGTTGAGAGCTTCTGATTTCTCTTTCTTGTCAGTGTCTTCAATGCTCGCCTGGAAGAAGGCTTTCACCACGTTCATCCTGTTCTTAGTAAGTGTACCTGAGAAGTAGTGACTTGCGGTAATGAGGTGATACGAAGTTATTAGAATTGAAAGTGAAACAATTATTGATGGTTTACTTGTGTGAACAAATCTTAAATAGTCAATGTGATTTAAAAAAGTCCAAGGCTCACCTGTCTTATCTGAACATATAGCAGTTGCATTCCCCATTGTTTCACAAGCATCCAGATGCCTTACAAGGTTGTTGTCTCTCATCATTTTCCGAACCGAATAAGCCAGGGAAATGGTAACGGCTAAGGGCAATCCCTCGGGAACGGCTACCACAAGGACAGTAACTCCTATGATGAAGTACTCCAGGAGGTCCTTTATGTAGCTAGAGTTCCAACCTTTGAAGTCACTCCACGCCATGCCAGCTCCAGTGCATGCAGTTTCTACTATTTCCTTATTCCACTCCACACTGTCGACTATAAAAATGGGCATTGTTAAGGACTCAGCAATGTTGAAAGGCACGAGGAGTTTTGTTTCAATTAAACAGAAAAAATTATTCATATTACAAATTTTTATTTCACAGTTCAGAACTGAGATTCTTGAGCATGGAAATTTAAACGTTTCAAAATTATCATAATCTTTTGTATATCATTTATTTACCTCCATCCACTGTAGTAGTAACTTGACACATAGGAATACCAAACACGAAGTGCTGTACACAGAATTTGATAATGAGGACTAAGATGGTAAGAATAGCAGCGATTGTACCAAAATATCCAATCTGAATTGCCAATCTATTAAGTTTGCCCTGGAGTACAGACTTTTCTTTCTTATTTGATTTCTTGGCTGGTTTGGCTTTGCCATCCCCATTTGCCATTTTCTCCAGATCCTGGTCTTCACTCTTATTATCTGCGAAATAAAAAGTAAATAATAACTGTATTAAATGCTAGCTGTTCAATATTTCTGTAGCAGCTACTAATTTAAATCATTTCAAATATAGCTTTCATAATTGCAGTATTTAATTATAACTGAAACTGATTTATACTATACACATTGCACATGCATAATCATCAATAAATACATTCTCCTTTTGATTATTGACGATTGAAAAACAAAACCTTTGAATGAACCAACATGAAATTAGATCAGTTCAATTTAAATATAAAAATTTTGAATAAAGTATGCAGGGCATTCCATCAGATTTTAGTATTGCATAATATTCTAATAGTCATTACCCATACTGACTGAAAATAGTAATATCAAATCTGCTGATTCATACTAATTGCTCTGTGGATTCTTGAAAATGAAAGTTTTCTGTTTTATGATTTTAAAAACTTATTGGTTTACATTCAACTTTACTGTTGTAATTATTTTTTGTAACATATTAAGATCAAGAATCTTCAGAACACTACTTTCATTTATTGATTGAGTTAATGTAGTCAACATGACTATCACTACACAGATCTTACCAGCATCTTCAGAATCAGATTCATATTCAGATTCTGTTGAAATAATTTGGAATTTAGGTCATGAAATGTGGTGAATTACCTATAGAAATTGACTGGGTATAAGACAGAGACTGTGACTTATGTCTCAAAATCAATCAGTTCTGATGATGATAAGTCATAAATTTTAGTCAATTATTTGACAGTTTTGACTTTTGATAGTTTCCTCTTCTCTTGAAAAGAAGACATACATTTTTTGCTTTAAAAAGTGGACAAAAAGGATGGAAAAGGTGGACAAAACAGATAAAGTGGAGAAAATGAACACATCTGTTTTGTTTGCTATGTCTATTTTTGTCCATTTCTTCACTTTCAAAAAGTGGGCAGACAGAATTTATAGAAAAAACTGACAGTACCACCCCCTCCAATGATGGTGATATCATGTATAAATGCTTTAGATCAGATTCATTGAAAGTAATTTCATGATACCTAATATGATATAAATCAAACATCACATAATTACCAAAGCACTAGAATAAGAACCTTACCAGAATCAGAATCAGAATCTTCATCAGAGTCTCTTCCTTCAATTAATGACACAATGATTCCAGCTTGGGAATTAGGGCCAACAGCTGTCACTAACATTTTACATGAACCTTCCATAACAGAAGTTCCTGACAGCAACATTGGATCTTTTTCAGCTGATTTTTTGATTTGATCAGTTTCACCTGTGAGTGTACTTTCATCTATTCTCAAATCATTACCACTGAGATAGATACCATCAGCAGGCAAAATGTCACCATATCCTAACTGGATAATATCACCTACCACAATTTCTTTTGTGAAAACCTTTTGTGATTCACTGTTTCTGATTACTGAAATTGCATTGTCATCATCAATTTTTGTTTGAAGAGACCTAAATTGTCTTTCTTTAGACCAGTCATTGCCAGCAGTTACTAAAATGACTAAGCAAACAGATATCAAGATAGCTGCACCTTCTATCCATCCAGTTTCTTTATCTTCCTCTACAGTTAAACCTAATACAATTCCAATTACAGCTGCTACTACTAATATAATTAAAGTTACATCCTGTGCAGCTTCCCACATTAATAAGAAGAAACTTTTGGGTGGCTTTGGGGGTATATAATTCCTACCAAATGCCTGAACCCTGTTTTCAAGTTCTTCTGCATCATTTCCATCAAGGCCAGTATGAATATTTGCTTTTAATAACTCAACAAGTTTTTCAGTTCCTCCATAATCATTATCTATTTTATCTTTGCCATCTGTCCCCCTATTTTCCATAAGATCCTTGAGCTGGGTCAGGTTGATCCCAAACTTCTCAGGCATGATGACTTTTGTTCAATCAATCAATCTTCCAACTTGATTATATAATGAAGGCCAGTTCATGCATCAATGTATCCTTCTCTTTACATTGCTCAGTTAGATACAATTTGAGTGAAACTAAAAATGATAACATACAATAGAACATACATTAGAACATACATTAGAACATACATTAGAACTTAGATAACATAGAGGTTAGAACTTCCAAACTCCTATCTTAGGGGCATGTGGAACTCCTATGCAGCGGTTTTTCATGCTTGGCTTCAATGAACATTGCTCACTGCCTATCATTATCAGCCAGTGAGCCATGACAATTGCACCAAACATGAAAAAGCCACACACAGGAGTTTGACACATCATTGTTATCAATCTATAAATTGCTGGTATCCCTTTTACAGTTTTACCAAGGCAATCATCAAGCCTGGTAAAATGGCTACCAGCAAAATACTATCTATAGGCATTTGCCTGGCGCGTGCACCCACTCAGAGAGTCTGGATATGTAAACCTATGTCAGCAGGGGAAGCCAAAATATGATTGTTTTCTCAAACAAAAATTGTGAACCCTCATAAACTTGAGCATATTGTAGGTATGAACTGAACAAACATACACAATAAAGTTGCAGTTTAGTGACTTGCCATAATCAGCTGTATGAGGCTTGCCCATATCCAAAAAGCCGCGAACCTGCAAACCTGGTTCGGAGGAAATTTTGAGACGGAGGAAATTTTTGGGGAAAACGGAGGAAATTCTCGGCAGAAAGCTAGTACAGAAAATTTGATTTTCTGTACTGTGTTTTACCCGAATTGCATTCGAATGAATTAATAAATGAAATTTCAAATCATTCCTGTACTAACTAACAGTTTTCAGTGATAAGAATTAGGATGTATAAACCGTATCAGAAAGATATTAAGTGTGGAATGTGCAAAAACGTGCCTGCATGCACACAATCTGAATTGGCATTTTCAGAGGCATCATTCCTCCATGTGAGCACCTTCCCAGGGAGAACAAATTAAAATTAAATTGATTCAGATGCGAAAAACCTTGAAAATTTTTGCCTTCGACAGGCTGTTGTGATGTCGCTGAATTGGTCAGGAATAATTTCAGAAACAGTTTCAGATGTAAGACTTTCAAATTTTTTGCCTGCTACGGGATATTGTACTTGTAATCAATCCAATTATAACTAAATTACCGAGTTTTATTGAATATGAATTTGGTAAACGTAATTAACTTACGTTTACCAAATTCATATTCAATAAAACTTAAAATTTTCGCCTGCGTCGGGCTGTCATGATCAAATTATGCTGCTAGAATGATCCTAGAAAGTCTCAGAGGTAAAACAGGTTCCAAATTTTTCGACTGCGGCTCGTTGTTGCGATCAAATTATGTTGCTGAATTGATCCTAGACAGTCTCAGAGGTAAAACAGGTTCCAAATTTTCGCCTGCGGCGGGCTGCTGTGATCAAATTATGTTACTGAATATTGATCCTAGACAGTCTCAGAGGTAAAACAGGTTCCAAATTTTCGCCTGCGGCGGGCTGTTGTGATCAAATTATGTTACTGAATATTGAACCTAGACAGTCTCAGAGGTAAAACCTTCCAAATTTTCGCCTGTGGTGGGCTGTTGTTATCAATTTATGCTATTAAATTGGCCAAAGACACAGTGAGAGTCTTAGAAATGTATGTAAAACTTTCGAAAATTTTGCCTGCGTCGAAGGACAGTGTCAGTAGGATTTGAAATCAAAAAGTCTACATGCAATTGACTGACTGTTCGTGATATTGCAAGTTTATCAAAATAATAGCTTTTGCTTAATAGTAATCATTGAAGAAGCCAATTTTGAGGCCTGTTTGCTTCGCTGGCAAAATGGAATCAATTTCAAAAATGAGGCAAGTAGACAGCAAAATAGGCAAAAGTTTTGTGAGTGAAGCGAGTAGGCTGCGAAATGGGCAAAAATTTCTGGTTCGGAGGAAATTTTTTATTTTTTGGATATGGGGAGGCTTGACAGCCTCAGTTCCCCAGTCAGCAGTCTGACACCAAAGCTCTGAGTAACGATTAACTCATGACAATATTGGTTGCCTTGATATTCTGTAATTAATGTTTTGTATTATTCAGAGGACATGTAACAGAGTCAATATATCTAATGTTGTACAGAGGGTGACAAACCCCTCAGATGTCCCAACCTAGTGCTTCACTTGGTTAATATGTACTGTTAGGTGGTTTCATCGTTCCGCGTCGATCAAATGGACTGATCAAATGAAAAACGTGCACAATACACTTTTACGAAGACATCCGCGCAAAAAAAGCAAGCGCGAGCGATTGTGTCCGTTCTTCATTTGATCAGTTCATTCGATCGACGCAGAACGATGCAGGTGCCTTATTGTATAATTTCTCAGATAAATCATAAAACTATCACTACAGAGCTAGTAGTGCATTTAATCCCAATTTCTTTCCATCAAAAACAATTTAAGTTTAAAACCCATTTATTCAATAATGAATAAGATAATATAATTCTATACCTGTTTGAAGTGATTGATCATTTCAGTGAAACAAAAAAATTCTCAAATATGAAATCAAACCCATACACTTTGCACCGCTAATCAACTGTCAGTTTCGAGATAAAATATCTCTTCTTCAGGAACTCCACAAAGTGTGACACAACATTCTCAAATTTGATTGTAGTTAGTAGTGTTGTTTAGAAGTTGATTTATATTGTATTGAATTTGCATTGACAATCTTTTATAATTGAAAGAATGAAAGGTGCAGGTGGTCAATTACTAGGCTCAGTTCCTTATACTTTAACTTCTTACTCTAAAAATGAATCTGACTAGGGTTACTATCGCAGCTCTGATTGATTTCAATTTAAAAGAAATATTTCTTCAAGACATAACAACAACATAACATAAGGATAATGGTATTTAACCATCACTCTTCACATAGACGATTATCAAGAACAATAGATAACACTAATACGCACCATTGAACTCAGGTGCCCATTACTCATTGTTACCATCAATCTGCAAGCTCTGATTGATGGTTCATTAAGGGAAGCAGCAAGCCCAGCGCATTGTGACCTTACATTTCGCCTTAATATAGAGCCTTTCTTGGACACAAGTTGGAAGGCCGCTTCCCAAAGGAATAAACTGAACCTTTCTAAGCCCGCATAGGTGTGTGTACGCGCCGCGCGCTTCCCTACGACGATAACAGGGTTATACGTGTTTAGCCTTTAGCAATCAGACGTTGTCTGACCATTATTTCCATATTTCGGCGGACGCGCGCGCGCCCGCCGAAGGCGAACCGGAGTCTGACAACGTCTGACAAAGCCCGCATAGGTGTGTGTGTGTGTGTGTGTGTGTGTGTGTGTGTGTGTGTGTGTGTGTGTGTGTGTGTGTGTGTGTGTGTGTGTGTGTGTGAGTTTAGCAAGGTAACATCGCATCCTGAGACGCTGCGCGGCGTTTCCCTAACCAGGGGCGTCGCGAAACGACTTTAGCGTATGCCGCGCCGCGCACTCGGTGCGTGTAACTAGGGTCCAGGTTAGGGCAACGCGCGGCGCTGCAGCTGTTGATAATGAAAATCGTAGGATTTTGCGCGCGGCGCAACGTTCCACATTTGGACGTCACTTTAGGCTTTTGCTGTCTAGTTCCTAAGCCCGCATAGGTGTGTGTACGCGCGCGGCGCTTCCCTACGGGGAAGCGCGCCGCGCAACGCAGACAGGGATATACGTGTTTAGCAAGCTGTCTAGTCAAAAGAAACAAACGGGCAACGTCCGTCGATACTGAAAATTGCTATTTCACTATTATTCTCCCGTTATTTCACTGCTATCTCATAAAACTATCATATCAACAGTTCTAGATTAATTCTGTTATTTGATTTTTAAATGTTCTAGAAAATTGAATAAGTGGACACCTAGGTTAAAAGGTGTGTTTTACGTGAAAGCTAATATTTTGATACAATGAAAGGAAGCGTGATGGTTTAATACCATAAATTATTCTATTTTCTATTTTATTTATGGAATATTGTCAGTGTGCATCATTTATGCACATCATTTCATCAGATTGAGGATTTGAATGATTGTTTTGTTTTATGGGATTTGAACAATGCTAAGTATTTTATAGGGTTCACTTTGATACATCTTAAGTTAGATTAAAGATTACATTTTAAAGAAAATCATGATGAATAATAATAAGTCCATCAAAAATATTCATTCAAATATTTGATTCAATAATTCAAGTATTTGATTCAAATATATTATTTGATTTATGCTATTTTTATATGTTTTGTATATCTTGATTGTACTGTACTTTGTTTCTGATTGTGTTGTATGAAAACATAGTAACTACTTTTTAAAACATTTTTTAAATTTGAGGTATTCATGTTTTAAAATGATCTAACAACGGACAAGCACGTCCATAAAATTGCATTAATATTGCCACTAGATACTCATTTTTTCAATCAGTTAGTGCAATTGATCAATGGACAACAATACTACCACCTGACAATATTTAATGCTCAAAAATGAATCAGAAGCCATCTTGGTTGCTCTACAAAAAAGACCAAGACATTCCACAGTTGCTATCAAAAGCATTTCATCAAGGCCAGTTTAAAGAGGCCACTGGAAAGCATAATCACAATAACTGGAATCTTTATTGGAAAGCTTGTGGATTTACTAATTCAGACTATAGGAATGTGAAGAGATGGCAGATACTGAACCATTTTCCCAAGGGAAATACTATTACTAGAAAAGATTCATTAGCTCGATGTCTCAAAAGGATGCGAATGGTCTATGGATCTGTTTATAACTTTTTTCCTGCCTCCTATAATCTACCTAATGACTACACGAAGTTCCTCTCCTACTTTACAAAAGTGCAAAATAAAAAGGGAAAGCAGACATGGATCTGTAAGCCATCTGATTTGTCTCGTGGAAGAGGGATATTTCTATTTGATTGCCTCAGTGATCTCCTATATGAAGGGTCCACAGTTGTCCAGAGATACATTGACAATCCTTACCTTATTGGTGGGTATAAGTTTGACCTGAGAATTTATGCTGTTGCAACAAGCTACCATCCTCTAAGGATATACATTCATCAAGATGGTCTGGTGCGGTTTAGCACAGAAAAGTACATAGGAAGTGTGCTCCACAACAAGTATGCACACCTCACCAACACTTCAATTAATAGGAATGGGCCTAGCTATAACACAGAGAAAGAACGTATTGGTGCAGGCTGCAAGTGGACCATTTCTCAACTGCGGGCATATTTCCAGCAGTGCAGCATTGATGACCGGCTCATATGGGAGAGGATAAAACATGTGATATCCCTCACAATTCTAATGCAGGCTAATGCAATTCCAGAATATGCAAAACAAAGCATCGAACTCTATGGTTTTGATATCATTTTAGACCAGAAACTGAAACCCTGGTTGCTTGAGGTGAACTTCACTCCTGCTCTAGGGAATGACTGTGCTGCAGATGTCAGTGTTAAGCTGCCCATGTTGGTGGACTTTCTGGAACTTGCCCGACAAAAGATGACTATATATCGGCCTACCACTGAACACAAAAAACGGGACATTAATCACTCTAAAAATAATACTAGGAAGAAAGAAGAAGATGAAAAAGATGAGGAAGACAGTGACTTTGATGATGTATTCAGGAGCAGGTTTATAATGGACCCTAATGAGAGTGAAAACTGTAGCAATAAACCAAAAATGGAGAAGAAGACCAAAATTCCTGACATTCCAAACAGTTCTACCCTGTTAATGAAAAGTAGCCTCTCTATAGACACAGAGTCAGTGAAATCAACAAAGACTATCAGAACACCAGTTTCCCTGTGTGAACACTCCATGCGTTCACACAGTAGTAACTCCTTCAAGAGCACTGTAAACTCAGCTAATTCAGTGAATTACAAGGACTACAAAGTTGGTGGCTTCTTCCTCACTTACCCCATATCCAATGACTCACAAATCTACTCTAAGGGAGTAACAGATATATTCAAAGCTGTTTCTGAGATTAGAAACACCCTCAAGATATCAGAGTCCCACTTCAAGTTCTCATCCCCCCAAAGAAGACAGCTATACGAGAGAACTACAGTTAACTGGAACACTTTGTCAGGTCTCAGACAAGCCAGCTGACCTTAAAAATCTTCATCCAGCTGGTCCTCGTTTTGGAGCCAGTATCAAAGTGGATTGTGCCCAATATTCCTAAAATTGCCCATCCTATCTTTACTTCTTTATCAGGATTTTGGCAAGCACCCAATGATACAATGCAAAAGCAAAAAGTGATATAGGACAAGAAGAGTGGTTGACAAACATTCTTTAACAATTGAGATATCATGTTTCTTGTAATAATTCGATATAATCAAAGAATGTTCATCACCACATGCTTCGTCCTATTTCTGAGTAAGTTAACAAAGAAGTCCCTATGAAAATAGTTGTTTGATTCTACAGTGCAACATGTTTTAACCATTATCCATTTACTTAGATGGTGACTGTTCACTGTTCAGTCTCAAGATAAATTTGGGATCCTATGGCTATGCTAGAACACTATAATTAAAAGCTGTCTCTGTTATATTGGCTGAAATAGATCAATTGATTTAGTTAGAGTCTTTCAAGCAAATTTATCCTTAAATGATAATAATCCTATTGCCTTGCAGAATACTTTGAAATTTTGTCGTTGGCAAAGTAAAAGGTTATTATTTTTTCTTTGGGATGGATCTCTTATTTCTTTTGAATGGTCTTGACCTTAACTCTATCCAGACCATAACGTTAGCCCAGGCTTTTAACCTCATGACCTTAAAACACTTTATCTTCACCTGTGGATATAGTTATCTCACATCCACATAATATTTAGAGTCTCTGTTAGGGTTTGGGATTGGGTATGGTACACTAGGAAGAGTTAAGTATGGACCATGAGAACAAATGTCATGAGTAGAAAAAAAAATTTAAGACAAGTTTAACTTCATCTGCTTGCCACGCAGTTTTTTATATTGGCTAAGCTCAGTTAGGTGTGTGTGCCACTCATTTTTAAGAATCATTTTGGGATTACTTTTAACTGCTATACCTACCTATATAGTATGATTCTCAGAAGTCTACTTTTGATCACATTGCTGAGATCTGGATTAGGATCTGGGACATGCACTTATATCAATCAAGATACAAGCTCAGTAGCTGTCACCACAGATGATACGTTCGTGTCTAATGCTAATAATGGTGGGACTCAAACAGTAGTAATAGCTGAGAATACTTCTATTTCAATAGGGTAAGAATTTATTGCAAAATAAGAAACATTCCGTTGCAATTAGCATCCATAAAGATTCAAAGTGAATGGAAATAATAAATTATTTTGGAACATTGATCAATGATCTTGTTCGTTCTTTCATCAAAAATATTTCATAATATAAGCAATCTTAACGGACTGTTTTTCTATCACTGCTGTTGGTTTCAGTTGTGTGGACTCAACTAATCAAGCATTTGAATATGGAACTTCAACTTCTTACACATGTCCTAGTGGCGGATCTTCCCAGACTGAAAATCTGCCTTACTGTGTTGGTGGGTTCACTTTATCACTATTGCTTCATTTCGATTTGGAAGTTATAATTCGAATATATATGTACAAATTGCATGCTTTCACTTCTTCACTTAAGCTGGTACAAAAGCTCAATAATTTTCAAATTCAACTGGGGTCAATTTTTTAATCCTGAAACCTCAGTTATGTTTCATTTATCGTAATTCTTATATCATCTTCCATTCTCAAGTGATGTAACCTTGACATGTTAACCCAGCCTATAGGGTAGTGGAGTAAATTTGCAACACAATAAGATCTCAGGACATATTAAGTTACCGTGTAAATTGGTGTAAACCTTCCCATGTTTTATGCTATACACTCGAAATACAGGTACTCACAGCTCCACACTTAGGTACATGCCCTGCACACTGTATGTCTGTATACGCACACCTTGAGTGTAGAACCCATGTACCTTTATTGTTAATTCTACCAGTGTATGTCTAAATCATTCCTATGGTAAATCAAATCATTCAAATAGAATCAGTTGCCATGACAACCGTTATTACTTAGCTCCCTGAGCTCCTTATGGCTTTGGTTCTACGATTACATTTAAATATAGTGTCACGTCATGTCATGGAGCAGGGTTTGATCTATTGAATATTATGATGGTATCCGCATTCTGATGTGATGAAAAATAAGAATTCACAGCGCATGGGACGTCTTAATAAGTTGATTGGGATGCTAATAAATGGATTGCATTTATCAAGATCGGTAACTCGCAAATAATTTTACTTATGTTATCGTATTTTAACATGAACCATTCTTGTATAAGCCTGTTGTTATTTAGTTATTTATCGAATAAGCTGCTATCTGGAGCGCTTGACATCCCATTCCACAGTTTAAAGTTTAGATTCCACAGTTTAAAGTTTAGATTCCATGGCCTTATGCGTACAACTTTCCTTCCCATTTCATGAGTTATGACTGATATATTTCACACTCCACCAAGTCCATTAAAATGGAGTTATTATACAAAGCCCGCTATCATATACCCACAAGAGATAGAAGTCAACTAAGGGCACAATACGATCTGTATGCCCACATATTGTAGACTCAGGATTATCGCTATTATTGGATGCATACAGCTCCGAGTCCTTAGCCTGCCTCACGATATATTAACTACACCTAATGTACAGAAGCAGGAGATGCTGACTCCTTGAGTTACTGACTCACTACTGACCTCATAACGAAGTGTACCTACTGCAGGGGATTATCCAGAATTCCTGGGTAATATCTACTTGTTCTAGTGACAGTCAGGCTCCTGGTACTGGATCTGTAATAAAGTATCTAAATATCTACGTTTTGGAAGTTATGACAATGATTGGCAAAGTTCCTTGTTTCATGAAGCTTCATACTCAGAACCTTAGCTGTAGAATGTAGATACTTCGTATACTTTAGAAGTCATGAATTGGAAACTGGTTAAAACAGGCTTATCAAAATGTGGAGTGTATCATTCAATCGTTGTGTCTGCTATGAACTTTTGATAGAGGCACAATAATAGATATACTGATATACGTAGCAGTTACTACATAACAAAGAATTCTCTAGGGTATAACATGGCCATTAATTTGATCATTATTATTGATCACCTATAACATGAGTCATCGACTAACTACGGTTGAGGTGGCCAAAATCAATCTGCATCACTTCACTCTGACTCGCCAGACTACCTCGAATAATTAAACCTTTACCCCCTGTTTCCAGCTAAGTGTAATAAGTGCAATAAGTGTGATAAAGATAATTAACCTGTTTTAAGCTAATTGTAATGATTAACCTGTATCCCCTGTTTTCAGCTAAGTGTAATAAGCTGGTTGAGATAAACGACCCGCACACAGTGTTTTGGGAAGGTGGTACGGATGTAACGAACACTGCGCTGCCAGCCTATACCCCCGTCACCATCCAGTGTGAAGCCCCCTACTCCCAGATGTACGGTCAGAGTTCAGATCAGATGTGTGAGACGTGGACTGCTGACGCTGTGTGTAAAAGTAAGTCAATCAGAACTCAATCCTTCACAAATCATGATTTATATGCGTTTTTTCAAGAATCAAGGTCTTAATTTGTCATTTGACTACTCAATGTTTAGCTTTGTCCAGATATTAGCAAATCTTATTTAGTCGATAATCTCGTGCTCCCGAGATACAAGCTCAATGCATATTTAGATATTTGCTTGCTTGTTTTTCTCCTACATTGTGGTTGCTTTCAAAAAACTTGTGTAAAATTCAAAACATGACAAAACGTTTGAACGTCATGCAAGCCTCTATTTTTATAAGCGATTGTGCTTGCTGCTCTCATTAGCTAGAATGAATTTTATTTGGCAGTGTTCTGGAAAAACTTGAGATTAAATTCTACTTGAGATGATATCCTGTCGGCGTAAGAAGGTCTTATGTAATGCATCCTATGCTGATGTGGATATTGAGAATTAAAAATTAATATCAATGAATTATTATTCGTTTGAATTATTGTTTGAATTATTTTCTACACTTTATTTTAAAGGTTTTACTATAATTCCAACAGCCGTACGGCCAATGAAAGGATTCCAAAGATCCAAGTAATCAAGCCAATGGCAGTTAAGGAAGTGTAATCAAGCCTTCATTCAGTTAATGGACACCTCCTCATTTTACCATCCCACTTTTTCCTTACGCTCGGATGAATATTTGGCAATGGGCAACTAGGTATCTTTCATTTTACCAACTGTCTGACCACTAATGAAGCTGGTGGATGTTTGAAGGAATGTTGGCTGTAGCAAGCAATCCTTTCACTAACCCATCTTGACACCATCCTCCCCTCAGAAATGTGTCGGTTGTCCAGCTACGACACCACCAACACCCAGCTGGACAGCACTGGGGTGGTGGAGTCTGGGGGTGTCAAGTACCTCAAGGTGGGCTTCAGTATCTCCATCGTGTGCTCGGGAGGACTGGAACTCCCGGCCGGGGCGCCGGATAGTGTCTCCTGCTCTGAAGCTGATGATGGGGCTACCCTCTCCATTCCTTCCTGCCTCGGTGAGAGGGAGTTTAGCTTGTTATTCAATGAATTCTAAGTCAATTCCAGGGAATAAATTATTTAAACAAGACACTTCAGAAGGATAAAAGGATATGCCTTTTAGCCTGAATATCTCTTATTTGTTTTTCAGAGGTGTGTAAAGTACCGACAACCCCAGACCACACGACCTACCACTCCCCTCGAGCTAAACTCAAAGCAGGAGAAGCGTTCACTGTCGCTTGCTCAGGTTGGGGAATTCAGAGGAATTCGTTATCCATGAACTCCAATCTCAGACTAAAATAGTAGGAGCTGGTCACGCACAATTATTATTGGAGCTTGTAGAGTTCCCAGAGTTGTGGAGATTACTCTGCATTAAATCATGAGAATAATAATCATGAGAATTGAGCATGATACGTATATATTATCTTTAATCTTGTGTACAATGGCTAATCAATGTTCTCAGAGGTTTTCAATCTTCCTGAGTTTTTCAATCACTGCTTCGCATTTCACAAAACCATTTTGTAACCATTGCTCAATGCTCTTTAAAATTCCCTGTTTCAGACGGGTACAAACTGCCATTCTACACGAGTGATACAGTGACTTGTAAAGATGACGGTTCATTCGAGAATATACCTCAGTGTACAGAAACAGACTTCGTAGTACATTTTATCTCGTCATAGATCTATTTCCTGATGATCCGAATTATCTGATAATTTAGCTTTTTCATGAAGTTATGAGAAAACGGCCGATTGAATGATAAATACCACCGTTGAGACATTTTAAACCACTGTGGAGACATTTTATACCACTGGAGACATTTCATACTAGTGTGGAGACATTTCATGGCACGTCTTATGAGACATTCCATACTACTGTGGAGATATTTTATACCACTGTGGAGACATTTCATACCACTGGAGACATTCCATACCACTGTCGAGACGTTTCATACTACCGTGGAGACATTTCATACAACTGTGGAGACATTTCATTGCACTCTGGAGACATTTTATACCACTGTGGAGACATTCCATACCACTGTCCCTGGCCCCCTCTGTGACTCCTTGAGAATAAAATCCACCTTGACAATGAAACAAATAATAGCAATTGTAAGTGTTAGAGCAGATGGTGGTACCTTCACACACTTCATCCACAGTGGAGGAATGAGTCCTCGTGAGAAATAGGCGGCTAAGATGACGTCATTATCATAGCGCGATGTAGTAAGTTGATGACGTTGAACCACCTATTTTTTGCGTACGGGTTTTAGCGGAGGTGCGGTGCACTACTCACACACTCATTAATTAATACACAGCGCTCTTCACATGTTTTGTAGCTGTACAATTCTCATGAGATGGTCGGGATTATGCGTGTGTGTGTGTGCAAAAAGTTCAAGCTGTCTAAGATTGTATGATACGATAAAATAACGATGAAATGATGTCATAATATATAGTGATTGGATGATGTCATTGGATCATGCTTCACTGAAATCATCATCGAGTTGAACGCCTGAAATGAAGCTGGAAACACATCCCACTGTGATAGAAAGTGGAGAATTGACCCGCTTTATTTTGAACTGTCAGAGCCTAAATTTGTCCCAGGATACTTTCGTCCCAGAGTCCGTTGTCCCTGGTTTCTATATCATGTAAAACACTCCGTTTTTAATTTACTGTCAGAGTCTCAGTGTTGCTGTCACCAAGGCAACCAGCTACAAGTCATCATTTGTCATTTAAACGTCACTAAGCTGTGCAAGCGTGTACTAATTCATGATATCTGTACTCTGTGTGAAAACGTGTATTTTAAATATTCTCATCATCATTGTAAAGGTTACGTCTGTGAAGGTAATTTCAAAATAGGGTCTTGTAAATCAAACTACTTTTTCGGACACTTTCATTGCATTTTGAAGTCTGAACTCTAAAATCTGCTAAAGCTTCTTCTCTATAACTAATTGTTTGAGTTTCTGTCAGTAACTGCAGCTTACCATCGGTTATTTACTACAATTCAGGAAATATTTTATAGTTATTAATTGATAAATTATAAAACTATCTCCAATACTATAGCCACTCATTGATCCTTTATATCAACTTCACTCTATTTTCCATGCCAAGTCACATTTACAGACTAATGAATTTGTTCTCAAATTACTCTAAACGGAGCGTAATTTAACATCCACTAAACTGAGGTCATGAATCAGAATGCTATTTCATCGAATCATTGCCAGGCTCTACACAATGAAGTTGGTCCAGGTTCAATCAGTCACTTGTTAAAGAACCGGTGGCCGGTTCCGCTTCAACTTAACATGAATCTACCTATTCCTTCCACTTTCAACCTATAATTTTCATCCCATCTGTACTCCATCCTTTTCATCTTACTCTCAATCGTTGCATCTTGCAACCTACCCATTTCAACCCAACCAAGCTCCACAGCAAGCTGCAACACTTATGGCACTATCTTCCGAACCCTTCTCAATCCTCAACCCACAGATTGTAACCCTTTGTTACCCCCACAGAGACATGTGACGTGTCAGCAGCTGGAGACTCCACTGTCCTCAACAAGACTGTGACTGGTAACCTGGCCCAGGACGAGGCTCTGGAAGTGTCGTGTGCTAACCCCGCCTGGCTCCTCCCCTACGGTACCCCAACCCCCTGGATCATCGTGTGCAGGGACCAGCAGGACTTCGCTATACCAGCCTGCCAGCGTGAGTTGCTTTCCATAGTGTCAGAGATAGGCATTCTCTTTATTTGCATCACCTCAAACTTTCAAAGATGCAACGTTTCATTTTGATAATATCTACTGATAAGTTCAACAGCACTCTTTAATAAGTCTCTAGTTTCTAACTTTCTTCCCCTGGAAGTAAGAACCCCTTTGCATCTCATACCCTTGAGCCTTTGCTTCTCCTTTTCCGATCTTTACTTCTCAGTTCTGCTCACATTTTCCCCAGAAACGTGTGCGGTGCCGGCGACGCCAGCTAACGCTGACTTGGTGCGTGTGGGGTCGGGCACCAACCTGAGCCTCAGGGAGCCGGTTAAGGCCCAGTGCAAGGACTACTACAAGTACCTGGATGGGAGTGACGTGCAGGAGTTCGTCTGTCAGGAGTCTGCCGGGGGCACTGCGGAGGTCAACATCGGTGGTATGGGGTGGGAGTTCTGCTATGGTAGGTGCTGGGGGTGGGAGGGGGGGCACTGCGGAGGTGAACATCGACCAGTTCTGCTATGGTAGGTGGTATGGGGTGGGAGGGGAGGGGGGGGCACTGCAGAGGTGAACATCGACCAGTTCTGCTATGGTAGGTGGTATGGGGTGGGAGGGGAGGGGGCACTGCAGAGGTCGAACATCGACCAGTTCTGCTATGGTAGGTGGGATGGGGTGGGAGGGGGAGGGGGGAATGCGGAGGTCAACATCGACCAGTTCTGCTATGGTAGGTGGTATGGGGGGTGGGAGGGGAGGGGGACTGCAGAGGTGAACATCGACCAGTTCTGCTATGGTAGGTGCTGGGGTGGGAGGGGGAGGGGCACTGCGGAGGTCAACATCGACCAGTTCTGCTATGGTAGGTGCTGGGGTGGGAGGGGAGGGGCACTGCGGAGGTCAACATCGACCAGTTCTGCTATGGTAGGTGGTATGGGGTGGGAGGGGGCACTGCGGAGGTCAACATCGACCAGTTCTGCTATGGTAGGTGCTAAGGGATTTGCTGGAAGGGCGAAATAAGGGGGGGGGGAAGGGACACGGGACCTATTTATTTGTTGTGTGAATGGGCAAATAGGGGGGGCGTTGGCTCGTTATGGTAGAGATAAGGTTGAATATTGTTTGCTGTTATATACCTACTTGGTACTTACCTTTCAGAAATTTCAGAAATTTCTCATTTCGAAATCTAAGGTTCTTGCCCTCCCACTAGCTTTATTGCTGTCACGAACCGTTATTATAAAATCTTTGTGTCACGTTTTCTCAAAGACATAAAGCATCTTAGCAAGCACTTTGCCCTCCTCTGTATTTCTTTGAGTCTGTGCTCCTAATTGCTTGGGATGGAGGATATATTATGGTTTTTAATACCCTTGGTGAGGTTAGAGGATTATGTAAAGCAGCCATGAGCCTTGCTGATTACTATATTAGCATAAACCTTTTACACGGCACACTCGCCCTGTATTTAATGAGCAGCAACATCGATGACCTTATTTTTTACCCGAAGCTCCGAAGAAATTACTCCAAAACTGTTGCGGTGGCCATGGTTTATCAGAGTCTCAGTATACAATAATTATAGGTACTAGCTTACTAGGTGTTTTTTAACTTAGGGAGCAAGTTTGAAACGTTAAATGATGCAAGAGAGTTTAAATAACCGGATCCTCCTTATCGTCGTCGTCAGGTATTTTCATCAAACCAACTCATCATTGACCATTCATTATCAAAGTTCCTATTGTGCAGTGATTCAAAATGGCAATTCGCCTCTTCCCATACTGGATCGATGCCCCATGCCCCATCTAATGAAATACCTACCATATACATAAAACATTCCACTTAATAACTTGCATGCTATCTTGGTGGAAATCATGGTATAGTTGCTAGTCAATGGAGGGAAAGGTCCGTCTTATTTCATGGATCTAATTAAACTTCACTATGCAATTTGTCGCTTATAACTTTGTGCGACCATAATATGAAGATATGATAAGCGTCATCGACAGGGGTCCTGATGTAAGAATTCTTTTGACTGCTGAGTGCATCACCGAAATTTGTATTTGGCAGGAAATTCCATTAGAGAGGCATTTTGGCTGCTTTAACTAGGTTTTATGTTGTTGTTCATATGAAAAAGGCGGTCCTGTTTATACCAATGTTCATTGTTCATGATGAAAACACCGTATCTAAGCCAATTCACCCCTCTATACATTCCATACATCAGAGCGGCATTCCATACTCAGTGGGTCATTGATCAACTTCCGAGATATGCCTCTTCATGCTATATCAGTACATCTTTCTTTGATTTTACGAGCTCATGAGTTCACAGATAAAAAAGAGGTGTTTGTCATGGTACTAACGAGTACTTTCACGCCTTAAGTAGCTGAAAGAGGATTAAATATTGAACATATGAAATATCAAATTTCCTAGTGTGAATATATGTGAATTAATTCAAAGTAATTCACTGCCCTGAATAACATGGTGTGTAAGCACACTTTCTCACTTGAGACAGCAGTGGCGGTGTCCTATTTCCACTGCCACCCCGATACCCAATACCAACTTTACAACTCTCTTTCACGCCTCAAGTGGAGTGTATTATTTGGCTTAGAACTTGTGTAGGTATTTTAAGATTCTAAAATCTAATATTATATTCCAACTTGGTATATTATGATGTGTCTGAGCTGCTGGTATAATAATTTGAGAAGTAATAAAATTATATGTGTACCATCTTAAGGCGTTGAGCGAGTGTGTATGTTATAAGTTTACACTTTGAACACATGTGGGACCTGTGTACTAACATGTTAGGAAATTGGAGCACTAGTACCTCAGTACCATGTTGTGGTCCAGGTGTTTTGATGAGCGGGGAGAGAAGGCAGCTCTGATGACAACAAGTGCATACTTTGAACCTAGATAATGACGTCACTTTTAGTTGGATATTGTTTGGACACGGTGTTTGTATATAATGAGGACTGTAAAGTCTGTGTGTTCCGTTTCACTGATCAGAGCCTCACGATCATTGAACCGAAGAAGCCGCTCAGCCGTAGCAGCGGGTGCTTTGAAACCGCTCAGCCAACGATTTTACGATTAAAAACCACTTAAAATAAATAGTTTAAATTGTGCTAACTTTTTTTGGAAAGTAAGAATCAAAGCGTGAAATTGTCCACTTGTTCATTTCCACCCAGATCTATCCCCTATATCCCCGCAGTGTACGCTAAACTGACGCACCAAAGTGCTGGCACCTACAAAGTCTCCCTGACGGGTGACATAGCAGACGGCAAGGACCACAGTGCTGACGGTACCACCATCCAACTCCAGATAACGGGACCCAACACGGACATCACCAAGTCTGGCGTCGTGCCAAACGTGGCAGTGGAGGTGGATGTTGAGGTGTACGAGCCCCTGAGTGTGACTGTGCAGACTACGTCAGTTGTAGAGGGGGTCAACAGGGTCATCACCCAGACTTACGATGATATATACCCTGGTAAGGGACAGTGGAGGATTGAGTTCAAATGGTGATCTGTTTACCGATAAATTGCTTGAAGTTGCTGGATTGGGAGATAATTAATTTTTCAATTCCTATGATTTGGCCAAGATACGGCCTAAAATGAACGCAGATTGTCCACTTCATTTCAAACAATAACTCCAGTCTCCCTCTATTAACCATAATCATCAAAGTACCACTCCTCTTGTTTTCTTCATCACCCTACCACTCCCCTTCTTCATACCACTCTTCTTTATCACACTACTACCACTCCTCTTGTCCTCTTAATCTCCTAAACAACCACTCCTCTTCTTCGCACTACCACTCTATCACACTACTACCACTCCTCTTGTCCTGGCCCACCCTCTCCTAAGATAGAGCAGGAGACCTCCACCAGTGATACTATACAGATAAAGCTCGTCGAGTCAGGGGACACGCTCTTTGACAACATTCCAGCTGACCAAGTCATCAAGTACGTGTGTTTGTTTCCAACTATTGGTTGACGGGAATTTGGAGTATTGCCAGTTAAGGGGGAAGTTCCTGGTTGAATATAGCACATGTTACGTCTGAGATGCTTGAAAAAGTGAAGGAATGAGCGGTTTAGGAAAAACCTTTGATCAATACACTAATATAACATGTATCCACATGCGGCCTAACGATATAGAAATTATTTTTGCTGATTAGGTTAGGATCTGCTATTAAAAATATAATTGTAAATTACTGAAGCTCACTGTGATATTCTGTGATCCAATGTTTAGTTTTACTTATGACGCTGGAACTTCATCAGAATCTCTAACACAATGTTCTGTGATTTGCTGATATATTATGTAAACATGTATCGTGAAAAGGAGAGCTCTGTACCTACTATATAGCGCAGTGCTTGTATGTGTTGAAAAACAAAAACAAGCAAAACACAAAGCTTGCAGCTACCTATCCTGTTTTAGACCGAATAATGAACATGTAGCGTATCGCAACTAAGTTTTAGTGTGTATCTTCGACTTCTTTTCGTATATACATAATGATCAAATCACTTTAGCTTGTCATGCTTGTGATAGTTTTAAAAGTTTTCCTCACATTTCTCATAACACTGATTGGGAGGGAACGATGACAAGCTTGTCAGAGTAGCTATGTGTGCTTGATAATTTCAAGGAATTAAATACGGTGTAAATCTACGGTTTGCAGCTTGCATTCATGATCCATCTGCACATGCTCCATACTGAGATGCATGTCTTGTCGAAGTTCATCATACGATATGAACATTCAAACTATCAACTAGATATCTGTTTGCATATCCCAATTTCTCAATTTACTTTAAGTTTGGACTTCGGACTTACTAACTTACTAACTTATAAACACATTCGGGTGTCGTTCTGTGGCGTTTATAGCTCATAATCTCTCTCAAATTTGATACCAGGTGGTATTAACCCCTTTCTTATACACGATAAACTTTTTGGGCTGCACCCTTGGGTTTATCAGTTTTATTAACAAATATGAGAGGGTTTATACCCTGTATATTTTCCTAACACTAAATGAATCCCCCTTTTAACCCTCCTCCTTCCTTCAGGCACACGATCAGCTACACTAACAAAGGAAGTCCTGTCTCTATTGATATCACGGACAGTAGCTCACCAGTTATCCTGCCTAACCTGGAACCAGCTTCCATCTACACGGTCTCCATTACTACCACGCTGACTGTAGCTTATGGGGGTGTGGGGTCCCCCACATCATACACTCTATACACAGGTATATACAATATACACAGGTACATCATACACTCTATACACAGGTATATACGGTATAGATATTGTATACATTATGAGAATACAATATGTTATACCTATACATATTGTATTCGTATTTTGTGATCAATTTATCACTTTAAGCTACGATAATGACATCACAATTGTTTGTGATATGCATTATGCACCTGTATTCCTTGACTATTGTATTGGAAACAAAGGTTGTCGCAATCATGAAATTTCATGATTGGGTAGCTGGCATTGTGTCTATATCTTTCGGTTGAAGCTTCAAGCTTCTCACGATGATATTAGTCTCATTTTGTCATTAAGTTTGAGAATTGAGGAGACAAAGTTTCGGCATGTACCATGGCCCATTATGTTCGTTGTAGTTTAATCGAAGATTTCATCATGCCTTTATATGGAACAGCCAGTAGCCTTGCAATGACTTAACAAGTTATATATAGATGCAATCTGCGAAATGCATGTTATTCTCGTTGGCATCAACCAGTGTATACCTACCTGCATCCTAATGAAAACAATGTACTGATGTGTACATTGTGGAATGTACTATGTTATTTGTGCGGCAAAATCCATCGAGTTCAGCTCTTGCTAGTCCATCAATCGATTATTGAATTTCTTGCTTGCTTATTAAATCATGTTCCGTTTGTGGCAATTTTATTTAAATAACTCAAATTTCTTGTATTTCGCGTAACGCGCGTAAACATTCTAATATGCAGTTAGCTACTGTGAGCATAGACGTTGACAACGCGCGCAGCGCGCGCATGCAGCTACATGCGCCGGCGCGGCGCAATGTGTGTGTTTTGCCGATTTTAGAGATTCCAAATCGGAAATACTCAATCTCTCTTTTACCCTCTTACTCACTCCATCATCATTCTCAGGACCAAGTCCTGTGTCAGACCTGCAATTCTCCATTCAACAAACAGACGTGCAAATATCTTGGAGGTCAGTTGGTAACCAACTTTAACCCATTCATTCCACCATATTCAGTGACTTAGTGATTGCTATTGGATTGCAAAAAATTAAATGCTTAATTCAATCGTTCAACTTCAATCAATTCTCATTTCTTAATCGCCACTTTCAAAAAAGCCCAGCTTCATCTACCGGATGCTCACCCGAAATGACAGAGTTTCCACTTTTGAAAAGATTGCTCTGGTTAAGAGTAGAAGCCAAACCACTGACCAGTCACTCCCTTTAAACTCAGCGCGGTGCCGGACGCCACCCGATACGAAGTGTCAATATTTGACGGGGTAAACAAGCTGGTCTCGAAGAGCACGCCGGGTCTCAGCGTCCCGATAATCCAGTTGAGTCCGGGTAAAACGTACCGGGTTACCATAGTAACGGCACGTAACGTGGCGGTGGACGGACAGGACAAGGAGTTCATGGGCGGGGTCTACTCTGAGGACATGGACAGCGGTAAGTTCAGTGAGAGTTAGGCCCTTTCACTGGTCAATTGCTCAACTATTTCGCTGTGGTGGTGGTTGTTGAGACTACAATTGAGACTTGGTTGGTTGGTAGCTTTCAAATAGCATGATACAATAATGCTGGTTAACTTGTATCATGGTCCCTAATCTCAGAATGAACAATTTTATGTTTCAAAATCGATGAATTTTTTTTGATCAATATTAGTACCGATCATAATTACTTCCATCATAATAAGAAGTAAGAACGCATGATTTCTACCGCTACTTTCTATAAGCAACTATATATTAACCACATCCCTCAGCTCCTCTCAGTCCAGAGGCGTCTCTGTTCCAAGTTACGAACACCAGCTCCAGTGTGACTATCAGTAAAGTGGGCCAGACGACAAGGAAACGGGCAGCAGACACGGTCGAATACGTGGTCTTCCTAAACACCGTCCAAAACAAGTTCCCAGGTAACCTCAGAGTGCTTACTCACCTTCTCACTCACTCCCTCATATCATCACTCACTCACTCCCTCAAACACTCCCTCCCTTACTCCCTCCATCACTCATTAACTCGCACTCACCAGTCACCCTTCTCAAACTCACTCCCTCAAAGACTCCCTCCCTAACTCCATCACTCATTAACTCGCACTCGCCAGTCACCCTTCTCAAACTCTCTCCCTCACTCTAGTAGACCCTCATTCATAGATTCTAAATTCTGTCTTTGTAATTTGACATATCATTTGGTTCAATTTAGCTATATGGTTAAAGGTTGTAGCTATATGGTTAAAGATTGTAGCTATATGGTTAAAGTTTGTTTTCTACAGAAACACCTTAAAAGCAAGATTGAACTGGTTTCTCGTTCATTTTATATCAAAGATTGAAGGGAGCGTGTTTCAGCTGATCTGTCTGAACTGACGCTGCCTAATCTCGCCCTTTCTACTGTATATACGGTAGAGATAGCTGAGGCGGTGGGAAGTAATGGGTACGGCATGAAAACTACTCTGACAACCCTCACCACAGGTTCGAATAGGTTATTATAATAATTCCCATGGATAATCCTCAAATTTGATTCGGGAGATTTAACAGTATAAACACGTACATTCATGGTGGCGGCATCTCAGAAATTTCAGATGATGCCCATTTCTCCAACTTGAGACACCAACAGTGAAAAAGACCCTATGATATAAATCGTGACACTTGTGTAAAACCCCTTTCTTTCAGCTGATTGTGGCTCTCTGGTCTGTAACAACTGTGTAGAAGGCACAGAAGCTCTGTTTGCCTACGTTCGGAAGAGTACGCTGGTGTCAGTAAAGTGCGTACAAAACTACACGATAACGCAGAGAAATGAAGAAGGTATCTTCCTTTAATTATGCCTTCTCTTTCTGGATCAACTTTAGCACTATCAACTCTTGGTCGAAAACATAGCATGAACTGAAATCAGAAATTTTTGATTTCAGGTAGTCCCCATTTTAATATACCAGCGAGGAAGTTGTTACATTTGACAGCTCAATTTTACGCAAAATTTATTGAAAAACTGGCTTGCAATTTTACTGCTCTGCTATCATTTAACTTCATCTAACTCATTCAAGGGATAAATGACCTCTTGAGCTGTAGTTCTTGCTTTCATTGGTCACCATAATAATTGACCGTTTAAAGTGATATGTCAAATGGAAAGTATCTTTCTAAGTTTCTATATTATATTCTATAATATCATATGAGCTATTAGGTCACACCTTTTTGCAACGGGCGTGAAGGCACATTCTGCACAATGTCAATTAACACATTGATATTTGGTAGATGTTGAATACTGATCTCCAGTACCAAATAGAGGGGGTCGAAATAAACGTCTTCATGGGTAGTGATTTAGCAAAATCGCTGCAAATGTGAATTGGGTAGGTCTCAAATAAACACTAACAGCCTGCAGCTGTGGTGATAGGTTGCCTTTTTTCAAAGACCATAAGAATAGACCCAGCCTGGGTATCACGCGCGTCCCAATGGTGGTCGTGTGGAAATTACAGAATCAGATGATTGAAATCTACGTCACAATATTATCACTAACTCAGTTTCCCCCAGGTCAGATTGATCACTTGGACGGCATATCATTGCTGTGCAACAACAGAAACCAGTACATTGTCCCAGAAAGGAATCTCATATTCGAAGGACCTGTCGAGTGCATCCAACAAGGTTCATTTGGGTTTGCGTTTTGGGGGGGGGGGGAAAGGGGGGGGGGGGCGTTTTAGCTGAGTTGGTGTTTCAAATAAAACCAAAGTTATCAAATACCTAAAATACATGGCGTAGCCCGAAGAATGAATCCAGTAAAGACCCGCAGCTCGAAGGGTGAGGTCGAAACCAAGATGTATCCGATCAAGCATTATGGACTCCAATGAAAACTTCAGGGTATCTATAAAGAAGTGTTAAGTTTTTGTTTCAGAATCTGCGACCATATTAACAACATCCTGTCATTTCAGGGGCAGTGGTGGTGCCAACTAAAAGCTACGCCATCTACTACTACATAGCAGGGGGAGTGATAGGCTTCCTCCTCATACTCATCATCATTCTCCTTATTGTCTTCCGGAAGACGCAGGGTCCAGGGCACCTACAACGCTAAGAGAGTCAATGAAACCTCCAAAAACGGGTAGATTTTGGAATTCAAAATTTTGATATTTTAAAAAGTGTGAACTTTGCAATTTTAGATATCATTCTAAATGAAGCGATATATTTAGTTCTAATCAGTCGTACCAATTACAAACGCTCCAAATTCATGTATTGTCTTTCGTAGAACGCAAACCACCACTTATCACAAACGAGATCTGTTACGAACATATCCTTTTCAGGACTATATCGCCGGGCCAGACGCCGCGTTCCTTTGTCCAAGAGAACTCCTACTTCGAGAACAAGATGGACATGGAGCTCATGCGGAACCAGTCCGCTAGGAGTAAAACGACCTCGTACGGCTCGCAGGTCAGTCAATGATTTGTCGGCCGTTGACAGACCCTCGTGAGAATTCAGCGCCGCGTTTCGCGGCTGGCGTCAGCGGGTCATAAAACGGCCGACAATCAATGATTCAATCTGTGCAACAAATCATATCTATTACAACATGCGACTTATTAACATTGCCCCACTCCATTATCTATTTCCATTAATTTCCATTAATTTTGGATTGAGTGAAAATAAAGTCTGAGTTTAAAGAGGAATATGCCCTTCAAACCGAATTCATGGTTTGCAATCGAAATTCGAAGAATTGCATATTTCGAGGAAAAAAATAAAATGTCACGGCCAGCTGCTGGTATGCTTATTAAATTATTAAGGGCCCTAATTTCCTCTTTTGTCTCTGAATTAGCAAGTATTCTGCCATGAAAAATAAGAAGTTTAAAGTCGCTGACCCTTTTCTTTGAGTTGTAAGAGGGGTCCCGTTCAAATATAGAATTGAAACGTTTGCCACATCACTCATGAAATGTCTGAATGTGGACACGGTTCCCCTCCTATGTTGTTCAGGGTTCCTCGGTATGGCTTGCTGTTGTCTCGAATACCAGGTCCTGTGTTGGCGTATTATTCTTTACCTGCATTGTAGGCGTCTCTACTGATTCCATCCTCTCCAAGGGAAGTGACTGGCATGACGGCCCTATGGTAGTGTCCAAACATGTCCATTTTCGGTTAATTCCACTCCAAATCCGAGTGGTAAACGAATGCTTGAGGTTTAAGGGAGAGTTCTCATCGTCATCAGGGTTATTATGTCTCACTCTCAGATCACTCAGATATGATTGCCTTTCTTGGGAAACAGAGCTGTAAAAGGAAAAAGTATCATTATCAAATAACGAAAACCAAAATGACTGTTTGTAGAGGTCCGGAAAATTCATTTTCACTCCGTCACGAGCGCACCAACTATGGTATGAAATGTTAAAGTGTGGAATGATAGTTTCTGCTAGTGAGAAGAAGGAACCACAATGCCCGCCCTCTTCGTACTGTAGTGTCTGGTTTAGAAACGCTCCCCCGCCTGAAACCGGATGAACATGGTACATTAATTTCGGTCCTTTGATCGCTTCTATCCGTAAAATGATCCACCTGGTGGCTGATGAGCAATCCTCCCATCCCATCGACTGTTTATCCGAGCACTTGCCGACTGTCAAGCAAAGCCACCATTTGTCGGGGTGTGTGAAGTTCAGGACATACGGCTCCAGGAGCTCAGCGTTTTGCGGATCTGGGATAGGCGGGTGGATGAGTTGATCTCTTCTTCTGCTACTGTACAAGCAGGAGATGCTGTAACACACATACTCCGCGAATAGCACGCTCCTTACCGGGTCAGATAGATCCAGATCATTCAGCCGAGGATCGGAAATGTTCAGATTCTCGCTAGAGAGGTAGCACTGTTTGGAGGTGAAGTGATAGGAGAACAGTTCACAATCCCATGATTGGATGCAGTGACGCCAACACGCTTCGGCGTTAACCGTGGTGAAACGAATGGTATTGTTCTCCGGTTTAATGCGGGAACAAAGTGGTGTCGATGTGAGCTTGTTGGGAAGTCTTTCTCCAAGGGCTGGCTCAGTTGATGGTGGTGTGTTCGGGTTTTCAGTGGGGATGCAGCAAACCATGAGGGTATTATCAAGGCACCAGTATGAAATCATGGCAAGAACTGCTTTCACTAGGCAAGGAACAAAACTCATTTTGAGAAACGTAGAATTAGAGAAACTTGTAAGCCGCAGCATGTGTTGTCTGTGATTGACTCTCAGGGTACAAAACGTAATCAGGTATGGTTACGGTATATGTATGCCATGTGGTCAAAGAGATTAAAAACAAATCATAAATAAATTGGTTTACGTCAAGAATCATTGTTACGGTTCATAATGGTGGGTAGCTCGTGAATAAAAGTGATAAATTATTATTGACTTATTTTGTCTGCTCCGTTATTACCTAATTGTTGATTGCTTTAAATCAATTTTTGACTCTTCGGGTGCGTCCAAAAATAGAATCGAACAAAGAGGCAATAATTGCAAATCGTCTTCATTATTATAATTAAGTTCTCATTGAACCATGAACATGGAACCGCCTTAATAAGGAGCAACTAGAGGGCAATCATGGACTAGTGCGACTTTTTCGAGGATTTTGAAACCCTCTGATGTTTTCAATAATGGAACATGTCTAATTGGGTTCACATTTCTATTTCTTTAATGTAAAATTTCTCAAAGCCCAAAATAAACAAAATCATGTTTTTGCTAGCTTAACTTCTGAAATTGAAAAAAGTGAAATTCAAGGCAATTCCGCAATTTCTGTTTAACTCATTGACTGAGCTTGCTTCTTCTCCTCCGTTTGATTCTCTAATTTTTGGAACAAATTCTAGGTTCTGGTTAGGATGAGCCCCCTATCGCTCTTATATTTTCATCCTGATGAAGGGCTTTTAAAAACTAACGAGGCCTGGTCTTATAGTCCTATTTTGACCACGACAATAAGAATGACTAGTATTCCAAAAAAATTAAAAAGCAAAAATACTAAAATAGCCCGCGCCTCAGAAAGATAGTTGCTTCAGCATCAGCTACTCTCAACTGAATTGCACTATGACACTGAGAGTTATGACGACATCTCAACGGGCAGCCACCCTTTTTAGTGTTAGTATATTGAATATTCATCCACTGAATCTGAAAGATTTGGAAATAATCTCTTGAAAAATTTTTTTATATAGTGCTGTGATGTTTCAAGAGAACTGATCAGATGTAAAACTGATCAGATGCAAACAGAAATGAAATAAGATTTGAACAGGAATTAAACAAGATTTAAACACTAAACATGACTTTTACAGGAATTAAACTTATATTTGGTCAAATAACAAGTACAATATCCGATCTGATATGAGAGTGTAAATAAAAGTGTATTTGTCGACGTGTTTCTTTCGATCAATGAACGCAGCTACCAATTAGGAATAGTCCATCAGTAATCGAATTTAAATCAAATCCCAGCTGAAATATCTTCAGTTACTCAGAGGAGTACCTGTAAAACATTAACAGAGGTACCCAGAGATAAACAAGAAATAATTTGCGAGTTCCTGATCTGTTTTCTGAAGTTCTAAGACAGGTTTCAAGACAGGTTCTGTGACAGGTTCCATTCATATTTTGAAGTAGATGGCTGTGCGGATTTTTCCATTTACTTGGGGTTCTCCAGCTTGGATGGTGTGTCGAGTGACTTTTCCACTGGAATGCTAGATCCTTGCCGTAGGTTTGTTTGGTCGTCTTGCCAGCTGTTGTCAAGGAGGGCAGTTCACATGGCTCAATCCGGAGCATTTCCCAGCACTCGACTTCCTGGGTGTTGGAGAAGTTCAGGGACTTAACCCCGTACCCCGGGTCACATACTATCCTCATGACACTGCCGTTCAGGAAAAAGGGTGCCTTGTCAGGGTTCTCTACCCTGCCATGGTCCACTGTCAGGTCCCGACATGTCCATTTTAGGTCACCACCTTTCCAAATTCGGAGGCTGAACAGCTGCTTCAAGTTTACTCGAAACTGGTCCAGGTGTGGGTGTTTCTTATGCTGTTTCGACTCTATCTTTGCCCAGTTTCGGAGAGAATAGAGGCACTCCGTATTAGTTGGTGAAATGAGGAAGGGCAATCATGGACTAGTGCGATTTTTCGAGGATTTTGAAACCCTCTGATGTTTTCAATAATGGAACATGTCTAATTGGGTTCACATTTCTATTTCTTTAATGTAAAATTTCTCAAAGCCCAAAATAAACAAAAGCATGCTTTTGCTAGCTTAATTTCTGAAATTAAAAAAGTGAAATTCAAGGCGATTCCGCAATTTCTGTTTAACTCATTGACTGAGCTTGCTTCTTCTCCTCCGTTTGATTCTCTAATTTTTTAGAACAAATGCTAGGTAATTCTGGTTATAGGATGAGCCCCCTACCGCTCTTATATTTTCCTTCTAATGAAGGGCTTTTATAAACTAGCGGCTCACTTCAATCTTGACCCCACGACGAAAAAGAATGACTAGTATTCCAAAAAAATCAAAAGCAAAATAGCCCGCGCTCAGAAAGATAGTTGCTTCAGCATGTTACTCAACTGAATTGCGCTATGACACTGAGAGTTATGACACATCTCAACGGGCAGCCACCCTTTTTAGTGTTAGTATATTGAATATTCATCTACTGAATCTGAAAGATTTGGAAATAATCTCTTGAAAAATAAGTGCTGTGATGTTTCAATAGAGAACTGATCATATGTAAAACTGATCAGATGCAAACAGAAATGAAATAAGATTTGAACAGGAATTAAACAAGATTTTAAACACTAAACATGACTTTTACAGGAACTAAACAGTTATA
Organism: Beroe forskalii; assembly: GCA_011033025.1. Classification (NCBI taxonomy): domain Eukaryota; kingdom Metazoa; phylum Ctenophora; class Nuda; order Beroida; family Beroidae; genus Beroe; species Beroe forskalii. Next base: position 45,435 of record WFMF01000287.1, on the reverse strand, counting down.
TTTGGTCAAATAACAAGTACAATATCCGATCTGATATGAGAGTGTAAATAAAAGTGTATTTGTCGACGTGTTCCTTTCGATCAATGAACGCAGCTACCAATTAGAGTAGTCCATCAGTAAACGAATTTAAATCAAATCCCAGCTAAAATATCTTCAGTTACTCAGTGGAGCACCAGTAAAACATTAATAGAGGTACGCAGAGATAAACAAGAAATAATTTGCGAGTTCCTGATCTGTTTTCTGAAGTTCTAAGACAGGTTTCAAGACAGGTTCTGTGACAGGTTCCATTCATATTTTGAAGTAGATGGCTATGCGGATTTTTCCATTTGCTTGGAGTTCTCCAGCTTGGATGGTGTGTCGAGTGACTTTTCCATCGGAATGCTAGATCCTTGCCGTAGGTTTGTTTGGTCTCCTTGTCAGCTGTTGTCAAGGAGGGCAGTTCGCATGGCTCAATCCGGAGCATTTCCCAGCACTCGACTTCCTGGGTGTTGGAGAAGTTCAGGGACTTAACCCCGTACCCCGGGTCACATACTATCCTCATGACACTGCCGTTCAGGAAAAAGGGTGCCTTGTCAGGGTTCTCAACCCTGCCATGGTCCACTGTCAGGTCCCGACATGTCCATTTTAGGTCACCACCTTTCCAAATTCGGAGGCTGAACAGCTGCTTCAGGTTTACTCGAAACTGGTTCTGGTCGGAGTATTTGTTATGCTGTTTCGACTCTATCTTTGCCCAGTTTTGGAGAGAATAGAGGCACTCTGTACCAGTTGGTGAAACGAAGAAGAATTGCTCGGCAAGGGAAGGTACGTGCCTTGGTTTTAAATCCATGTTTTGGGGTATTTTTCCGGGTTCTCTAAGCAAAAAGACAGACCCACACGTTCCTGAATGCACATATTGTAAAACCTGTGACTTTAAAACTGAATAGACGAAGACCATATTTCTCTCGGGAAAGCTTACCCCTTCCATCCGTTGAAAGACCCATTTACTTGCCAATGAGCACTTTTCCCAGCTGACCACTGGTTTACCGTTACAGTCAACATGAGTCAAACAAAGCGACCAAACGTCAGGGTGAGTTATGAACAAGTGGAAATCAGTTTGTACGGTTTTGATGCCAGATGGATCCTGCATCGGTAGTATTGATCCTGATGCTCCACCTGACACACTGGAGACAGGACATGCTGAAAGCAGCGTATTCTAGCAGCCCTGCACTCCTTGCATCAGAAGATCCCCCATCCTCTTGAGGAGGAAGCACTGCCGTGAAGTGAAGCGGAAGGAGAACAGCTTGCAATCCCACGAGTGGGAATAGTACTGCCAGCACACCAACGCTCACAGTGGTGAAACCACCCGTGAGTTGGTCGTGTGGGGGCCTACACGGGCACAATGGGGCTTTGATCTTAGCTGTTCCGGTAGCATTTCAACTTCTAGTTCAACAGCAGCAACGGATTCATTTGTCAGAGGATTGTTGTGATTTGGCCCAGATGTTGTATTCCAGCCGTTGATTGACCACACTAAAGTTGCAAGGTATACTTGAAAGGAGCAAGGTGCAGAAGCCATGTCGAGAAAAAATAGAATTACCGAAAACCTATAGTTGCGTTCGCGTTTTGTGCTCCATGATTGATTTTTAATAAATCGCCTGTCATTTATATTATCACGTAATCTCAAAAACCCAAAATATTAATGAAGAACTTAACTCATATTATGATGATAGGTTCATAATTATAAAAAATCATTACTTATTAACAAAAGGGTTCATTGACCAATGACAAACAATGAACCGAATCCCATAAGATGCTGCAAAAGGTCAATTTCAACTTTGCAAGCAATTAAACTGATTGTGCTTGATTTTACTCTTCATTTTGATGTTCTAATTTTTGAAAAAAAAACTTACATTAGGCCTAGCGCCTCCCCTTGAAAAAGTGGGGAATAGGGGGCCTGGCCTGGAGGTAACAGGGCTTTGTAGTCTCATTTCGACCACGACGATTATCTCTGAACGGCTGCTGCAGGCATTACCAATCAGATCAAAATAAGTCCCGCCACAGATAAATACGCGATTGAGCAGCATCTACTTACCTAATTGTATTATGATACAGAGGATTATGGCGACATCTCAACGGGCAACCACCTTTTTCGTATGGGCATATTCATCTTCACGATAATCTCTAAATTTTCAATTAAATACCCGACAAACAAAATCTCTCAAGTTTTTTAGGTAACTGATTAGTGATTACATGTAAAAAGGAATTAAACAGGAATTATAAACGAGAATTTATAAACAGCAATTAAGCAATTTTTGGTCAAATAACAAGTGCAATGTCCGATCTGAGAGTGATTAGAAAGTGTATGTGTCCTGTATCCTTAATAATTTACCTCCCCTTCGACGTACTGTTCCTTTCGACCAATGACTCAATGAACAAAGCTGCCAATTTCTTAGAGTAGTCCATCAGTAAAAGAATTTAAATCAAATCCCAGCTAAAATATCTTTAGTTATAACTCAGCGGAGTAACTCCCAGCCGGCATTTTCAAACCAAACCAAAAATAAACCAATAATAAACGTTTATATTTGGTTTAAATTTGGTTTCCGTCAAACGTTATGGATAATCGTTTTTGATACGTTTAATAAACGTTTCTGTAGAAACGTTTATTGAAATACCAAATATAAACGTTTCTGATACGTTTAATTTAGGTTCATCCAAAACGTTTCATGTGAAACCAATAATAAACGTTTAAAAACGTTTATTTTGGTTTACAAAAATACTACTTTTGAATTGGTATTGTGTTTCATGAAACCCCAAATAAACGTTTAAAATACGTTTATTTTTGGTTTGCAGTAAACGTTTTCTCAACCAAAAATAAACTTTTCGAAACGTTTATTGTTGGTATTCGCAAAACGTTTCCACAGAACCAAAAGTAAACTTTCCAAAAACGTTTATTTTTGGTCCACATAAACGTTTTCCTAAAACCGAAAATAAACGTTACAGAAACGTTTATTTTTGGTTTTGTCGAAACGTTTCTTGAAGACCAACAATAAACGTTTCGAAAAAGTTTGTTTTCGGTTGGAGAGAAACGTTTACTGCAAACCAAAAATAAAAGTATTTTAAACGTTTATTTGAGGTTTCCATGAAACTCAATTCCAATCCGAAAATTGATATTCCGTAAACCAAAAATAAACGTTTTTAAACGTTTATTTTGGTTTGATGTAAACGTTTTTTTCAAACCAAAAATAAACCTTTTGAAAACGAAGTTAACGAGGTTTCATGGAAACACAAGGAAACATTTTATTCTTGTAAGTATAATCCCTGGTCCTGGAGCCTCAGCAATATTTGCCTTGCAAGGCGAACACAGTGGATAATATCCCTGTTGTATAATTTTTGTTACAACCATGTGTATGTTGCATACACATTGTCGACGGAGGACTCACAGAGTCCATGTCGAGAATTAAAAAATAATTAAGTGATTAAATTATTAATTAGTTGGTTTATTTATCGTTTCGGGGAAACCAATCATAAACGTTTTTTTGAAAACGATTTATAAACCAAACATAAACCAAACCGCAAGACCAAATTTTGTATTTAATTACCGTTTCTGTATGACGTTTAAGAAACGTTCTTCAAGAAACGTTTATTAAACGTTAAATTTAAACCGTTTTTTTCGTTTTATCCGTTACGCAAAAGAACGTTTAATAAACGTTTATTAAACGTTACTTCGTTTCGTTATGGTTTGCTAAAAAACGTTTATTAAACGTATTTCAAACGTTTCTGTGCCGGCTGGGCTGTAAAACATAAATAGAGGTACGCAGAGATGAACAAGAAAGGATTTGCGAGTTCCTGATCTGTTTTCAGGAGCTCTAAGACAGGTTTCAAGACAGGTTTTAACACAAGTTCCATTCATATTTTGAAGTGGATGGCTATGCGGATTTTTCCATTTGCTTGGGGTTTTCCAGCTTGGATGGTGTGTCGAGTGACTTTTCCACTGGAATGCTAGATCCTTGCCGTAGGTTTGTTTGGTCTCCTTGTCAGCTGTTGTCAAGGAGGGCAGTTCGCATGGCTCAATCCGGAGCATTTCCCAGCACTCGACTTCCTGGGTGTTGGAGAAGTTCAGGGACTTAACCCCGTACCCCGGGTCACATACTATCCTCATGACACTGCCGTTCAGGAAAAAGGGTGCCTTGTCAGGGTTCTCAACCCTGCCATGGTCCACTGTCAGGTCCCGACATGTCCATTTTAGGTCACCACCTTTCCAAATTCGGAGTCTGGACAGCTGCTTCAAGTTTACTCGAAACTGGTTCAGGTATGGGATTGGGTGTTTCTTATGCTGTTTCGACTCTATCTTTGCCCAGTTTCGGAGAGAATAGAGGCACTCCGTATCAGTCGGTGAAATGAGGAAGGATTTTTCTGCCAGCCAAGTCACTTGAGATGGTTGTACCGGCCGCGGCATCTCTCGGGGTATAACGTTGGTGCTTGATCTAAGCAAAAGACAGGACCAACACGTTCCTGAAGGCACATATTGTAAAACCTGTGACTTTAAAACTGTTTGGACGAAGACCATATTTCTCTCGGGAAAGCTTACCCCTTCTATCCGTTGAAAGAACCACTTACTCGCCAATGAACAATTTTCCCAGCTGACCACTGGTTTACCGTAACAGTCAACATGAGTCAAACAAAGCGACCAAACGTCAGGGTGAGTTATGAACAAGTGGAAATCAGTTTGTACGGTTTTGATGCCAGATGGATCCTGCATCGGTGGTATTGGATCCTGGATCGGGGGGTGGATCAGCTGCTCCACATCACTGACACACTGGAGACAGGACATGCTGAAAGCAGCGTATTCTAGCAGCCCTGCACTCCTTGCTTCAGGAAGATCCCCCTCATCCTCCTTGAAGAGGAAGCACTGCCGTGAAGTGAAGTGGAAGGAGAACAGCTTGCAATCCCACGAGTGGGAACAGTACTGCCAGCACACCTCAACGCTCACAGTGGTGAAACTACTCCGTGAGTTGGTCGTGTGTGGGGGCTCTACACGGGCACAATGGGGCTTTGTTCTTAGCTGTTCCGGTAGCATTTCAAATTCTAGTTCAACAGCAGCAACGGATTCATTTGTCGGAGGATTGTTGCGATTTGGCCCAGATGTTGTATTCCAGCCGTTTGATTGACCACACTAAAGTTGCGAGGTATACTTGAAAGGAGCAAGGTGCAGAAGTCATGTCGAGAAAATTAGAATTACTGAAATTGAAAACCTTGCGTTTTGTGCGCCGTGATTGATTTTTTATAACTCGCCAATCATTTTTATTTATATTACGTAATCTCAAAACCCCAAAATTAATGGAGAACTCAACTCATATTGATGATTTGATTTGGTCAAAAATAAAACTATAATATTCATTACTGTATTGACAAAGGGGGTCATTGACCACACAGTGAACCGAACCTCATAAAAATAGTCACGAATAGTCATAATCTCAGATTTCTTATGTCACGTATTCTCACTTTTTAACCCTGCATGCCCCACTCACAAGTTACCATGAATTCTTACTTTTTAACCCTAGAATCTCACATTTCATTAGTTAAATTCTCTAACCCCGTTTTCCCCTCTCAGGAGCTTCGAATGGAGATCGCAGACAGTGACAGTGGTATAACGGAGGACGTTGATATGTACTACAACCCGGTTGCCATTAACTCCAGTAGGTACGAAGAGGACACGGTATCCACTAAGTCAGCTCTCGTGTGATAAACAAACTGTGGAACCCAGCTGTTGCTTTCATTGCCAATTGGTTCTAAAATCTTAAATTTGGCTTGGCATATCTGTCAGAAATTTCTGAGTCACGCAGTAGTATGTTCGGGCGTGGATAATGGATATACTGTCAAAACGGTATCATCTACTTACAAGTAATGGTCGTGTGGAAATTTTGGGATGCATTTTCAGAATTACCCACAACAGAAACAGAATTTTTATCACTTGATTTCGTTCATCAGCGTGTCAAATTTGACGTAATATCGCTCTGAGCAGAAAGGTTTAGATTCTAGAAATAATGAGAATTGAGATCAGCCACGAAAATTTAATAACAGTTATCAATTCAATTAAACTGTTAAACTGTCCCGACGATAAAGTTTTTTATGGTTGTGTTATAATTTTTGACAGTGCTGGCAATCGTTCTATCTAGTGCTTAAAATATCAGAGTTTTGATAACATACTAACATACTAACTAATTCGTAGCAGTACGATATAAGATGGTGATTTTTAGTTGATATTTATTATTTATGGATTTTCTTTGGTGGTTTCGTTACTGTTCTGCGCTTATTTAAAAGTTCAGATCTGTCAGACTTTCAAACGTGTGACGGTTTTACGTCACAAATTGAGAATTTTAAAAGATATATCCTATGATTTTTGGCATTGAATCAGAATGCATCATTATTAGCTTTTTCGGACATCTTTATCACGGAAAAATCTCTCACAGGCTTTTTTTTCACGGGCTTGTCCATAATTTCCAACTTCTTCCTGGTTAATGGTTAAATAATTGCATAATCATTGAATTTGTGATTGCATCTAGAATTTGAACTCACCGATAGCAATCAGTGTCAGAATTTCTCCCAAAAATATACGAAAATTCGAAAATTTAATTGGTTTTCTTGCTACTGAACTTCATAATCTTAATTTGCAGAATGGACGGGCATGATATCATTCACACGAAGGCCCTCGGCGTGATAATTAATAATTATGTCCGATAATGTTTATCTATCGGTGTGCGATAAATCCATGTTTACACTTAAACTTAAACGTTTTATATTTTTGATTTTTACTGTCCAATTTTAGTTATGTTTTGCTACAATTACAGATACTTAGGATTATTGAAATTAATATGATTTTGTACAAATATTTTAATTTTATTTATTGGTAAGATACCTGCTATTTCTTCTCTCCACCATATTTATAGTCGCAATTTTCACCAAACCGAATTCACCGCAACGGTCACTGTCCAGTGCGGCAGTGCTTTGCACTAAAAACACAGGAAAATGGTAATCAGCAACATCAAAACATAATATGAACTCGATTCTTGAAAAATAATGATTTGCCTCATTTTTGGTCCTTTTTGTAAGAAATATTGACAATTTTTGTGGCTTGACTTTGGTCAAGCCCAAATTTATTTAAAATCCAATATAATTTTCCAAACCATCGGAAAATCAAATGAGGGACCCTTTTGAGGCTTAAAAACGATAACCAAACATTTACTTCTCTTTAAACTCAACAATAAAGATTTAATTTTTGACACGAGACTCAAAACACCATTTATATATGTGGTATGACCAAGTGAAACGGCAAAAAGTCAAATTTCAAGGGTTACAAAGTCTATACGATGCTTTGGGTTGGCATGTATGTGGGCTCACACGACGAAACTGGAACATGAAACTAAATAATCTGGAATATATTATGCCTTCGTTCCTAGTATGTAGGTAGTTGCAGAAGTTCCCTGAGTGTTTTACTGTCTATTCTATTTCTACCCAACCCTTCAATCCTTTTCTTCTCTGCTACCATTTCACCCCACTTCTCAACCTGAAATATGATGCGAGTCAACGTTTCCAAATTCTACATCATCCTTATAGGACTCTACAGTCGTCACTCAACAGTTAACCCTAAAAGACTGGTGTGCTTAATATGGGATGGACGTGTAATTTGTGACCGATGCCGAGTTCTCAGTAGACCGTAAATCCTCGGTAAATGCCGATGCCGAGGACTTGGTCGATCATGATGTTGCATGGCATGTGTAGCTCTTAAGACTAACCTCGATTGGAACGTCAGGAGTAGGTTTTCCTCTTGTCTCGTGAGTGAAGAACGTGATTCCACTTGCCAATAGGAGTAGGGATGCAAATATGAACATCGTCACGTATCTGTATCATGCATGTTTAGCAAGGGTCATGCAAAAGGCGAGCTGATGCCATGAAAAGTCCAATGTTCGAACGTTACGCCCGTAACGTTCGTCGGTCGATCGAATGGAATTGGTCGATCGATCAACTCCATTTGAACGAATGATGTGTTTTAATGCTCCCTGTTGACTTGAAAAGGCAATATTTAGCTGTTTCCCTACTAGCTTAAAGATTTTCTATTAAAAACACATCAGTCGATCAAATGAATTTATATTTGATCGATCGACCAATTCCATTCGATCGACCGACGAACGTTACATGCACCTTAAGGAAAAGGAACACTTCAGTTTTAAGTGTATTTGTCTGTTTTCAAGGGATCCAACAAGTTCACAATAGATCCATGCTCCATGGAGCATGCATCTATCCATTGGATCCACCTGCAGATTGGGCATGAAGAACGAATCAAATTGAGACGAACGTTAGGTCACTTGAGAGGATAGATGAATATATTGTAAAGTATACTGAATACTCACTCATTAGCCTCAGTTAGAAAGAAGGTTGCCTCAGTTCCTATCACCGATCCTGGGAATGATAGATTGATTGAATATTACTAATTTACTAGTACTTTTTGCAATTCTGCATAAACTTTGGATTATGGGTTCAAATATCTGAGCTAATTATGTATCGAACATGCACAGTGCACAAAATATTTGATCTTCATATTGCAACTATTTTACGTTAACCAGTTCTATTATGAAATACATAGACGCACGCTTTTGGGTAAATTTTGGGATTCTCCTAGTTCCCGAAGGTGCAGCCCGAGGTATGTGTTAGGTTAAGACCCGCAGCCCGAAGGGTGAGATTCTAGGCCAATATGGGCCCGATCAGGCAATTAGTGTCCATATGATACTATGGAAACCGACGAAAAGGCTCTATAATGATTATACCTATCCTAGCAGAGAACTGGCAGGCACTGAATATCCGGCCCCTGTGAGTTGTGGGTGCCTGCTCGAAAGCGAAGAGATACAGACAGCAGTAGATGGATGAAACACACGTGTAACCCGTGATGGCTATCAGCTCCTCCATGGATATGCCGGAGAGGACCGGCCACGGGAACGATTTCAAGATAAACGTTCCACCCCCTGCGAAATCATATGAAAGGGATTTATTAGAGGGAATAAGAGTGGCAATAATAGGGGATAAGTAGGAAAGTATTATAGTGGGCATAGCTGCAGATTTGGTCAAAGAGCGAGGATTGAAAATGGAGTTGCTTGAGAAGTTATAGGTTTGGGGTAGGAATTAAAAGTGTAACTGATTTGGAGAAACACGACTTCGTTTCTCGTTAGATAATTACATGGAATTTACCTACGACACCAAAAATCAGTATGGATATCCTTCTCCCCAAGAACATCAGAGGAGGAACAGTTATCAGTGCAGCAATCATTCCCCCTAGCGCTGAAAATAATTAGAATATTAAACATGACCAAATCCTGCTCATTCTAAGGTGCTTCATTCTCGATTAGACAAAGTTAAAATCATCTTGATAACCTTACCTCGGTAAATTTTATCGTCATAAAAACGAAGATCATTCTTGGGTTCATCCTCAAGCTGAGGTTATAGTCCTGACCTGTGTAGAGAGTGCTCAGGAAAACATCACTGCTTAGCGTACTGTAACTTGCTGTGAACCCGTAGTAAGAAAAACCTGCCACAAACCACATGACACACAGTACCAGCATTTGTAGCGCAAACTTTCTGAAGGAACAACAGTTCAAGTATAACTTTTGTAATGTAATTATCAAACCCTATTTTTTGAAAGAAAGAAAGCAGCGAAGATATTTTGTAGTTTGAATGTGTTTCCTGTGTTCCGAAATGTCAGCATAACCAATTTGTGATTCCGTTCTCGTTGCCTAGTTGAGCCTTGAATCTCACCAAGCATGAATTCGTCAAACACGCTTCTAGTTAGATACTATGTTATTGCAATTATTAGTAAATAGGTACTCAAAATTGTGATGACTCACGGATGCAGCCTCAAGATATTGAACCCAGTGATTTCAGCAAGTCTTTGTTCGTGAAACTTCAGAGAATAATTGAGAAGTTCAAAGTCGAATCTGTAACCACTGATGTCAAATAGAATCTCCATGCTCTTCTTAGCATCTTCTGTTCGTCCTTGAGATAATTGAGAAAATCAAAATTTCGATTTCCTAGTAGGTACTCCTGTAGTGCAAAAATTTGTGATAAATCAGGGCACTCATAGGAATGCTAGATATTCTAAGGTATTGAGTAGATGAGTAGATGTGGCCATCAGCAACTAAAAAATGTCATGTAGAACTAGATGGCGCAAAAAACTTACTGAGTGATACGAGCTGGAATCTGGGGCTATCTGGTCCCAGGAGAAGAGGCAGGACCCCCAGCATCAGGAGGCACCCAGTCACTGTGAGTAGAAGGGCCCATCTGGAGAAATCAGGGCATGGAAAGAAAATGTGCCAAAAATTGGAAAATATAGAATTGGAAATTTTGCTATTATCTCGACAAAGGCGACGATTATTCGTACTGTTCATATGATAGCGATCGTAAAGGCTTATTTATAGAATGGTGATATCGAGAGGCCAATGATAACAATGTCATACGTTTGGACGAGCTCGAAAGCCACAGCACTGATGAAGTTGCCGACATCCCAGTTTATCATGTAAAGAGTGGAGACTGCAATCCTGAACTTGGAAGGGGTGATCTCCATTACGTACACATACACCGATGTGTAGTACACCATCATGCCGAATCCTGCCGACCAAAGCCGGGTTAGATGCCAATATTCGGCTTTATTGTGAGTTCAGAAATATATTGAAGTATTGAGTGAAGCCAAAAATTAGCAATAAAATGGTTAATTAAATCATGGTCGATATAAATTATTATCGATTTAGAATAGCTGAGTTTTCTTACCATGAATGAATCTGAACATGCTCAGGAAATGAGCATGTGGTGCGAAACCAGAGATAAAAGTAGAAGGAATGGTTATGAGCAGTCCGATCAGTGCTGAAGATCTTCTTCCGAGAAAATCGTTCAGAAACCTGCAATATTTTCACTGACTATTAAAACAAACATCTTACTGTGCTAAATCTATGTTAGAGACAGGACTGGGAGTACCTGCATGGCCCATGAGGTGGAATCTCGACATGTCAAAAGCCGGTCTCCCCTAGTTAACTCTTACCCCGAAGCGAGAGCCCCCACGACCGTTCCTCCCAGGAAGCTGTTGGTCACCATGTTGTGGAATTTAGCGTTCTCGCAAATCAAGCCCCACTGCGTCGTGTAGTGCTTGGTCGGTTCGAAGTTCCAGAAGAAGTGGAGACCTTGCTTTAAGTTGTTATTGCATATGGTCGTTCTGTTGAAATAGCTTTGACGGCCTGCATGAAGCGTGTGACATATATTAAAATGAATATTCAAATATTTTACAGTCTGAGAATATCGAAATATATAGTCTGAGAATTATTTGCAGACAGCAATCGCCAATGATTCCACGGCAGCATCTAACGATCTGATCATTGTCATCACGGAATCTCTAGTGAACATCACTTAAATACTAATAGGTTAACCTCGTGTGGTAGAATACAAAATTGATGGATTTTAAATAGCTCTTGGGCACTGAAAATCAAATTTTCATACCGAGTACTGAATGTATTTCCTGGCATGGTACATATCCTCTCAAATCTATGGTTGAATAGATTAATTTAAATTTACCTTCAGTGAGTTTTGAGCAGTTGTTGCTGAAATCACCATTGCATATCCAATCAGTAAAGGGGATGTGGCTGGCTAGAGTGTTGAAGGATGTCTGTACTCCCCCTAGCTGAGCCAAGGAATGAGAGGGATATAATCAATAGTAGCACCACAAATCAATTAATTAATTAATTGATCAATTTGACTGGCTGATAAGAAATATAAATGTAGATCTTAATTGATCAAAATTTGTTAAGTCAAAAACTAAATGTGTGAGTCTCGTTAGCGCCTTAAAACCTGTCAAATTAAAGCTTGATATTTACTCACACAGGAGACGAAGACTATTCCAACGATGAAAACAACTCCTTTCACACTGGGACGCTGGATCACCATTTCCATCAACTCCTCAGGCTCGATTGGAAGACTCTTCTTCGACGTGACTTTCTTTATTATTTTCCTCGGACGATCCTCAGCAGAGGACGGATTATCAGCCATGTTGGTTTATTATCCCGAGGATATTGCAGCTGGCAGATAGCTGATTTCTTCTGCAAACTCACAAAAGCAACGGAAAGGTTTACAATACAAATAGGAGAATCAACAGTGGTTTATAATTTTACACGAAATAGCACGTGATATCGATATTCTTCTATTCTTAAAGTGGGATAATTGATAGAGGCTATATTTGATGAAGGCACAATAGTTGGATGAGTATCGTGCTCTACTTTGAGCCTTTGCTTTCATTGTTGCCGAGACAATAAGTTTTGACAATAGGTAGTCAGCTTTGGACTGATTTAACCAAAACTTGACTTATATTCGCTGCAACATGCCCAAGCAGTCCAATTGATCCATGTCATTATGATGCACCTGAAAGCATTACAATGCACTTGGATCTAGGAATACTTTCAGACGTTGCCATTAATTGGTACATAGTGCCTCGCGAAAAATGCCTGCAGAGGCATTCATTATTGATTATGACCAAAGATAATTAACGGTTTTAACTTTTAATTCTATCATTCTAATTTATTAACGTCGAAAATGCAGGTTTCGTGAATGGGTCTGATCAGAGCAAATCGGACTCCTAGAGATTTCTTCTAATACATGCATTCGATGCAATTTGTCGACATTAGCGATTGAATGCCGTCATGCCGACATAAATGCATCTGATGCAATTTGTCAGCAATAAATGTCAATATCAGAAATCTGTAGGTATGACAGATGCTGTCTCATAATAATTAAAATCTCCTGAGAAGTTTTGGAAAATAATAAGTAAATCCAGTGAGTAAGAAATCACCCGTTACTTTTTCAAATCATCAGTTAGTTCCATCCATCCCTGTGAGAACACACTCCAGGTCATACCGTTGTCAATTAAAATCAAATTATAGTAATCGGAAAAACTTAAAGCTATTTTCCATGACACATTTAAAGGCTGCCATGTGATATTTGGTTGGAATGACTGACCGTCTCCGTCGATAATCCTAACATTCCGTCTAATTTAATGCATTAGCTCCTCTCACTCAAAGCAGGATATAATTCGTTTAATATAAAATTCCCCGCAGACCCGCTGACATGACTCCTCGTCCGGCCTGGCTCGCCAATTAGCACGGAATTAGGAAATCGGAACATACACACGTCCTATAATTGGTGAAAACCCTCGACAGTTGCTGAAGCTGATGAGGACTTCAGTCATGGCTCTGTGATATATAATGTTCTCTCCTTGACGTTTGACTTTGGTTTCGCAAGACTCTTTCTCCCTCTACTCGTCCTATATTATCCAAGCGGTGAGTAGCTGGTGAAAAATTAATTAAATTTTAAGTAAGGTGAAAATGGAAGTGATCTGTAGGAGCTGGTGGGTGAGTAGGTGGTGACAAGCGACCAAGCGACCTGGCTTGCCGGTATAACACGTGCTAAGACATGCGCACATCGCACCAGACACTTCCCACCCAGGGAGTCATTCTCTTCCCGGATTACACAGACACCCATCAAGAAAACATCACATGATATAGTATATGATGGGTGGTATACATGACTATTGTGCGAGCGGAGGGCTTGAAAATATTTTAATAATGGCTAATTTGGCTTAAAATTGCTGTTGAAATTATGGTCATTAAAAATGTTAGCGAAGAGATGGAGTCAGGATGAGATGCTATACGAAGCTAGAACCCTGCAATATAAGAGCACTGTAATTAGGAGGGATTAGGGAGTTGAAATTATCAACTAGACGTGTGATATACGCCACTCAAATATAGAAAGATCTATCTGCAGATATACGTTCTAAATAAGTAAATAAAGGGCGGGCCCTGGCACGGGCCAAATATTCGGTGTTATGAGTTCGCTGTGTCAACACGTAATTTCACAGCTCCTATAGGCTTGTAAACCTTAAGTATCTGTACTCAGCTCCTGTTATTGTGTCGTGACAAATCCAAAGTATGCAGGGCGTAACAATACCCTAATTGCATGCCCACACTGTTGTCATCAGTCAGTTTACAGATGGTCCTGTGAAAATGGTGACACCTCCAGCTGTCACACATACTTGAAAATATATAACAGACGTCTTGGAATAATGGAATATGGCTGTTATTTGGAGATTTCTTGTATTTGAGGCGGAAATTATATGGATAATTTTTCAATCAAAATAAAAACAGCATCCAAGTTTTAGACGTAACTCTAAACTTATAGTTTTATGACTTTTGATCTCTCATCTTCTAACATGGTATCAATCAATTTTTATTAGATTTTTAAAATTCTTGTAACATTTTACTCATGTGGATTATTATGTCAATGAAAGACTAATTGATAAATTCATTTTTTCTCAAAAATGACGAAAAAATTGAAAAAGGTTACATTTGCGCAGTTGCCATTTTTGTCGCAAATTCGCATTTCTGAATTCTAAAGAACCTGATTTTCGGATGCGACCATTACACTGAATTACACGGCACCCCAGTTAACCAGTTCATTTAATCCACGTATTAAATCCCCCGTAATACCACAAATAAGCTGACTGCATCAGGCTATCGCCTGCAATTAACATATTCCTGATCTCAATCCGATTAATTATGTATGGCACAGTACTCGTGATTTAACTCTGCTACCAATATATAATATATATAAATTCGAATTTGCATATACTGATTCCGCACCAATAACAATTGCAGGTGCTCACGTGACACGTGCCCCTCGTTTGTGAGGGGTGATTAGTCCCCCGGGAGAGAGAATGGAGGGGCAGGACTCCCCTCCACAGTGGGGCACCCTGGGTAGCGCTCGAGACACCCTGGAGACCCCGAGACTGTCCGACCACCGCATCTGCTCAACGAGAAGAGGGTAGAAGAGAGGGGCAGCCGGATGATTCCCTCGATTATTCTATAGGTATATATATATATTGAGAGAGGTGTTATATATTGACACGTCTTTTGTCCATTATCAGCTCAATATATTTATATATAAATGGCTTACTACAAGCTTGCTAGGTACCCCGGACCATCACAGCTGAACATGCCCAGTAGGTACCTATACTGCGAAGTATCAATATACTGAGCCGTATATTTGTGATCCTCCTATAATACGTGGGATCAGGTATATATTCTATCCATTGTTGTAAGCTCTGCTTCAATTTAAATATTTCATTGATCTCTGTCTCCTGATAGCGTACAATGGAAATATTGTAATTAATGGCGATACCAGAGCCGCCCCCTCGACATGGTGCTACGATGTCCTGATATAAATCTCTGAATAAACATACCCTGATCATATATCATTCGCTATAACGTCGTCTGATTTATAAGTTATCCGCGAGAGGATCATCCCGTCCGATTTACGTAAGCTCTCAATTGTTTTCAGTAATTATTATATTCGATTTCCATTATATTATTTGAGATCGTATAATTCTGGGCTGTGGTGTGGCGTATCCTTATTTAGCTCATTTAGTGGCGCACTGGATTATTGGGCATTGGAATGAACAGGAGGGCCCATCATTGGGGGTCTGGGGGTCGGATAAAGTCAATCATGTGTAGGCTACTTGTTCATTATATCAATATGATGATGTCAATTTCGCAAAATCAAGCAACTAAACTGCAGGCAAAGAAATTAGGGAAAATTTTAGCGGACCTTTAATTGATGAGCGGACATTAATTCTTTAATTAGACAATTAGGCTATTAATAGGAGATTAGAGGGAACGGACATTTCATCTCACGACACTTCATCTCACAAGGGTCTGGATTAGGGTTCGGATATGTGTAAGAGTTAGTGTTCCGGGTAAGTTAGGACAGGGAGATAAAGTGTCCTGAGCCAGCCTGAGATGAAATGTCGTACACCCGACAATAAGGGTCTCCGCAGCACCCATGCTAGAGTGATATGTCTGACCAAATGCTCAAATGATGTCCGATAAGGTATATAGTTTGAATGAATCTATTGAATCGATGGGATCTATCTTATTAAAATCGTTGCACGATGGACGATCACACATCGGCAATGATTATGAAAATATAGTGATATGACATTTACTTTCATTGGATCTTTGGATCAATTACAATTATAAATTGGTTGGTAAACATCATATGGATCTTAAATGAACGTCCATTGAAATAATGAAATCGATGTGCTAGTTGATCACAATTAGTTCCCATCAGAAATTAACGAGTTATCGGAAACTTCCATACTACAATTTAAACTTACGTTAAGATCCTTCATATTCTTTGAAGTTGATCCTTGTACTCTTGTACAGTTTGCTTTGCTTGAAATCCTTCCAAGTTAATTTTTTCCTCCTTCTTTGAAATTGATATCGAACGAAAATGAATATCAATACTTCAACATGCGAATTACACACGATGCAGTGTATTTTAATTGTCGTTATAATATCGGCTTAATTACTTAATTACATTACTGGAGAAATTTCCAAGGAATCATGGTTACCAACTCAATTACGGAACAATTCGCAGCAAGTGGTTTTCAGCCGGAGTTTCAACACCTACTCAGAAAACGCGTGTCGCCACTACGTCACACATATCCCTACATTACACTCGGTCACATGTCAGTCCGTCACGTGACCTGAATTGTCACGTGCGCTGACTTACAGTGGTGCGCGCGCGTGACGCCCAGATATGAGTGTGGCTGAGAGAGAGTTTGTTTGAATCATTCGTTCACACTCGCGCTTTCGTTTCCTCGTCCCTGTCAGTGCGTTTCATCTCAACTGTGAAACTGATCAAGATTTTCTTAGAATTATCCCTTTATTATTTGTTTGGTAACAATCTTAATTCCCCTTTTCTGATTTCATTAATATTTCTTGCCGTATATCATGATGATGACTCCATTGGATTGGTATTTTGCCCTCTTTTTCGCTCTTCGCTCGCAAAGTTTCCACTTTGAGTATATGCAAATCTAATTTGTGGCAATATTTCCTCTCTTTGTCGGTACTTGTGTCAAATGCAGATCTGCGTCTTTTAATGGAATTACTAGGTTGGTCTTCCGTAGGATCAGCTTGTTATTAAGTAGGCATATAAAGTAATCTCCGGCTTGATCAAAAATCCGATTTGCGACATGGGGTCATCAAATTTGACAAACAATACGGCTAGCAATTATCTCAACAGTTAAGGATACAAGACAGAAATGATTTATTTATTAGGCAACGCCAATGGTGCATACGATTATCACATAACATATAAGTTTGTAACCTTGACAGCTTTACATGACGATCAGTCGTTGGCATCCCAGTACTTTTTGCAATATTCACCAAGTATCAATAAGTAATAACTGATTTGTTTCGTCGCTGTCAATTTTGTTCGCAGCCATTCGTTTTGAACTGTATCCGACGTTTTATGGCCCCTGGAGCCTTAGATGATGTTTGCGGATTGGTTACTTACTTTTAGACAATTTGCTACCTTTTAAAACGTTAATAATTTCTTTTTCATGAAGTTCGAGTTTCCAATTTTTGATTTCTCTGGACTTAATTCTTTCTTTTTGATCTTTTGCTATGCTGAATAGTTAGACTTTAGTTTAAAATTCTGAGATGCGATTATCGACCTTAGGAGCTGAAGTGTGTAGAGTAGTGACTACTGACGTTCATATTTAAGTTTAGGTATAAGTATCTAGGTCTGGCCCGTCTGTCATAAACTTTAGATCGTACATTCTTCGGAATAAGAGCGGAAATCTTGGTAGGTTCCCATTTAATGTTTTAAGGTTCATAAACCTTCCAATTATCATGATTTGATGTATGTGACATGTGCTCATATTTTGGGTTGGGCATTCAGTATTATAGGTGAGCTTGTGGTTCCTAATTTCTGATATTTTCAACGCCATCCGAACTCTGAAATTCTTCAGGACCGGCCAGGACGTCTAATTATCCATGCTTCCATGACATGTATGTCTTGTGAAACTGAAAGTATCGATAATTTGTTTATTTGATTTTTTGTTAACTTAAAATGTTTGGAAGCTGGAACTTCCGCTTTTAATTGAGACTTCTGTTTTACTTAATTAGATTTTATCTGCTTACTGTAATAGTGGGATTGGCTTGGCTAGGTCAACTAATTAAATAGTTTGGTAGGTAGCTATGTTCCATTCTAATAGATCAATTCATTAAACGCAATTTGCATTTTGCGATTAAACTGATTTCAACCACTTCATAACGTTGTACTCAACAGAATGATAAATAATAATGAACATTATTCATCATTACTAATGAACTGATGGCTTAATGGGCAATGGTGCTACCTTTTCTTTTCGTAACATGATGATCGATTAATTATCAACATTAACTCTTATAATGTTTACTGATCTATAGACCAAATTTTAGTCTAATCTTTTTTTGATGTGCTGATAAGGATTATTATCAGACGACTCTGCAAGAGCTGCAGAGATGCTGCTTATCTACACTTTGCTGCAGAAATTGAGCCTGCAAAATGTGATTTATCTAAACACTTTGTTGTTAACTCGTTTTGCAGCATTCTATATCCATCAAAATCCTGAGTTATAGGTGAGTTTTAATGATACTTAAATCCATATTTGATCCAACCTATATCAATTTCCTAAGTAAATATTGACAACCTATTGAAACAATTGTTGTATTTGAACAGTTGGACATGTTCCATAGATCCTAAACTGAAGATTTGAATAACCATGCGTTCTATTTTGAGCTTGCACGCTGCGAATCCTTGCAGTCTGGAATTGAACTTACTATAGCGTATACGATGTGTAAAGCATCAGTTTGATCGGCTCATAAAGTAAATTCCAAGTAGCTTGATTTGGGTAGAGGGACCTGATTGGACGGACCAGTACCTGTTATGAATATTAGTATTAACAACCCTCCCCTCAATATGCTACCAGGAGGTTAGCTCGTACGGATTGCCATTATTAATTTTATTTTATGTTAATTATTCTTGTTACAATCCGTGAGGTGGATAATGTGCGCTACTATATTATGCTAGGATGGGTGTCTGCGCTCCTTTACCAAATATTGTAACCCCTCGCAAAGTTATTAACTTGTAACACGTATGTATCTCTATTCTCTGTCAATGATCTGTAATCTGGTGAGCTGCTATAACTGCTTTCCATCACACAGAGACCTCTACAGGACGAATGCAGGTACATTCATCATGGGCTGCATTAACTTTAGAGAGAGACATGTGACAAATTTTTTCCTGCCAAATTTGCGTATGTTCGTTCGTTATTTGGAAATGGACATTTTAATTTGCGTTCATGTTGGTATACGTCCTATTTTCGCTCGTTACTCAGTAACTCTACAAC
The DNA here is from genome assembly GCA_011033025.1 of Beroe forskalii. Lineage (NCBI taxonomy): Eukaryota > Metazoa > Ctenophora > Nuda > Beroida > Beroidae > Beroe > Beroe forskalii. Next base: position 26,144 of record WFMF01000287.1, on the reverse strand, counting down.
TTGTAATTATTTGATGTAGAACATGGTTTTAAATGCTGATGTCTTAGCGGAATGAATCTTGGCAGTATTCAAAACTTCTAATCGCCAGCCTGCACCTAAATGGACACTAATTATTTTTCCATGTGATAGAGAATTAACCGAAATCATGACACCCGGCATGAACTATCTCTATTCTCTTTATCCGAGACTAAGATAATTATTACTCACTATATGAGCATATGACTCGCGTTTTGATGGTGCATGATTACACATACACTCACTGAGTTTACGATCAAGTCCACTGATCGCAGCATAGTTGACTGTCAGAACTAAAGGTGAAAGACAGTCAAGCAAACTGCCAATATATATTATGCGAGCGTGGTGGTATGGCTGGCTGTTCCGTTTTCAGAGGACCACGTGATTCGTACAAAGTTAACACGTGGCAAAAAACGCGTATCATGAAAGAACACGTTTATAGTATGTGCTTGCGGAAGTGCCAACCAGGATTTAGTTTTTAATAAACGCCCATTATTACTGCCGAGCGCTGGCTCCTGATGATCACTTTGATAACACCGGAAACATAACGTATGATATGTTTCTGAACAATTTAAGATATATAGCAGTATTTAAGGTATATAGACAGTATAGCTTTTATTGCGTTAAACTGCTTTTTGGTAAATAAGTATTTCACTTTCAGTTAGTGCAAATGCCAAGCCCACTATTTTACGTTGTAGAATCTTACCAAGTTCCCACGCTAGTGTTTTGACTATATGGTTTGACTATGATATGGTTTGACTATGATATGGTTCTTTCTTTACTCTCTAAACTCCATTGCACGTTACCACTTCACCCTCACTACCAGACACCAGTATCAGACCCTCCATATCACAGTCTGGACTTAGTACTACCCCTAGCTTTGTTTTATCGAGGAGTCAGAGTGGTATATTGGGATGGTTGCTGTTATCTTTCCACCATTTAACTATTGATAGCCATCTTCTGCTGATATGTAGAACCTTACTAATTGTTGCGCGGGACAACTAAAACACGTTATGGGATCTAAATATTTGATGAGATTATTAATCTACTCTTTTACGTTGAACAAAGTATATGATTTACATAAATTGTTCGTATTTGACAAGGTCTTTGAAGTGATTCTCATCATTAAATGATAGAGGCCCCTACCATTTGCTTGTAGGAATTAGTTACTTTGCCTTCAGAAAATCACCGAACTTTGCCCCTGCTACTTTCATCTGGCTACAGATTGACATAAGTCCTTTGCGATTGGCTCTCACATGTGATGTAATTCTCTCTCGGACGCTGATTGGCCGATACTTTGGGTAATGGTTCTTGATTGGCTGGGATGAAGGGCTAACTGTTTACGTTTGCTAATATCCCACCTTTTGTCGCGTGTGATTTTGTTTTTCTAATGCACAAAATTTCTCATGGCTATTTAGACGATGGCTCAAGGTACTGTAAAAATGGTAAATTTCCCTCAAAGGACCTCAATATAAAATATAATGGCATTGAATAATAAATCAGTCTGCCATTTGTCGTCTGTAATAGTTTTTAAATGAACAGACCATCATCAGGAGAGGGAATCCAAGTCAAATTCCACTTTGCGTGTCCGGATTATATCATGCTCTTTAATTTCTTTCATATCCCATCTGGCAAATTGTTTATTGCTGCTCAAATAGCCTTCCTCTACGTTTATCCAGACGTTTTCTCCTGGATTTCTTACCGTAACTGCGCACCGTTGACTGTAATTAGGCATTTTTCACGAAGGTCCGGGACCTGCCATTGGCTCGATGAGGAGGTGTCCTTGTCGCTGATTGGTCGCTGCTGTCTGCATTAGCCTGGACTGGTAGCGTTACGCCATGAACTCAAAGTGAAATCAATGGCTATAATCAGTTAATACATTACCGGTCAATAATCTGGTCCATCTTTTGAAGCATGCAGGTAATTTGTTCTTCACGAGCTGTCTGGACGTTCTGTTTTAAGATCTTGAAAAATGTTTTGTCTTGCTTTCCGATCCTAGGCTTTCTTTATGATCCTACAGATATAGAGCACCGTCTATTCGTTATTGAGGCTTTAAAAAACCTTTGAAACATAAACTTTTTCACTAGTAATTGATTTTAGAGCGCGAACTGGGGTGCGAATCTCAATTTTCATTCGCTAATGGACGGACTCATGAGATCTAAGTAAGTGTGATATACGGAGTATTGCTTTACTAAAACTTGAGTATTTTCCGTCTAATATGTTGAAGTACTAAGAGGTGGGATGTAAATATAGATGGAGGGTCCTGTAGTGCGACATTCCAATGCGAAATGCCGCAATCGAGGGTTGAAAGAGAGAAAGAGGAAGGGAACGAATTTGGAGATGTCCATAAGATGTACGTTAATGGACATTGGTCACGAAATATTCCTGGAAAAATGTCATTGCTTTCCATAACTTTGAAAAGTTCAATTTTTTCCTTTTTGATTGATCATGTACCCTCTTATGATTTTGAAATGTACAGTAGTTTGCACTTGCAAGATTAATATAATGAACTGTGTCAAAATGTTTTTCGCCACACTGTGCAATGACTGGAAACTGTCTGCTGCCCCTAGACAGCTCGACACCTTTAATTTAACACGCACCCAACTTCCAAGGCACTTCTTGGTTTATTGTTACCAGGCTTCTCAGATCTGAGACTCCAGTTTTTCTTCTCCTCGTCGCCTGACTCCCCACCTCATCTCCCAATATAAACCCCCACGTGCGAAAAATAGGAGATTCATCAGTATAAACTTTCTACCTAATCTTTTTTCCTCTTCTGTTTCTTTCCATCTAATCCGTGATTCTGCTTTCCCCTTGCTTGAGCTATATTCTCATCTTTTCACCCACATCTCTTCTCATGTCACTTTTCTTTCCCTTCCTGGTTTCCTGACTTCTACCAACTTGGTAGATCTACCAACTAAATCCATGTTACTTCATGAGTCTAAAATCTGAAGTAAACATCAAATAAATACCCAGAGTAAGGCCCATGTATTGTATCGCTGTAGCGAGGTTATAGGCCCTGGATTACAGGTGAATTGTCTACTTTTGAAGGGTTCTCTGCCTCTCTCCGGCTTGATCAAATGCTGACCAAGTCACGTGATAGAGAGTGTCTGATCACGTGACCTCAGACACACTGCAGCGGGGTCATTAGTTCACCCCACCGTGTACTGGCAAGGAGCAACAATTCACGACTGGTGTATATAAATATACTTATTATATAATCCGAAATAATCGTGTCAATACTTTGGAAATTTAATCTGCTCCGCCGTCAGCTACCTAATGTGTTGTCATTGACTCTGATACTGGCCGGCTTACAGTTGGATACACTTCTCAAATTGGGAGAGAGTGGAGAGCGTTAGTGCTCAGCAGTCAGCCCAGCTCGTGTCTCATATCTGGTTGCTGTAGATTTGATTTGTTGACGAAAATTTTGAAATCATCATTTCCAGATATCAATGTTGATATTTTATCAGCTGTTTAATTTTAGGGATTGCAGTAGTGATGCTGTTTTTTGTTTTATTTTTCTTTTATTTCTCTGATGTCTTACATATATTTTTTTATTTTTTTACTATTTTATTATTATTAATTTTTCTATTTTTTCTATTTAATTTTTCTTGATTTTAAATCTCACAACAAAGCCTGGCTCCTATTTTGTTTCTGGATGCTCTCACAGCAGCTTACAGTGGATTGAATTTGTTGATGACCATTTGCAAATTAATAAAATTGTCTGAAGTGTGTGGTTTTGACTCATCGAAGTAGCACTTAACTTTGCCTAATGGAAATTGCCGCATTGCACGTTCATTCAATGGAACTGCCTCACATTTGACCTGTCCTGTTTTACCAAATGGACCAATCAGATTGCAGTAAAACATGTTGCATTGTCAAATACTGCCCTCTGATTGGTGCAAATTTGGTTGACTGGGTCCAGTATATCAGTTTTAGTATCGCTGTTTTGTGGCTTTAGTTTGTAGCTTCAGAAACTGGTTTACTTCCCACCAAGTAGTTTTGACTCTTTTTTGCCATTTTCTGCTAATTTTTTACCATTTTTTGCCAGCACTGCCACAGCACTTGTCGTGTTGTAGCACCGTAACTTTGCAACGCTGTAACGAACTCCTCTCCTACCACCCCTGCCATTGTAATATAGCGTTGTAGCTATATCTGCAAGTGTTTTATATATTATTTTCATATATTCGGCGTATAAATATATATATAATACTCTCGTTGCCAGCAGTAGTGCAGTACACTGTATCCGGCACGCCAGAAATTGGGGGGTAGCGGTTAAACTGATTGCTTTTTTGACATGCTCCCGTGCACAAGGGTTTTGTGTGTGTTTTCCTACATATTATATAATATATAACATATGCAGCAGTAGTAGTACTAGTAGTAGTAGTTGTAGAGCTCCTATACTGGAACACCGCTATAAATGTGTGTCCGCCGTAGCGGGTTGTTCTGTATCTATATAGCTATATGGAAATATATATATAATACGTGAATGTGGCTGTTCCGGTTGATGTAGCGGCTGGTGGTTCATGTATGTCTAGAGTCTAGACTTCGTTACATAACGTGTCCAGTGGTTTTCTGTTCTCTGCAGAACCTCACGCAATATGATTTTCAGATGATGTACATACGTTGGCTTAGTTACGCCACGACGTTTTGGTGTGTTTGGGCATTTATTTTGTTGCTTGGATTGTGATTCTGCTTGTTCTGAGCTAGTCAATCTTTTTTTGCAAAATGTGTGTGGTTTTTAGTTTATTTTGGTTTATTTTGGTGCAATTTGATGATAGATATGCTGTAAGTTTCCGTTTTAATGTTTAATATTTGGTTTATTTAAAAACGTGGAATATTGCCCAATTATCTGACATTTTCCATGATTTTGAAATCCAAGTAGTTTCAGATAATCATATTTTCATATGCCACATAGTATTTCTGCAACGTTTGATATTATCATCCATCATCCATCATTATCGGATTGGGTCTAGTAGGAGTCCTGATTTCACCCGGGCTACGGAATTGTATCTCAGATCATATATACTAGCAAAACCTGCAACCTCCGGTCGCTGCGGCAAGAAGAACCCCTCTTGAATTAAAAACGGGATCTTACGGCCATATCACTTCAGACAAAAAATTTTTGGGGTTTAATCACCACTAACTCATTAAGGGCTGAGTCCTGCTAGTAAAATAGTCATAACATACTGAGGATTTGCTCATGAGTGCTTTACAATCCATATAACATATTGTTTGTTAATCAGTGTCAATGGTCTAATTTTCCGTCTCGTCTTCTAATACGGCGTGTGTCAGACCGGACAGACACCAGACAAACATAGATGATACACACGAAGAATTATATATAATAAGATGAACACCCGGCTTTTTGACTTCTTGATTCGAAACCGTTTATAAATCTACCCCTGATGCGATGATTAATACGTTAATAAACCATATTTACAACGTTACGATGATGGGGAAATAAAATTTTAAACGTCCTGCACGCACATTAGCTCAGTTTATTGATTATCCGACGTGGGTTATCATATAACGTCTTTATATAAGCAGGAGTACCGCCTGGAGAGTAATTGGCGCCAATTTACTTGATTAATTTCCTACGAAACTTCAACATTTTTGGGCAGGTTTGTTAATTTTTGTGCAGTTTATCTTAATTTGCTCTGCTCGTTGACTGCTTGGGTGTGCATATATCGATTGACGCATTGCTAAGTGCGACCAATGAAAATGAATATTTTGTTAGAGGGGGCTGAGAGTGAAATAATTTGCAAAATTATTGACTATCTCGTATATGCAAGAACATATTAGCCTCGCAAAACACGCCTAATAAGGTTATGTTCCCGGAAATTACTTGATTGACGTCGTTTCCATGCTATTAAGATTTAGTTTTTTCATTATACATTAAACTTTGGTAATCATTTAGATCCACGATAATTATACTTGTTGTTTTCAAATAATTCCCTGGTCCCCCCTCGCTCTCTCTCTCTATCGCTAATGCCCCTCAATTTAAACTGCAGAGACCCCCGTGATCATCAAGATAACGTAGGTATATAATATTTTCGCACTACAGACATTAGCTGTAAGATGAGGCCCTGCCTTTGACGGCGCAGGAGCTCCCTGAGATGGGTTGCTGCAGCAGCTCGCGGTTAAACTGCCCTAACCAGCTAAGCCGTAATATAAATTAGTGACGCAATTTGCAGAATTCTTTAAAAGGCGCTTCTTGCGGGGGTTTGATGACGATACTACCTTCCTTTCGTCAAAAATCGTTTAAGATTATTTAATGAGATATACGATGTGCGTAGGGGAGGGAGGCAGAATTTTGTTGACGACATTGACGGACCGCTGAAAAATCACCTTTTTTAGACCTACAGACACTCGGGGGGATTGGCATATCTTTAACGCGTTCACTAAGTGGCTTAGTCGCAAGACACGTAAGTTTAAAAGTGATAAATTGATCACTCCCTCGTCCTCACCCAATATATTTGTTGTAGCTGGACTAGCTCAATAGTTCTGTTAATGGAGAGCTGTGTTATGAGTCGAAATCCCGACGGTGCTCCTTTCCTCGGCGGTCTGACCGGGCCCCCTCCCGGGGGGGCAGCCCCCTCCGACCAGCTGTCCAACATCTTCGATCAGAAGACCCTCTCTTCTCTCATGTTCCCCTCTTCTCCCACCCTCAACATGAACGATGTCATATCGTCCATCCTCCAGTATAAGGTCAGTTCAAGTCTCCAGGGTTCCATCATGGAAATATTTTGTCGATTTGATTGATCGTTTGGATTTTTCATCTGTATTCAGTTTTGCATTTGTATATTGTTTATGTGCGTTTGTCCGTTGTTTAGACAATTTCGATGAGAATAATGCTGATAGCCTAAATAGGTAAATTCCACAGGCTGAGCTGTGCAGTGGAACTATGAAAACTGAGCCCTGTCCCCACTCTTCTCTCCCCCAAACAAGAAGCAGAAGTTGTCCTCCTCTTCCACCCAAGCTGTCTCCCACCCTCCTCCTCCTCTCATCCCCTGACACCCTCCCTGACCCCCTCATCCTCCTCTGACCTGTTCAACACCTCCGGTTTGGTACCAGGCAGTCTGCTAGCCCCCTCCTCCTCCTCCACTCCTCTGGTGGTTGGGAAGCAGTAGGAGCGTCACGCAGACAGTCCCCTCTGGAGTCCTTTCCTCTTCTGCTAGTTCCCTCAAGGAACGACCTACGCCTGTTAGGCCCCCTACCTACGCAGACACAGCCAGTGTCCTGTCTGCTAGTGCTTCCACTAGCTTGCCGGGCAGCTCTGGTCTCCTGTCTGTCTCTCCTGGCAACTTGGTGTCTTCGTATCCGAGCCATCTGCTGTCTGCATCAGGTGCTGGCACTGGTTTGCTGTCTGCATCAGGTGCTAGCACTGGCTTGCTGTCTGGATCCACCACTGCCACAAGTCTGCTGCCAACTGACACCAGCAGTGTTCTGTCTGGCAGTGCAACAACCACCCTGCTGCCAACTAGTGGCAGCTCTGGGCTGCTCTCTGCTTCTCCTGGCAAACTGGTGTCCTCGTATCCTAGCAACGTGACGTCTGCCTCTGGCGCCAGTGCCGGTCTGCTGTCTGGAACGATCACTGCCACGAGTCTGTTGCCCGGAGGCAGTGCCACAGACATTCTGTCTAACAACCCCCTGCTAGCAGTGAACTCCAGTTTCCTGCCCTCTACTAGCAACCCTCTGCTACACAACGCTACCAGTGAAATACTCTCCGGGGGGATATCGACTGCTGGAATCATGAATTCCAACCACTTCCTCAATAGCAAGGTAATAAACCCTAGCTCACTAATTCATCTTAATTCTGAGCATAATCGATAATAGATTTAATACTTCCTCCAAAAATTCGCCTGAATATTGTCTTTCACGCTTATTTCTAGGCCAATAAATAAGGAATAAGTCTTTCAGAACATCATCAATAGATTTGATATTTCCTCAAAAATTTCGCCTGAATATTGTCTTTTGAGCTTATTTCTAGGCCAATTAATAAGGAATTAGTCTTTCAGAACATCGATGATTAAATTCAAATTAAAAGGGGGTATATTCGGGGCAATAATTATTAAAACAGGGTCCATTTCTTATTTTCTGACTCCCCTCAGATTAAAGGTGACATTAGTAAGAGAGGTACTGTGGGTGATGTAAAGCTACCGACTGCTCCTTCATCAACTACACCAACGAACAGTGGTGTCAAGATCTTCCAGACGAAGCAAGGATATACTCTCCTTATCTGTAACGGCTACAGGTCAGCTTAATGTCAAATTATTTCTTTTTCTTCTTTAAAATCATTTTTATTCCTCTGATGTCCATGTGATTTTTACAGACATTGATGCCCTTCAAATTCTATAATCAATAAAATCATTGATTCACTGATCCATAAAAAGGCCATACTTTTCGTCGAATTTTCTATAAATATATTTTTGAATTTTCAAAATTTATGAAAATTAACGATTTTCCTATAATATAACCTATCAAAATTGAATCTCGAGGATTATATTAGAATTCATTATATCGTGCGGAGTTTTTATTGGGATCAAATAATAAATGGAGTAGAAATGCTGCGGCTAATGATTTCTCACCGATGATCAGCTGGTGTAGCCCGGGCAGCTACTTGCGCATCAACAGCATGGCTCATTAATGGTCTACTTTGATAATATATTCCACCACTTGATAAATATATAAGTATTTGGCATTAAGTTTTGTGGCCACTGCAAGGAACACCGTACACACACAATATGTATCTATAGGCGATGCGCTCTCGCTTCACTCGGTCTTCACCTTTTAATTGGCATTTGCGGTAGCGTAATCCAATCAACGCTGGTCATTGGCCGGTGCTAAAGGAAGGCTTACAAAGTGATCAAGTTGGACAGTGCCCCCTGGGTAACCCTGTTAACGTCTACCTCTCGAACTGAGACGCAGTCAAAAATGTAACGCTCCTCCTCCTCCTCTCTTGCCCTTCTCCCATGAGGTTACTCTCCCTGTCAGTAGGGGGAGTATATTATTAGCCATGGTGACACGAGCCCGGCTAATCCCGCTAACTCTATACCTCTCCATGGCCTCCTTCCACGCTCCCAAACACTCGTTTATGTGTTGTCGGCTCCTCTACACACCAACAACTGTCGTGCCACGGTTTAATGTCATTTTCACAATTGCCGCTGCTCAGTAGTCGGCCAACTTGGGGTACCGTTAATGAAATTTAGGTGGTCACGTGACCAATCCAAACTAACGGTCCAATCTTTACTGGTCTAGAAAAGTTATAGATTTCTAGCCTGTTATATTGGACCAACAGAGTACGTTCTTAGTCTCCTATAATGCAATATGGACAAAATATCATGAGTCTCAGCAAAACATCTGATATATCGAATATACATTGAATTTGGAAAGTCACCAATCAGCAACCAATCCATTGCCAATTTAAGGAATGTGGCAATCCTCGTAATGATTATTTTACTCACAAACTCCCACGCATAATTCGTAAAACATGTCCATGAAATTATACATATATACAAAATTATGTCATGTTTTAAACACGGTTGTCTATTTTGGCACTAATTTTCTTTACATCTCCCGTCATGAAATGACAGACACTTGGTAACCGACTCCCTTCAATGGTCAATACCAACTTCTAGCCGTTATGGCCCGATTCTTTGATCATACTCCAGGTGTAATTGTGTGTTCATCATATGACTCCCTATGTCTGAGATAAGGAATCATTGAAAATTGCTGCAAATTTCACATGATCTCCGGATGGCTCGTTAAAACAAACAGCTGCTGATTAGGTTTTTTTCTCGGAAAATTATCGTTTCCTTTTTTTAAACGAAATATTGTATAAATTGTCTCACAAGTTATGTCTTTGATCTTTTAGAGTTATAAATGAGCATCTACTATTTTTTACAACTCTTACTACATTTCTACCTCAATTTTTCCTATATTTTCCCTCGCCTCAAGGATCAATGTCCCTCCCTCCACTGCGACATTCTTCGACCTTTTTCGCTTATAAAGTTATCCTGTAGGTACTGAATGGAAGGAAATTTGAGTATCTGCATTCCCCTAGTGCTTTAGTGCCTCGAGTCCCCCACCCTCACTCCTCTTTCAGTATCCACTCTCTCCCTCATCCCTCTCCCAGGCATTCTAAGACCAGAAGCAACACCACCTCCCACCCCTCATCCTCACAACCCCTCCCACCCCTCATCCTCACAACCCCTCCCACCCCTCACCCTCGCACCCCTCCCACCCCTCCCACCCCTCCCACCCCTCACCCTCGCACCCCTCCCACCCCTCACCTCACACCCCTCCCACCCCCACCCTCACAACCCTCACACCCCCCCACCCCTCACCCTCACACCCCTCACCCCACCCCTCACCTCACCCCTCCCACCCCTCACCCTCACCCCTCTCCCCCCCCTCATCCCACCCCTCCCACCCACCCCTCACCCCCTCCCCCCCCCCTCCCCCCTCCCACCCTCACCCCTCACCTCCACCCCTCACCCTCTCCAGGTATTCTAAGATCAGCACGAGTAGTAACGGTAAGAAGGTCATACCCCCTCCCACCCTAACCCCTCACCCTCCCACCCCTCAACCTCACCCCTCCCACCCCCATCCTCACACCCCTCCCACCCCTCACCCCCACCCTCCACCCCCCCAGGTATTCTAAGATCAGCACGAGTAGTAACACCCCCTCCCACCCCTCATCCCCTCATACCCCTCCCACCTACTGGAGATGTACCCTCGAGCCCCCTCCCACCCCAATCCCCACCCCCTCCCACACATCCTCCCACCCCTCGCGGTGGGGTGGTTTACGAAACACCCGACCATCCCCCATGGCCCCTCAGTTTCTCCCAGTTGCCATAGCAACCGACTTGCCAAGGAGGCTAGACAAATCATGAGGTATAACCTGGTCCGTGGAATATGTACTGGAGATGTACCCTCCGGAGCTGCAAGGGCAAGGTGCACACGGATGTTTTATCAACATTTTATATTAGCATGTTTATTATTGTTATTAAATAAAAGCCTTCGTAAGGAATATGGGGCCGGACGTTTTATCAACATTTTATATTAGCATGTTTATTATTGTTATTAAATAAAAGCCTTCCTTAATTGAGGAATTTTCGATTTTATATACTACGGTTCTGAATGATAAGTACAATTTTTGACAACACGCGGAGTCAAATATGTAGATAAAGCATATTCTGTCTGATTACAAGCCTTCTTTGTTAATTACAGATGCGTTTAATTCATGTGAGAAAATTTCGGTTCACCAGTAACTTCTAGAAACGTGAGACATTGTGAATTTTATCAGTCTTATTTGGGGAGCTCTTGTAGGGGTTCGTGACCCACTTGAAGATTCGACCCGTATAATATTTAAACACCTAAACTTCCCCAGGTTCGATCCAATGAAAGCTCTCAAAGATGAAATTCCATATTCAGCCCTGGAATCAACTCCAACGTTTTGTAAAATTAAGGGTAAGTAAATATATATTATATTAAAGTTTCAATCTCCTTTAATAACTCGTTTCCGATATTTTCAGACACCCACGACTTGTTGCCACACACACACACGCACACCATTTAATAGATAGCTTCAAAGGCTTCACGCTGAAATGCAGCAGCACCACCAAAACTCTGAAAGATAAGATTCAAAGTCCAGTGAGGGTGATAAGACAGTCTGCACACATCAAATATTCAGTCGTTTCAAATTGACCCACTCTAATGGGTCATGTCACACGGTACCACAGAGTTATTATTTTACATTATCTTCATTAGCGCTAAATCGCATTAGAATGATATTATATATGTGTTTGGGTTGTACAAATTTATATATATTGACGTGCCTACTTAGAAAATAGGGCACGCAGTGGTTCTATGGTTTCTGTATGGAAACATGTGAACCATCTCTTCACCTCCTCTCTTTCCAGACAGACTGAACGAGCAGTAACCCCCTTCTCCTTCAGACAGACTGAATATTGAGAAATTGGACCATCTCACCCCGTTTTCTCCTCAGACAGAAAGTGAACCATCCCCTCACCCTTTCTCTTTTCCTAAGAGCCATATCTTCTCTCCTCGCCCCTTCTCTCCTCACCCCCAACCCTCCTCACCATATTCCTCTTCTCACTCCTTCCTATCCTCACCCCTACCTCTCCTCACCCCCATCTCTCTTCACCCGCATCTCCTCACCCCCTACCTCTCCTCACCCCCTACCTCTCCTCACCCGAATCCTCTCCTCACCCCCAACTCTCCTAACCCCCTTCTCTCCTCACCCCCAACTCTCCTCACCCTCTTCCTCTTCCTCTCCTAACCCCCTTCTCTCCTCACCCCTTCCTCTCCTCACCCTTCCTCTCCTCACCCCCCCTTCCTATCCGCTCCCCCTTCTCTCCTCACGCCTTCCTCTCCTCACCCTTTCTTTCTCCAGACAGACTGAATATCAAGAAGGCCAGCCTGAGTCCGGAGCACCATCCAGGGGGTGCAGCAACAGCTGCAGGAGGAGCAGGGGGCACTGGGGGCACCACCTCCCCACTCAGACCCCCAACCTTCCCTGCCATGCCCGCATCCCCCCTCCCTCATCTCAACCTCGAACACAGCAAGGAAGGGGGAACCATCTCAGGTAGTTATAAGGGGTACCTTAAGGGAGTACCATCTCAGGTATAGTACTATAGTTGTAAGGGGTTTCTAAGGGGAGTACCATCTCAGGTATAGTACTATAGTTGTAAGGGGTTTCTAAGGGGGGGGGGGCGCTATCTCAGGTATGGTTGTGAGGGGTATCTTAGACTCTTAGAGGAGCACCATCTCAAGTATAATTATCAGGGGGAGTAGATTTTTTATTTTTCATAAAGATCAAATCTCATATTCACAAGGCCTCTGATTAGGGCCTAGTAATAAGGGCCTTTGGTTAGACAAAATAAATTATAAAATCACAAACTGTGGAGTCTATAGTATAAACGTAGACACACCACGCCCCATGATGTCTTAGGTCTAGAAAATTTTGCGTTTTAAAAAATTACGCAATTGTCTCTCCGTCCTGCGATATCGAAACAAAGTTTTAAAAGGTCTTTGAAATCCATATAGATTGGTGAGGCATTGACGTCACGATATAAGATCGTTGTAACGAATTCAACCTCACAATTGACAAACTAAAGGCTTATACAGTATATTTTATTACCAACCCTTGGCAACAAGCCATTTAATTTAACAACCAATTCAATCTAACAACCTCCTTATCCTATTCCAACTAACCACCTCTCTACCCCAGTAAGAACGACCACATCAGACCTGCTGACTGAACTGAACGCCCTGAGACTGACCCACCATCTGTGTGATGTGGCCCTCAGTGTCAACGGTACCCTCATCTACGCTCACAGAGTTGTCCTGGCTGCTGCAAGGTGGGTCTTTTCTACTTTATAGACCATTTCATGTGTTTGTTCCTGATTTGTTTGTCTGTTTGATTGTTTGTTTGTTTGTCTGAGTGTGTTTTTTGTTTGTTTGTTTGTTCGTTTTTTTTTGTGTTTTTTGTTTGTTTGTTCGTTAGTTTTTTGTTTGTGTCCGTTCATTTTGGTTATTTTGGACACCAATTTTGTCTCGAAACAGCAGGGGGTTTCAATTCCTTCTCATTGTGTTCCGGATTCCAACTTCCTGATACTTGAACAGTAAACCAATCTGGAACCGAAATCATTTTAAAGGTACGAAACAGATGTACTTCCTGCGCGTATGAAACTGGTTAACTTCAATTGCCGCCGTTACTAGATTTGATTGAGTTGACTTCAACAGGTGCACTACTTTATATCGTCGAGCTACTTCATAATTTGATCTGTACTAAACCACATAAAGCACTGAACAATCAAGCCATCAGTCTAGGGAATCTAGAGCAAGGTACTGACGTACTGGAAATAGTTTTTCGACTTTGAACCATATAATCAGAACATCTATTACCGTTTAGTTGTTTCTGTAGTTCTATATGGATAGCTACCGTCTGAATATCTCTTTAAAACTTCAGTTAGAAGTAAAAATCATTCTACGGTTGGTGAGCCATCGCTCATCTTCATGATTTGCCCATAATTTCTTTGATCCACGGATCGAAAGAAGACGCCAAAGGCCAAAGCTCTGAAATGTTAAATTTGACTGAAGACGATTAGCTATTTGAAAGCTTCTGATTTTAAAACTTCTCGTATCATTTGAACGTTTTCAACTTACTCCCTAAGTCAAGTTTTAGATTAATGTCTGTAAGGCTGGGTTTCGACAGCTGCCACTTATAGCGGTCTGCATAGTAGTTGGGCTTGACAAATGCTGACGGGTAAAAGTCAAATGTCATGTTTTCTGCCTGATTATGCTCCAAATATTTTGGAGATGAACGTATTCCCATTTCCAAGTATGATTATTTTTAGGATTGTATGGGGGTCGGCAGTTTGATGCGGCGGCAATTTTTCCCTAATTCCTATTCTGATATTATGACAAATGTCAAACCGTGTCTAGCCCTGGCCTGTCAAATGTCTTATAAAATTTAAAGGCATACGGTCTGACTATGATTTAATGGTAACAATCCTGCAAAATTCTAACCCAGATTTTCCTTCTGATTTGACGGAAGCAGGAACAATATAACGTCCAATCTAGAGTTTCCGTAACAAACAATGATTCTTCCTCAACTGGAAGCTCTGAATACTTTTTCAGGTATAGTCTATATGCAAATATAACCTCTACCCTGATTCTAACCTTGGCGTTTATTTCAGCCAGTATTTCCGGATGCTGTTCCTGTCCAACACGAAGTTGCTCAGCTACATCGAGCTGAGAGGGGTCGATGCTGAGTCGGTGGAGCTGCTGGTGAACTTCGCTTACACCGGCTCTCTCAACATCAACTTTGTTAGGTGGGTGCCTTGATATATTATATAACAAATTGATATCTTTGAGAGTTGTGCAAGTAAGGCCCTAGCGGCGAACCGTGCGTGGGCGTTTTCCGGAGAATATTATAATTTGCTATTTTTATCATACCTTTACAGTCTTCAAAATCACCTTTCACCTGTACTTTTTGCCCCTTATTAGCGCCTTTCTACCCCTTTTCTCAATAATTCCAACCCTCCTCCCCCAGAGTAACGGAGATGTTGACGGCTGCTAACCTGCTCAACTTCTCCCCCGTGGTTGACAAGTGCTGCGACTACCTCAGGACCAAGATAACCCCTCAGAACTGCATCAGCATGAGGGAGCTGGTAGCCATACAGGGCCTCACCAAACTCCAGAATATCCTTGATAAGTAAGTAGAATAATATCTCCTCTCTTTGAGAGACTTGTACGTAACGTCCGAGCGTTGCGCGGCTCGCATGTAACTCCAGACTATCCTTGATAAGAAAGTATATTTACCTTCATACCACAGTTATACAGAAGTGCTGCAATATGGTCACCCCAAGGCAGTAATGTTATTTCTGCTAGTAAACCTTAGTAGATTCATGATGTAGGTACCAGCTGGTACAACTACTTGATTTATTATTACTGTCTTCTTAAATCGATTATATCATCGCATTGAAATTTTGTTTAAAATATTTAAATCGTGAACGGTTGAAAATCTTCTCTAGTAAAGCAAAGATATCATTTGGTGATGTAATTCATGGCGATTACCTCTTAGCCTCGAGTAGTTAAACTTGTTCCATGAGGAATAAGTTTGATGAAATAAAGATATGTACAGAGTGCCTCTCAAAGGGGTTTTTGTATGTCACCTAAACAATTTGCCGCATTTTTCACCCCAAATTTTCAAATTTAATCACTAATTATCGCAAACAATGGAGTGAACTTTGCCCTCGACTGTCTTGGATCTATAATTATCCGTTGCCGGAAATTGTTTCTAAACTTGAACAGGAACGTCGGTGATGAAGTAACAATTCCTTCCTGAATATTTTTGAAACCATCAATTTGATTCACTATGATAGTTTTCTGAGCATAATTATGCAACACACATCATTATCCGGCCTGGATTCGAAAAAAAGCATCAATAAAAATTAGTTTTGTGATTGGAAATTTGAACCATTATAAAATAGCCAAAAATGCGCCGGTTATGAAATTATAAAAGTTTTTGTTGGCTCCCAAGTCAGGGTTGCCATGGGAACTGATATTTTGAAAAGTTAAATTCAACTAAGTGCAGGAAGGTCGTTGTATGTGCGTTAATTCGTCATAGGAATATTTTATATTGGAATGACTAATGAGCGTGCCCCGGAGTTTTCTTCAATATAAAATATACTTACATTAGTCTTCTTTTTTAAATGGTTTGAACCTCAATTTTTCTCTTAATGCTCTATTCCAGCCTCAATTTTATAGTTTTAAGGAGCTTCGTCCGGCTGTAAATTATTCGTATAATTCTTCGTTTCTTGAGGCAACTACGGGATATACGTGCTACAATTCCATCGTTAAAATGAGTCATTGGTAAAGTTGGGTAGCAGATCTGTAACATCCCATGTTCATTAAGTGCCGTAACATTCCAAGGAGTTATGGCTTTCATCAAAAATGGCCGTTTATCACTGCACAGATGCGTATTGGGATTTCCATATCACTAATAGCATGACAATACTTAAACTCAGATTACTTGAATAGCACTATTGTTCAGCGGATTGAATGGGACGTTTTATTTTTAGATCCTCCTCCTCCTCCCTTCTCCATTATCTCTTCTTCTCCAATGGAAATACTTGTCTTTAGTCCCAAATCATGAGCACCAGATTGATGTATCCGGAACATGGTGTGAAACACAGATCTCTCAAAATAACCAATAATCTGGATTATTTACGCTGTGGTCAGGCCGTTGCTTGCCTACAAGCTGTGACCTCGAATATATGAAAAGTTACCTCTCTGTGTCAAAGAATTCCGTTTATTATATCATGTAACCACGTGAGTCAAAGACACTCAAGTTGACACCAATATTGCACGATCCTGGCATGTGTTTACTTACATATTTTAAGACGTGTTGTTGGGTTTTCAATCTTTTAAAATTCAAAAATTTTCCCATGGTTCCCCGCGTTAGGAGGAACACCAAATATTTGGGGAATTTATGCTCATAATATATTTAACACCGTCTAATTATGCAAATTTGCCCCCCGAGAAAGCTACCAGGATTTGCTATAAAATATACTATGTATCATGTATGACTTATATTTATAACATATGATTACCTTGGGGTTTTGTTATTTTTTGACCACCAAAGCATGACGTGTCAAAGTGAGCTGTCATATATTGTGCCGCGTGTTGTCTCTCCGAGAATAGCTCTGCTAAGTATTATATGGCGCTACAAGGGGAGGAAACATGTGGAGCATTTGATCACCCGACTCCCCACGTTTGACAGTAACCACAACAAATATATATTGTCACGCTTCTGCTCTTTTGAGAAGAAGTGCATATTTGGACGTTGTACTTGCCAAAAAATATCATAATCCCAAAGACTCGTGCGTGGATTCGTATTGCGTAAATTCTTATTATAAATAGATTTAACTGTGGCAAATTCATCCGTGCATGTTCTATTAATAAACCATCATGGCAGTACTAGAGCATGAGATTTTGAAGTTTTTCCGTCGATGTTCCGACACACACACAGACACACCTACAGACACATGTGTTTCAAGTGATAATAAAGTACTGCCTGGGCTTATTAGAAACTCATCATGATACCAGGGTCCAAGCTGCTGCTGCTCCAGACATAAGAAACATTGTATCCTTTCACTCCGGAGATTCGAGTAATTTGGTAATAAAACCACCCCCTAAATATATTATATATGCTGCTCTAGTCCAGTCTACCCAGGGAGGCTTCCTCCACCTTTGTATTGCAATCTAAAGAAAGTATGAAGTTTGCGATAATGAATTGCCCATTTCTGTGGTGGATGATAAGTTCTTGAAAGGGCCCCTACCCCCCGGTCACCTAATGACATTACCCGAATTCTGCCAGAGAATTGACCGAATTCCGTCTCCCACCAATTCACACCTCGGAGAGTGACCAATGGGAAGGGAGATGTGAGGTCACGTGATGACCATGGTCTCCCTGGAACGCTCATTGTTTATCAGATATTCAATATATATTGACCAGACTGTAAGAATATAAAACGTTGAAGTGTCTCTCAGACCTAGTCATGGAAATTTAAACATGTTCTGATATATTAATAACATTGATTCTCTTAATTAATACCAATTCACAGCTGTGCGGAAAGCTTGACCGAGCATCACACTACTAGGGATCTGTTGTAAAACTCGGTTTTCTGGAACCAACCACCTCCTAAACCATTAAACTCATCAAAAGGTTATCAAATATTTGCCAAGCTGCTGCCGTTTATCGCATATTATAATCAAAACTTGAATCCTGAAATTACATGATTTATTTGACGCGGGACATCTTAAGATCATGGCGGAAATCTAGCAATCGTGGGTTCTAAATTTGGTTTCCAATTTACCTACAGTTTCGGCGTTTTTCTGACTACCCAATATTCTCTGAAGTCTGCTTAGTCAAATTAGTGGCCAGGTGATCATTAAAAGACCAGCAGCTCAGTCATTAAAACCCCGGCAACTCAAGATTCAAGAATGGTTATGGGTATTTTCCCGTTCGAGTCCTTCCAAGTCATATATTTACCAAACATAATATTACTGAGCTGAGCAAAATAATACGTTAATTTCCGACACTATTTTATCACATTAGTGTTGCTGTCTATTGTAATAATGGGCAATTGCCATTGTGAAGCAATGTGGTGGCTGAAGTTGGAAGTCTTGGACTGGATCGAACTTTGGTAGTTACGGTGGGGGTGTCGAAGGTTCAGATCATCCTAAAAATGGCTTATCTCGGTGTATGCTTGACCGTACCTACCATAGTCCAAAGCGCAATGTGAACATTGGTTGTTCATTCCAAAAGAGACACTTAAATTATAAATTTCGTTTACGTTTGTGCCCGGTAATTTTGCTAATTTGAGGAAGGTTTTTGAACTTAAAATTCCGACCTTTTCAACACTAATAACCTGTCAGATTTTGCTAATTATTGCATTCTTTACGGCGTGTCACACTTTTCCCTCTCCCTTTGTACGCTCACTAAAGTCGGGATATTATGTCTGTTTCGGCTTCTCCCCTCTGCCACTTTATCTACTCTGCCACGGAAAACCGGTCACCGGTTCTACTGTTCCAAGTGATAATTAGGATAATCCAGCCTCATTGATTGCATCGCACAGTTTGGACTTTTATTTGAAGTGGGCATTATTATTCTATCCGGTTCGGAACATGAAATTAAATATTCCATTCCTTTCAGAAATGGCAAACATCTACGTACTATCCAAATCTCTCAAGCTGTATGACGAAATGAAAGCATAGATTCTCACATTATGATTATCGGATAGATTAATTGCAATGAATTTCAAAAAGTCGTTGCACTTACCTCGTACTTTGCCAATGAACGGGTGAGGTAATCATGCAATATGGAAATTTTGATAATATTGAAAGAATTAGAGTATTTAACTTTTTGACAACCATGCTATAATTTAAGCAAGATGCCTCCAATAACTGATTCAGAGAAAGTCCAATGTCCATTGTCCATCCGAATATTATCCAGAATCATTCCTATTAAGGTTCTGAACTCGGAAATGTTTTTGATCCCGTTGTGCAATAAACTTCCCCGCGATCATCCATAAAGGTAATATTTTTCGAGTGGACATAATATTATTATGCTGAGCTTGATAATGTTTGGAGAAACCCCCTGCAAAAAATATTAAATCTCCCAACCACTCCTACCTCGTAGATCCTCTTAATAACTACTACTTAACCCACATATAGTGTGTTTAAAATCTGCTGCAGTTTGAGATTGGTACGAGACCATGCTATACCATGTTTGACAGTCAATGAATACGTTGACTGCCGAGCAATACCGGGCCGCAGGCAGGCAATATTAACCATGAGTTTAGTAACAGCTTCGTGCACTATTTCTCAATTTCCGGGGAATAGAGTGCGGTATTGAGGGTTACATAATGGGAACAAGGTGCAATTCATACGGAGCTATTACGTTTGGTGAGAATGTGCGTGTTTTACAAATCGGAGATCAATTTGAGATCAATTTTATCCTGAACCGGAGTCAATTAGTCAATCATAAGATATTGTCGGTTAGATTTGAATATTTTCAAATCAAAAAAAGACTGACCAGTCACTGTCACCACACCCCTCTCTTATCCCTTGACTCCATTAAACGTCTTTCCTCTCTGCTTATTCCAACCTTCAATAAATGGACTCCCCTACCAGATACAACAGATAAAACTGGCTACTTCCAGGGATCAAGATATCCATCAGATAGTAACCCCTCCCTTCTCCAGGTATATCTGCGTGAACTGGAGTCAGATAATCGAGCATGACGAAGTCTACGACGCCCGGCCTGACACCCTCCTCTTCTTCCTGGGCCACGATGACCTCCTGGTCCAGGACGAGACTGAGGTGTACCAAGTCATCATCCGGTGGGTCAGACGCAGCCCGCTCTACCGACAGGTGAGTTCAAACACAAGGATTTGTTTTTTGCTCTTTATTCAAGCACAAGGTTTTTTACTATGACTTCAAACCCAAGAATTTGGTTTTGTCCAGATTCCAGAATTCAATCACAAGGATTCAAACACAAGGATTTGTTTATTTTACACATACTTCAAACACAAGGATTTGTTTTTTGCCCGGACTTCAAATACAAGGATATGGGTTTTTGCTCGGAAACATACAAAAGGATTTATTTTTTGCTCAGACTTCAAACAAAAAGATTTTTTTGTTGGACTTCAAACACGAGGATTTGTTCATTGCTCGGACGCAAATCACCAAAAATTGTAAAAAATTTGGCTGCTACAGTGTAGGGTTTGCATTATCGGTTCAAAATTTTTTATCGCCGATAACCGATAATTTTTCATAATTATCGCCGATACCGATAATTATCGCCGATAAAATGTTAGTCTACTTTTGGCTGTAGTCATTGACACAATTTTCGATGAATTGATCAGCAAGTGTAGTGAGGTGTACGTCTAAACTACTAACTTACGTGTCAGCATTGTATTATTTACTCTGACGCCATTTACTTTTTATTTGAAAGGTTTAAGAGTGCATGATGAAGTAATGAAGTGTTGTCAGGGCAAAATGGTGTCAGTGTAAAGTGGTGTCGAGTTAATAATAATGCGTTGTCAGGGTATTAAAGTGGTGTCAAAGTAAAGTGGTGTCAGGGTTAAATTGTGTATTGGTTAGGAGATGCCAGGGTTTAGTGAAGTGACGAACTATTGAGATACGATCAATGTTCTACAGCCTGTCGAGCTACGATTACGAAGCCGATCTATCGTTCTATCAGATCTATGTTCTGCGATCTAGTAATTAGGGTCGGTCTCCCTTAGCTTTTTACTATTATATTAGAGCAATAAAGAGCCTGACGCCTGAAAAGTTCAACCAAGGAATTCGTCGATTTTAACCCGAAATTAATCAAAATGCGCTTCTAATTCCAGGGCATTAGGCATAAGTCGAAATGAAAACTTTAGTCACTGGGGTGAAGTCAGGTAAAAATGGTGTCAGTGTGACGTGGTGTCGAGGTAATGCGTTGTAATGGAATTGAATGGTCCCTGCAATGTAAAGTGGTGTCTTGGTAAAATCGTGACAGGGTTAGGTGTCAGGGTGAAATGGTATCAGGCTAAATTGGTTTCAGGTTAAATTAGTGTCAGGGTAAACTGGTGTCATGATGAAGTGGTGTCAGACTCAAATAGTGACGAAGTATCAGGGCACAATAGTGCCAGGGTTACGTTGTATCAGGGTGAAATGGTGGCAGGGTTAGACTGGTGTCAAGTTAAAGTTCTGTCAGGGTAAATTGGAGCCTGAGTCATATCCTGGTTTCGGGGTGAAGAGGTTTTGGGGTTAAGTGGTGTCAGTGTAAATAGCTTGTGGTGTCAGAGTAAGTGTAACTGTGAAGTGGTCCCAGTGTTAAGTTGTGTCAGAACAGAATGGTGTCATGGCAAAGTAGTGTCAGGTTAAGAATTAATGCCAGCAGCAAGAGAAAACTCGTGTCTAGAAAAACTGCCTGACATGGTGAAGTGATGGCAGAGTAAACTGTTGTCATGATCAGCTAGGTTAGGATATAGTGGTGTCCGGGCAAATGGCTGCCAGGAAAAATGTACTACAGTGAAACGTGCCATCAGGGCTTAGTGGTTTCGGGGTGAAGACTGAAGTGTCATAAGGATTGACTGATATCAGGGTTAAATGCTACCATGATAAAGCGGTTACCTGGCAAGGTGGTGTCAAGTTTTGCGGTTTTGTGGTGTCAGGGTAAAGTGGTGTAAGGGCGAGATATTGATGTCAGGGAAAGCTGTCGTCAGGACCGGGTGGTTTCTGGGTAAAGTGGTGTCAGATTTGAATGGTGTCAGGGTTGAGTGGTGCCATAGTAAATTGGTGTCAGGGAAAAGTGAAGTGGAAATGCGATGTGAGGGTTTTAACTTAAAACCCTCACATCGCATTTCCACTTCACTTTTAAGTGCTTCAAAAGTGGCGTCGGGTCATGCCTATTCTTCAAAAGATAATAAATTCTACCCATTAAATTATCGGTATTATCGGTCAGATTTTATCGCCGATAACCGATAATAATTTTTCACGTTTTATCGGCGATAATTTATCGCCGATAATATCGGTTGCAAACCCTAATACAGTGTTGCATTTCCTTATCCTTACCAGTGCATTATTAAAACTTCGTTTAATCCCTTATTAGCTCATTAACACCCCGGGGATATATCCCGACTCCGCAGTTGTTATATCCCGACACCGCAGTTTAACCTCTCCTCCCCCTGCAGTTCTACGTGGTGGACATGGTGCGGAAGGTGCGGTTGGTGCAGCTGAATGCCAAGTTCCTCCTGGATAACGTGGAGTCCGAGGAACTGATTCGTCAGCACCGGGACTGCGAGGCGCTCCTCCACCAGGCCAAGAACCACTTCCTCCTCCCCGAGCGAGATCACGGACTGGAGGAGTACCACTTCCGGAAGAGGTGAGCAGGGTGGTCCGTTAATAATAATACTGACATATGCTGGAGGTTAATTGCTTAGATATTTTAGTAGGGACAGCGGACATTGGACAGGATTATACCCGCAATATACCGCAATGCTTGGGAAAAGTTTGGGATGGCTTGAGAGGTTATATGTGAATGTGATTAATTTATTCTATAAGAAATTGTGGCTTAAAGTTTCTTAGAACTGGAAATTTAATAGTTGAGGTTATCTGTGAATGTGCTAATATGGACAGAAATATTCCGCAATGTTTGGGAAAAGCTGGCCGAGGAGCAATGGTTATATAGTTGTTGTAGCAACATCTGATTAGGGAGTTTTGCTATAATCGCTACTCTCACAGTGTAGCTGCTATTGCTTGTATCCATGAGAAATGAGAATCAACTCAGACTCTACACAGATTTTACTTAGGTTTAACTCAGACTCTACACAGAATATTGGGAATATTGTACCTACTTAGGTTTTACACACACACAGATTGTACTCTGATTATGTACTCAAAACCCTGGGGGTCTTCCATGAAACAATCGTCTAAGAGTACTCGTAGCGCTTACGAATAAGGTACCAATTTTACGAATACTCTCCAATAGAGTGTACATGAAACATTCGACCGTGTTAGGACGATCCGAAAATATCACGCGCACTGTCCACGAACACTGATTCACGAATTCTCTCGGATTTACGAATACTCTCTCAAATGGTCACGTGTAATGAACACCAGCCAATAGGGTTTGAGTATTTCTCACGCACTTACGCAGTTTCTGCATTTGAGAGCGGGAGAGTACACTCATTATTCCTTATATGGAAAGTTGTTGTGGTATGAGTGTTACATGTTTTGAGTATAGCTATTTCATGTACCTATTTGTAGTGTTGCCTTCTAGTTTGCTGTTTCGTTCACTGTTCAGTGTTTTCTGGTTCTACAGTCGACCGTCTTCATCATGTTTGTGCTTTTGTGCTTTTAAATTTTGAATGTTCCATTCAGCTGTCAATTCTTTATTTAACAATAATTGTTCAATTTCTGCGTTCACCGTCTAAATTAAGCTGAGTTTGCACAATGGTGTCTACCGTGATGTATTCTAAAATACATCGTAATTTTGGAAACGTTCGGTTCTGTTATAGGTAGGTACATTTTGAGTTGTCCATGATATTGGCTATTTCCGATTTGATAACATGAAACTTACGTGATTAGGTATGACATTGCTTCGATTGTCTTTATAGCCCGTTTACCTTCACATTTGATCTAAATGTGATGTTATACGTACCTATAACAGTTTTTGCTTGAGCAATGATGTACATTGTACAGTTTCAGTGAACTGTCAACGCACCTCGATTCTTTCATTCATTTTCAATCGCAGCGTTGAAAAATTCATGCTCCTGAACCTTTGCAGTATTTGGCCGTAGATGTATGAACTACCCATTCAAGTTCAATAATGATCGCTGTCTTGATAGTCCAGTAGTTCACATAAGCACTTGACAACTGATCCATATTTCTCGTGATCGTTTACAGATGGCAAACAAATTTTTTGTACTTTTTCCATCTCGAGCATCATGACTGACCTACCCTCAATTATAGAATAGAAATGAAAGGCGATCATTGTGACTTGATAGATACAAGCATATCGAAGGCATGTCATTTTGTCAAAAATCATCGTTTCAAATCACGCAGGAGGCTGTCATTTCACGTTTTATCATCATTTTCAAATCATTTCGCTATGAATGAAATTGTTTAATGTGGATAATGTGATAAATTTGGAGGTCGGACTCGGGAGCCGGAATGCTCTATGCCTCTAAACTCAAAATGTGTCATGAAATACCGTGCCAAAGTCCAACTCTACCATCAACTTATTAAGGAGAAATGGGTCAAGAGTATTCGTAAGACCCCTCCAGAGTGGTCGTAGGATTTTTCGTAACTTGGCACAATTTACGAACTGACTTGGGAGTAGTCTTTGACTTACGCACACTCTTATTAGGGTCACGCACCCTCACGCAGTGAATCACGCACACTTAAGAAGGGTTTTAGGGAGTACTCGTAAATGTCCAAGAGTAATCGCAAATCGCTTCACTTAAGAAGAAGGGTCCGAGTTTCATGGACAAAATTCTTGTAGAGTATTCGTAAATGTCACGTGACAGTGTTCGTAAGTGTGTCAAAATGCGTTCATGGAAGACCCCCTGACACGGAACCAACCCCCAGGAAGCGTCGCCAGAACGTGTGTCTCCTGGGGACTGACAACAACCGAACCATCGCCTACGAGTACGACACAACCCGGAACACAGCCTGGGAGATAACTTCCACCGAACTCAACCGGACACAGTTCTGTCTGATCAGCAACAAGAAGTCGCTCTATGTTGTGGGAGGTACGTTGCTTTCAGTCAGTTGGAATCATTCATTGGTACGAGAGAGAGTTTTAAATCAGAAGCTTTCTAATATCTTGTGATAATGGTTGTCGTTAGTTACTACTTTACTAGTTAGTTTGTTTTGACTGTTTAGTTACATAGTGTCCGTGTGATAATTTGAATATCTAATGCTCGAGGATAGCTATCGGGAAGCGTTAATTACCAAACCCAAGAGATCTATGAAATATGAATTAAGAATTTCGCAAATATGTATGAGAGTACCAGTAGGTATCTGACAACTCAACCGAATTCATGGCTTACCGAGCTTCCTGTCTACAAACCTAATAACTAACAACTCCCTTGAGAATTTGCCTCTTTGACAAAAATAGTGTGAAAATTTACCAAAAGAGGTTTAGCTACGACAAGGCTTCCTCAATGGCCTCGAATTTTCTACTTTCCGCTGTCACAATCCGTGTATCTCTGTGACTGTGTACCTATGTGCTGTACAAAAGTCTCACTTGACCATTCATTTATTACTCTGCAAAAATCCGATTTACACCCCTACCAAGTTTGCACTATTTCCATGCAAATTGAAATTTCTGTGTAGCCGCACTGATCATATTAATCCTTAATTATCTTTTTGGTTCATTGACCCGTTGGCAAGAATATTTGATTTATAATAAGATTACCAAAAATTCCCGTTCTTTAAAATCTCCTTTGTTTGTTTTGGCGCGGTTCTTTTCCCCCTGAAAACAGCCGAAAGTATCAAATTAAGAAGCTTGTCAATTTGATTTGGAATT
This sequence comes from Beroe forskalii, assembly GCA_011033025.1. Lineage (NCBI taxonomy): Eukaryota > Metazoa > Ctenophora > Nuda > Beroida > Beroidae > Beroe > Beroe forskalii. The sequence continues at coordinate 7 of WFMF01000287.1, read as the reverse complement.
GTAACCC